>OX463838.1:35548319-35632042 GCA_949825065.1 Odontocerum albicorne
AAACACACACATTGTTGCAAAAAAAATTCTGACGTCTTTTTTTGATAGTTTTGCTTATTGTGACAGTACCATTTGCCATTTAAACATTGATTTGGGACCATAAAATACCTCTTTGTTGGATAAACTCGTGGCTAAATTATAGTTTTTACTAGACATTGTGCTTAATATATCGTAATATACTTCAAAGGCACTATTTTACTTAAAACCATACATCTTAACAACGTTTTGAACAATTATAGACAAAACCATCAAAAAGTGTCCAACTTACTTGTTTCAGCGTAAAATATAATAAACACACACATTGTTGCAGCAACTGCTGACTCTCTTGAAAAGTACAGTTTTACAACACATTGGGCTAAATGTATCTCAATATACTTCAAACGCACCATTTTACTTAAGAAGCATACATTTCAACCATGTTTTGAACAATTATAGACAAAATCATCATACAGTGTGTAATTTTGTTGTGTTTTAGCCTAAAGTATGATAAACGCACCCATTGTTGCGAAACAAATCTGACTTGTCAACTTTTGTTAGTTTTGCTTATTATGACTACGAGTATTACTTGTCAATTAAATATTGATTTGGAACTATATAATATGAAATATTTCTATTTTCGATCAAATCGTTGGAAAAGTGTAGCTTAACTACACATTCGACTTAATAAGACTTAGTATACTTTTAACGCTCTATTTTATTTAAAAAGCAAACATTTAAACCACGCTTTGCCCAATCATAGACAAAATAATCATTCATTGTGTAATTTTCTTGCGTTCAAGCCTAAAATATCATAAAACACACGGTTTCGCGCCAACTTCGGACTTTTGTTATCTCTTGATCACTTTCATGATTGTTTGCTAGATAATTCTATTTAAACCTCGATTTGGGGCTACAAAATATACTTTTGTAGATAAAATCGTAGTAAAGTGTAGTTTTACAACACGCTCTGCTTAATATATAGTCATATACTTCAAACGCACTATTTTTCTTAGAAAGTATACATTTTAAACACGTTTTTTTTAATATAGACAAAATCATTATAAAGTGTGTAATTTTACATGCATTTTAACGTAAAATATGATAAACACACACATTGTTGCGGAAACTGCCGACTCTTGTAAACTTTTGATAATTTTTCTAATTGTGACAATACTATTTGCCATTAATACATGATTTAGGACTACAAATGCGAGTACACCTCTCCTGGAAAGTATCTTCTTAAATTTTAATCAGTATTTAAGTGATTGCAGACAAAATCATCAAAAAGTGTGTAATTTACTTGCGTTTCAGCATATAATATGATAAAACGCACATTGTTGCGAATACATCTGACTCTTGTTAACTTTGGACCGCTTTTTTATGATTGTTTGCTACATAAATCCATTTAAAACATTTATATGGGACAATAAAATATATCTCTTTTGGATATTATCGTAATAAAAGTGTAGTTTGATTAACGATTATGTATTTTACTATACCTCACCCGCACTATTTTACTTTAAAATCATACATTTTAACTACGTTTTGAACAAATATAAAAAAATCATCATAAACTGTGTAATTTGCTTGCGTTGTTGCAAAAATCACCATAAAACGGTGTAATTTGCTCGCGTTGTTGCAAAAAACTTCTGACTCTTGTTAACTTTTGATTGTTTTTTCAAATAAATCGGCTATAATGTGCGTTATGCGTTATCATATTTTACGCTAAAAACGCAACTAAATTACACACTTTATGACTGATGACTTTGTCTATAATTTTTCAAAACGTGGTTAAGGTGGTATGTTTTTAAGTAAAATAGTGCGTTAGATATTACGATATATTAAGCACAATGTGTCGTAAAACTACACTTTTACAACACTTTTATTCAAAACAGATGTATTTTAAAGCCTTAAATCATGATTTTGATGAAATTATGCAGTTAACAATCATTAAAGCGATCAAAAGTCAACAAACGTCCAAAGTTTCCGCAAAATTATTCTGTTTTATCATATTTTAGGCTAAAACGTAAGTAAATTACGTACTTTATGATGATTTCGTCTATAATTGTTCCAAACGTGGTGAAAATGTATTATTTTTAAATAAAATAGTACCTTGGAAGTGTATTAAGATGTATAAAGCACAATGTATCGTCAAACTACACTTTTACTGCGATTTTATCTCAAAGATATATATTTTGTAACGGTATAACCATACCGATTTCAAGGCTTTCACCTTATCATCGTAGTTTTACGACACATTATGCTTAATTTATTTTAATTTACATCAAACGCACTATTTTACTTAAAAGCATACATTGTAACGACATTTTGAACGATTATAGACAAAATAATTATAAATTGTGTAATTTACTTGCGTTTCAGCATAAATTAAAATATGATAAAACACACACACATTGTTGCAGAAACTTCTGACTCTTATTGTGACAATAGTATTGTATTTGCCATTAATATAGTACATTCATTTGGGACTACAAATACACCTCTAATAGATAAAATCTTGTTATATTTTTCTCACAATTTGAGTGATTATAGACAGAATCATCGACAAGTTAGTAATTTTTAAACATAAAAGCGTAAAAGTTTTGATGATCTATATAAATAAAAATGTAAATGTTTGTATATTAAAAATTTCTTATCTCCGAAAGTTCTTCACCGATTGCTTTGAAATTTTGACAAAAGGTTGCATTCGTATACGAAAATGTAAATATATATTTTTTTATATACGATTGGATATAAAAAAGTTTATAAATCAGACGAAAGTTATTTCGTTTGCGCCTCCTGCAGCGACAAACGCAAACTAAACTTGACAGTTATGTCACTATACACGTATATTAAATATTAAATAATTAAATATTAAATAACAAATATTAAATATTTTTATAAATAAAACTGTAAATGTTCGTTCATTAATAATCTTCGAAAGTTATTCACGGCTTGATTTGAAATTTTGACAGTTCCATTTTGATTTTGAACATTAAATATTAAATAATTAAATATGAAATATTTCATAATAAATATTAAATATTTAAATAATAAATTTTAAAATTTCAAAAACGGTTATTAAAAAAAACCGCCATCTGCTACGTCGTAAAAATATACTAAATTTTTATCCGCCATTTTGAAGTGTCGCGTCGTAATAATTTTAATCCGTTGTTTTTAAACTGTTTTTTATTATTTTTCAGTACAATTAGCAGTGAATTTAAACTGTATCGATTGATTTTCATTTGAATTCATGGTATGTATCTGTGTATGTTTTATACATTTGAATTATTAAAAGTTTCACGTGTTTCATACAACTAACTTTTGACAAATGTCAAATTTGATTTTAAGAAACTGCCAAAATTTTTGTTAATTTGTAACGAGATGTATTAATTTGTCATTATTGTTAGTTTTTTGTAATGTATTTACCTAAATAACTTGCCCTTTCTTCCAGACGCCAAGAAATGTACTGAGGGAATCCACCAAGCCAAAGAGAAGAACAACTGCGATGATGCGGAAGATAAATCAATTGTTAGTAAATCAATTTTTTTTACTCTTAGGTCCTTCCGATATTCATAGTTCACCCTTAACACTTAACACTAAATCTTAAATATTTCTGCTGAAGAATTGGGTTGTCCAAAAAGTTCATTGGCTTTTCAGGTAGAAATAAAATCAAATTACTTAATTTAGATTATCAACGAGGCTATCATGACAGAATGATGAAACAATATTTAATTCTGCTGTTTATAATTCCATATCCGCAAAATCTTTTGTCTTATTGAGCAAATATATCTGGAGGTAACTTTTGCAGTCGTCCAGGTAATTGATTTTTTCCCCTTGAGGCATTTCTGTAAAGAGCGGAACAAATCAGATATTACATCTGATAAATCACCGGCTAAGTCAAAACTTCACCCAAGCCGTAACATTTTTTTACGGTTCACCAAAGAAACATGCAGTCTAGCGTTTTCTTGATGGAAAATTATCCCCTTTGTGTTCACTAATTAGGGGCATTTTGAATCGATTACTGTTTTCAATTTGTCAGGGATGACATCACAGCACGTGGTTTCAGACAGAAACTGAAATTGCTGATGAAATTTATGGTAAAGCATGAAGTGGTTGGGTCTGTGCGCTGCTGGATGTACTCAGTGGAATGGCAAAAGAGAGGATTGCCACATGCACATATACTAATCTGGCTCTATGACAAAATCACTTCAAACAAAATCAACAATGTAATATGCACTGAAATACCCGATGCCGACGTCGATAAAGATTTGCATGAAATTGTGACGAAAAATATGACACATGGACCTTGCGGTACACTGAATCCAAATTCACCATGCATGATAGACGGAAAATGCTCTAAGCGATATCCTCGAGCATTAGTATCCAACACAATTACAGGAAACGATGGATATACTTTATACAAAAGAAGATCAACAGAAGATGGCGGTAAATTAGCAACCATACAAATGCGAAACGGTGACATCGACGTAGACAACCGTTGGGTTGTTCCATATTCCCCTTTGCTATCAAACACATACAAAGCGCACATAAACGTGGAATGCTGTAACTCCGTTAAATCGATCAAATACATTTGTAAGTACGTGAATAAAGGCAGCGACATGGCAGGTTTTGGCGTGCAACCAAACTTAAGTGATAGGAATGCGGTCATACATATCGATGATATCGCACAGTATCAGGCTGGAAGATACATAAGCAGCAATGAAGCTGTATGGCGAATTCTTTCATTTCCCATACATGAACGAAGTTGTTGTTCACTTAGCAGTACATCTAGAAAATGAACAACGCGTTTATTTCACAGCTGCAAATGTGTAACAAATAGACCTGAATCCACTGGCTACAAAGTTAACTGCTTTCTTCACGTTATGTCAAAATGACGCGTTTGCGAAAACACTGTTGTATTCGGAAGTGCCTACGTATTACACGTGGAATGCAAGTAGAAAATCATTTAAACGACGCAAACGAGGAGAGCGAGTCGACGGATAACCTGGCATATTCAAAGAAACTACGATAGGCAGACTGTACACCATGCATCCCAATCAAGATGAATGCTTCTTTCTCCGCATGCTGTTGGTAAATGTGCCCGGTCCGACGTCTTTCCAGCAATTGAGAATTGTCAACGGCGTTACAAATGCCACTTTCCGCAGTGCATGTCAAGCTCTCAAGTCAAGAAATATAAATCGCACATAACTGAAGATATATTACGTCGCATACGCGAGGAAAATTCAAATATGAACATGGATTTCTCAGCAGAAATCTACAACGAAGCGTTGGTAATAATTGAAGATTTGTGCTTAGAAATCGCGAACAAAGTTCTCAATCAATTGGGAATGCCATCACCGAATCGATTTGCTGCTGCTTCGTTCGATGTAGAATTGCGTCATGAACAAAATTACAACACGGGTGATCTTTTGTCGTATGTGCAATCAAATATTCCTAAGCTAACGCTTCAGCAAAAAGGCATTTACGATCAGATAATGCAAAATTTAATATTATTATTAAATATTTGTTATTCGAAATCAAAATGAAAATAAAACGAAATTAACATTGCGTGTATTGCCGTTACGTGACGTTAAAAGAAGGATTGGTTGAAAAAGTATTTTCCAATATTCAAATCAATTATAAGAATCACGATTGCCTGAGTGACCGAGCTATTCTTGCCGCCAAGAACAAAGACGTCTACGAACTTGGTTCAGTTCCTTTTTTAATGTTTCGCAATTTTATATGTTTTTGCTATAACTTTCTTTCATCTTTTTCAGTGCAATCGATCTGCTTTAGTTCATCAAAATGTATAGGAAGCAGCAGAACGACGTGCATTCAAACTTGAGGATGCACGGGGATTGTGTTCTGCAGGTTCAGAACTGGTTCGTTCTCAACAGAATGAACGCGACAGGCTGATAGTGACTGAAATAGGCCAGTAGGAATATCAAAAGTATATTTTTTCTATAGAATTTCATTTTACGAGTATCTCTATGTTTATATTTCAAAATCTATCAAATCGTATGTAGAAATGGAGATTTTTTAAAATTAATTCCAATTATCTATTTGTCTTCCCTTAACATTTAATGAGTTACTTTTATGTTTCGCAATTTTATATGTTGCCTGAAATACTCTACTTTGTGGCGACACGTAAAGACGTTGAAATTAACTGCAAATATGCGTGTCCAGCTGCTAAACGATCGATCAGCTGAGATATTCTCACATCAATTGCTGGAAATTGGGAACGGAAAGGTGCCAGTTGATATGACCTCAGGACGAATTTCACTGTCTCATAACTTCTACAATTTTGTGATGTCAAGAGAAAAATTGGTTAAAAAAGTATTTCCCAATATTCAAATCAATTATAAGAATCACGATTAGCTGTTCTTTCTTCTTTTTCAGTGCAATCGATCTGCTTTAGTTCATCAAAGTGTCGAGAAAGCAGCAAAGCGACGTGTAGCCAGACTTGAGGATGCACGGTTGCGAGCACGGCGATCGCGTTCTGCAGCTTCAGAACTGGTTCGTTCTCAATAGAATGAACGCGACAGGCTGATAATGGCTGAAAGAGATCAGTAGGAATATCAAAAGTATCTTTTTTATAAAGAATTTAATTTGCAATAAGAATGCGAGTAGAAAATCATTTGAACGACGCAAACGAGGAGAGCGAATCGACGGACAACCTGGCATATTCAAAGAAACTACGATAGGCAGACTGTACACCGTGCATCCCAATCAAGATGAATGCTTCTTTCTTCACATGCTGTTGGTAAATGTGCCCGGTCCAACGTCTTTCCAGCAATTGAGAATTGTTAACGGCGTTAAACATGCCACTTTACGCAGTGAATGAGGAATTTATGTTTTTATATGTGGAGTAAAATTGTTATGAATTTATCTCTAGGCAAGTTTTAGTAAAATTATTGACTATTACTTTATTTATTGACTTCAATGTCTTCTTTACATTAAATATAAATATGGATTAAGTAATATCCTTTAAAATCATTATGTTTTTCATGTTCAGTGTTCATTCATTTTGATAAACCACTAGGTATTTCATTTTCTATTTATTTGTGAACAAATGTGAATTTATGGTTTTAGATTATCTGAACTTTTATTTGCATTCCAATTACTCAACCTACTTTATTATTTTTTCAATCTTAGAAAATAATGTTTTTACACTTTGTCATGTTTACAAATTTTTAATAAAATTATTAAATCGCTTATTTTTTATTTTGTATTCACCACTGTTTTAATTGAGTTCACAACCGGTTTCAAGATATCCGTCTGCTTCGTCAGGCGAAGATGAACTGTTTTAACTTTCAACGTTTTTTAAACTAGTATTTAATCAGAAAATATCTTATTGGTTTCACTTTATTTTGGAAGGGTATTTTTTTCAAATAAATAAAAAATCAGAATTCTTTGAGATTCACATATCTTTTAGATTTAAGATTTTATATTATAAAAATGATATGTAGAAAAACAAAGAATGGTATAACTTAAAAAATATTTTTTCGATGGGGCTCTCAAGATAATATATTATATCCACAAACTTTGCCACATACTACAAACATTCACCTTAAAGTTTAAATTAATTAATTACTTCTACTAATCAATAAATTGATTGATCTAATTTAAGTTGAAAACTGGCCAAAATAAAGTTGACGTATTTATTTTATTGATATTGTTTTTACAGTTTGAATTTTACATTAAGCATTAAAAATTTGTATTAAAAGCTAAACATTTCGGTTCATTTGATTTGAACAGAAACAAAGCAAACGGTTGTGGTAACTGTAAACAGAAAATTTCAGCTTTACAAAATGTTTGTTTTCAACGACACTCCATTGGAATTTTCCTCTGCATTATAGATATTTTCCAACACAACTAATTACCAAACTTTTGCTCTTCATTTTCTGGTTTCATGTTAATTAGACTGTCCCGGTGTGGGGCGAGCTGTTGTGATTGCTCGGAAAAACAACATCATGAAATTAGTGGTTAATGAAAGTCATATTAAATACGAGTACTTCATGTGCTGTGCATTTGACTGCGCAACTTCAAAATATTGCGTTGCAGTTTTTGTAAATTTATTACAAAAAAAAATTCCTTAAATGCAATTTTGATTTCAGTTCAATGTTTTGTATAATTTGGTTTGCAGTATATGAGTTTAAAGGACTTCCTTAAGAAAATTAAAATTAAGTTTTTTCAAATCTAATTACACAAATATATTTAAATTTTGAATTGGAAATGAACTTTCAATAGATTAAAAAAATAACTACCTTTGGGTTTTTGTCTAGATTATGCGAGTATTTATTTGTTTACCTATTTATAAGAAGGTATTTATAATAATGGAAACTTCTGCGATATAATTCATTCATTAGCGCAAGTTTTAGGCCAGGGTATTTATTAATGATTCACGTCGGACAGAAAATATATTTATATACTTTTGAAAATATTAATCTGAAAAAAATAAATAATAATTGCGTTTGTCAACCACCGTATTTCGTCATTCTTACTTTCAACCAATATGTTAACATGTTTTTATAATTGTCTATGTCGGTCTGATAGCAGACTGCTTCCGAGAATCAGAAAATGCGTTTATAAAAAAAGAAAATTTTACTCTCTTTTTAGCTAAGTATTTCTCAGAAATACTTAGCCGAAAAGAAAGTATTTTTTTTATTAATATTCAATATTTTTTTCAAATAAATCAATATAAACCTTAGAATAAGTTATTCTAAAAAGGCGTTTTTGTACATTGATAAAAATATAAGGGAATTTATTGTATAATACATACTCGTACCATATTGTGCGAAATTATTTACATGAACGATACACTTTACCTAGCTTTTCTTTGTCCAAAGATCTTTGTTGGTCAACCAATAGACTTATAGTTAAGTTAAAGAAAATGAATTGTTATTCATGTACGTTTGCTTTATGTTGTATGCCTTTATATTTTTTTGTTAATCACAAAGTTCTCTTATGAAAGTATATTGTTGTTTCAGGGACCCGCAATTAACAGGTAATATTTTGCGGTTCTTTGAAATTTGCGCTCTTCTTTAATCCATTTATACATACCATCACGCAATGCCCCTATGGGGATAGCAAAGAAGACAGATCACTATACTTTCCTACTCCGAAACACATCATTAGCCTCTTCTACATCTGTATACGTTCTCATATAACTTCTACGATTTCTCTGACTTTCTACGTGTCCTCCTTCCAAAATATCAATCACTTGATCATCTTGCTCTCACACGCCTTCCTCTCACATTTACACTGTACATCTGTTTAGTAAGAATTTCTTCATTCCCTCTGTTCCACATGTTCAATCTATATATTCTCATACAGTGCCGTTTGATATAGTATTCTCAATGCACGCATTTCTACAGCATTTATTCATCCCCTCTGTTTTTATCCCTTTTTCTATAGAAAACGATGTCTCCATAAATGTTTTGAATTCCTTTTTGGGCAGCAGTTCAGTTCGATACCATCGCCACACGTCGTATTATGGTAACAAAATACGTACTTATTTTGAACAATTAATAATAGATGATTGACACTTTATATATTTGACACTCTTAATGATGAAGAACGAAAGGACTCGTCCTTCGACGGCGACACAACCGAGTGGGAAAAGAATAGTAGCGTCGACGGACTTAAGGTCTGACGTCACGAAAGTAGGAGAGTGACTTGCAGCGCAGTAAATATACTCCTAAAGTGGCTTTATATCTGAAATTCTGCTATTCCAGCAAGTGGCTAATACTTTCAGACAGAAAACTTAGAATGCATCAAAATTATCACTTGACATCATTGAACAGAGAAACTAATCCTTTTTGGATATTGTTTACTTCAACGATCCACACTGAGTCGATCCTTTCAGAACAGTTTTCAAATCAAGCTACCTGGTAGTTGTTTAGTTGTTTACCTGGTAGTGTGGCTATATTTTTAGATATATTTATTGTATTTGATACTGTTGTCAATCAATCAATCAATCAATCAATCAATGGCACTACAGCCCATTGTGGGCCCCGGCCTCCTCCAGCAGTCGTACTGATGTCAAGCCTCCGGGTTAAAGCTCGGTCCAAACGCCAATGTCCTTTTGTTTTTAGAATAAGGGTTACCTTGTGATATTGTTTGTATCGCAGAATGTGCCTTATGTTAAATGTATCATATATATTTTTATCATATTTTGTTTCTTACTAGAAGAAATCAATTTCTTCTTAAAAACAGATGAAAATGTAGATCAATGGAAAGAAAATATACATGTTTCCATTCGTTTGAATTATATTCATGTTATGAATTTCATAAAATAAAACCAAAATATTATTATACGAATATTCGGTTCACAGAATCACTAATCGAAATAATCAACCGTCAAAGAGGAGGTCCAGTATTGGAAAATATGATTTTTCTTCCATAAAAATATCAAATTTTAATGTATTTATAATAATCAAATATTTACGGATTAAAATATAATAATAATTTATGAATGTGTGGTTTTTTAAGGTGTTCAATTTAAATATCCTAGAAGATTTAACAATTATGAATTATTTGAAATATTATAGAAATAATGCTAAGAAAAATATTTGGCGTGAGAATGTATGACAGAATACGGAATGAAATGAATAGGGATGAATGTGAACTTTAAGTAAGATGAAGAACAGCAATATAATATGGTTTGATAATTTAAGCGATTGACTGAATATTCTTATTTTTTCGATTTTATCGTAAATCGCTCATGTGTATTGAATACACATCACCGGAACGGACGGATTTTTTTAGCACAGGAAGGGAAAGGCTAAGATTCAACAGTTGGCATGCCAGACGTTCCCGTGTTCGACTGTCGATGGTACGAGTACATCGTTTCGTTTTACTTAAAGGCCCTTTTTCATCTGAATTCACTATCGACCTACATGATTTTTTTGCGTTCCTTGGCTCCTTCAGTGCTATAAAATAGCGCTATATAAACTTTCTGTGTTTTTTTGTTGTAATAAACACTTCTTGTAATTTCCACTTCTTGTAATTTATTTCCATTCTTCAATCATACAGTAAAAAAATCTTCTTGTCGAGCTTTGACTATTCCTTTCCTTCATTAATAACAAATCAATTTATTAATCAAATTTAAAATTCCAACCAAGTATAGGAACTATTTTTTTTTATAAATTCATAAAAAAATCATAAAACAGTTTAAATGCAGTTATATACAATAAATAACATGTAAAGATACCATATATTCAATTAACGGCTAGCGAGTAGAATCATTTAATTAAATGCATAAAACCAAATTATTTTGTACAAATTTTAAATACTTAAAAGATACAAAAAATCAAATAAAACCCCTATATTTGTTAGATGTGCATAATGAACATCTTCTTTGTCATGTTGCTTATGGCTGTGTGCAATGGTTCCCTGTTGATCTAGATATTGCCACATGGCAATAAGCCCGCCAAGTTGTATAGTATACAACGAAAGTGTAATACAATACAATACAATATAGGCGGATGATTTCTCTCCACTCCTGCAGTCCTGAGTCATGAAAAGTGCAGCACTCAATAAGAATTTAGCCCCTTCGTTAGTATTTTTATCTTATAATGGACCGTCTTTTTGCTCTCCGCCTCTCGAGTCTTCCAGGCACTACCAGTTTCTCTATTCAATTAATCTCTTTTGGCTAAATATTTGAAGTACAATAGATTCTCTTCTTGCATGTCGTTGACAGCCCTTCTTTGATTTGAATTTTATGGAAGGGGGACACATTGGTGAGTTTTGCAGTCTATGAAATGCGATGAAATCAACGCCAACTTTCTCCATGGTCTAGTTTTTAAGTCACCTGTCTTTCTACTCGAAGGTTATGGATTTGTCCAAATTTTGTTTAAAAAAAGGCTTCAGTTTGGTTTTCACTAAAGGCTTGTTTAACAACTTTCTGGTTGGCTAGAAGAAAGTGTCACATGGTAGTAAACTTACCAAATTGTATTGTTTATGACGAAAGTGTAATAAAATATAACTTGAAAATGTTTAAAATTATTTTTCCTCTTCTATTACTCTAATTTTACTATAACGTTTATCATTGTGTTCCATGTTACGAGGTTACAGTTTTAGTTTCACTAAATGTCATTTTATCATCTTTCAGGTCGGCTAGACAAAAAATACCTCGTGGTACTAAATCCACCAGGTTGTATTATACAATATACGAGGCTTATCCAGAAAATAAGTGTACTGAGGCTCTCACGACCGGATGGATTTTATTTTCGACATGTTGGCTACACTTCCGTGTAGCCTGACCCTTCCCCTCCGCAACGAGACCGGTTCGAGGTCAGTACGTTGAGAAGTGTCGACGCGACAACACGTTTCGTGAAAAATGTCAATCCCATCTCCCGCCAAGTTGAATCGAGTGGAGGCTGGGCAAGAGTTTTTGAGGCACTCAAACTCTATGGATATGAATTTCTCTGCTCCATAGTTACTGGAGATGAAACTTGGGTTGCACACTACACGCCTGAAACCAAAAGGCAGTCTCAACAGTGGCGTGACACCTCTTCACCCTCCGCCAAAAAGTTCAAAACCACAATTTCAGCCAAGAAAATCATGGCATCCGTGTTTTGGGACTGTCAAGGCATAATTTTAATTGAATATATGCCTCAAGGGGAGACCATCAACTCTGCAACATACTGTGAGACCCTAACAAAATTGCGGAGGGCGATTCAGAAAAAGAGGAGAGGCATGCTGACAAAGGGTGTCTGCCTGTTGCACGACAATGCCAGACGGAACTGCTCGCATCGTTTAAATGGGTTGTCCTGAACCATCCCGCGCATTCCTCTGACCTAGCACCTTCAGATTACTATCTCTTTACCTCCCTGAAGCTGCACTTGGGTGGAAAAAGGTTTTCAACCGACGACGAGGTAAAGGAAGAGGTGGAGAAGTCGACGGAGGGATTGGCGGGAAACTACTTCGAGGAAGGCATCAAAAAGTAGATACCCCGCTTCACCACCTGCATTGAGAGGAATGGCGACTATGTCGAAAAATAGCTTACATATGTACTACGGTAACCACGTAATTTTTTTATTTAAATAAAAAAAATTGGAACCTACAAAAATTCAGTACACTTACTTTCTGGACATGCCTCGTATAACAAAAGTATAATAAAAGAAAACTTCATCTCATAAAAATCCAGCATATCTTATCCATTTGCCCAAGGCCCATGTTTCCGATCCATAGATAGATTCAATTGTATCTTAAATATAATATTAGCGTAAGTTATGTTACACTGAGTAATGTGTTATCAATGTTGTTCGCATACACAGGCAAGGTAAGGAAATGTAATAATGAAAATGTTAAAATGATTTGTTATTTTATGTGTGCTACAATGTAAAGACTCAACACAATAAACGAAATAATTTTGTTATTTTATTTTATTTGTGTTACAATGTAAAGACAAGACAATAAACAAAATAATTTTGCTTTAGTTTTGTCAAAGTTTACTGCATTCATCATCACATACTCTAACTTCCGAATAGGTTTGTGTTGGATTGTCTCGTAATACGGGGTAAAACTTTGCAGCGGGCTGGGGTGTGAGTGCGCTCGGCTTTATGGCGTACCAAAACAGTTTCTCTCCAATTCCATAAACATGCATATACGAGTACAATCGGAATTCACGGAGCAAAATGAGCCACAATTACACAGAATATCGATTCTAACGCATTTCAAACAGTTACTCTAACCAAAATTAAACATTTATTGTATATTGTGGCTATCACATACAAAACCTTTATTAATAGTGACATCGTTTTGCGAATAAGAAAAAAAAATCTGATTTTCATATAAACATACATATTAAAACCATCACACAACTTCCCTGTTGGGGTATAGACAAGACAGATCGCCAAATGTTCTTATTATGATATATTTACTTCGCCTCCTCTAAATTCATGAAGTTCTTTCCGTTTCTCTTCTTTGTTAAATCACTTTTAAAAAAAATAAGTCACCAACGGGCATTGAACCCGCAACATTATTTTTGTTGAAATAAGTGTGGTTTTTATTTTAACTTAGTTTTTATTTTAAATAAGTTTGGGTTTTTTTATTGTTTATTGACGTATTTATTTACTTGGAATGAATAAGTGTTTCAAGTTCAAGTATATATTGTAAATTTATTTAACGAAGTATTGAACGAAAGTCGAAAAAGTTTCAATAGAACAAAATAGGCCTTATATTGGTGCTTTATTCCAAGTTTATCGTGTAAAATCTTTTCAGAATTTTATTTAAACTATGCGACGGGACTTTAAAATGTATATTTTATTTAAGATCTTTGACATTTGTGATAAACAGGAAAAATCATAATGCTTTGAAAATAAAACAAACCATGTGTCCATAGTGTCTACCACAGAACCTTTATGAAGGAGTTTGAAAAAGAGGTTCCATTTTCTAGATAAAAAAATTGTTTACTAACGCTTCATATGTAAATATTAATTAAGGGAAAAAAAATTGATACGTGGATATATTTTTATATTTTTGATGACACTTATTTTCTGGTTGATTTATTTTCTCCGTCTTATTTTTTTACCATAACTCTTTCCAACACTCGTCAGTTGGAATCGTGCAGGTGGTCTTTGGTAAACATCAAGATCAGGGCTTCTTAAACTTTTTTCATTCACGACCCCATTTATGATTGCGAGTTTCCTGGCGACCCCATATAAATATAAAAGAAAGATAAATAAATATTTTTTGATGATTTATTTATTAGGTAACAATATACATATACATATGAAAATATATAGTTTTAGAATTAGAAAAATACAAAAATCTAAAATTAAAAATTGTACAAAAAGTTGTAAAATTGTATTTGTTATAGTTACAAAAATTATATGCCCTATTTTTCATCAAAATTGCATTTTTTGCAATAACATAAATAAAAGGGAATTCTGACCGTCTTAGTTCGCTCGAATATATTCGAACGCAGTCGTTGAGTGGTAAGTATTAAATTAAAATTAAAGGAAACAATTTTAATGAGATGGATGGGCCTGTTTTTTATTGCATAACAAATTAAATCTTGGTGGAATGTTTGACACTGCTGGACGTAAGACCTCTTCAACATTTTTTAGCGATGAACGATATTGGGATTTAATATGTGTTAAAGCTGAGAAAGTAGCTTCACATAAATATGTGGTGTTGAATGGCAGAAGAACATTTAACGCCATATCAGCGATTCCGATCCAGAATTCAGTCAAGGGCTTTTTTGGAAATTGTAGTTTTAAGTTTCAGTCACTCGAAAGCTCAGCAAATTCCTCTTGAGCTTTAAGTGGCAGGTGATCAATCTCACTTAAGCCAATCCAAAACGGCTTTTGAATCCAAGCTACCTTTTTGAAATCAATATTTAATATAAAATATGTACGGAACTGTGTTTCCAGCGCTTTTAAGTGATCTACAATAATTTTTGCAATAAAAGTTTTACAATGATTTTTCTCGATTATAAAATTGTCGACACTGGAAAACATTTCGAACGAATTTTTTTCTACCCTACTTTTCCAAATGTTGATCTATTTAATAAAACTTTCAATTTTATCATTCGAAGTAAATATATCGCAATTTTTTCCTTGAAGAGATAAGTTGAGATTATTAATTTCGCAAAGATATCTGACAAATAACACAGCTTGGATAGCCATAAGTCATTTTGAAAAAAAGCAGCAAGTTCACATTTTCGTTCGGTTAAAAATATTTCGATTTCGTCTTTTAATAACAATAATCTTCTTAAACTTTGACCTCTTGACAACCATCTTACTTCTGCATGTAATAATAAAGTTGTGTAGTTGGAATCCGTATCCTTACAGAGATTTGAAAATAAGCGGCTGTTAAGGGCATACCTCTTAATAAAATTTATAATCTTAACAGCATTCTGAAGCACATCGTTCAATTCTGGTGCTAATTTTTTTGCTGCAAGGGCCTCTCGGTGAATAAGGCAGTGAGTAAAAGTTATATGATCATAATGAGCAGCTTGAAAAAATGATTTAAAACCAATATTTTTGCCCGTCATCGCTCTTGCACCATCTGTGCATATTCCACAGCAATTTTTCCATTCTAAACCTTCAGTTTTTAAAAATTCGTCAACTTTACAATATATGTCTTTCGCTGTAGTATGGTCTTTCATAGGACGACAAAATAACAATTCTTCCTCCACGCTTTCTTTATAAACGTACCTGACATATACTAACAACTGAGCCAATTTAGTAATATCAGTTGTTTCGTCCAACTGAATTGAAAATTTTGGGCTTTCTTTAATTCTTGTAATAAGTTGCACTAATTGGTCCTTGTTAATATCAGAAATTCTATTCAAGACAGTGTCGTTCGACAAAGGAATTTTTCGAATATCATCGCCATATTTACTTCCATGTAGTATTTCTACCATTTTTAATAGCAGCAGGTAATACAAGATCTTCTCCAATGGTGAACGGCTTTTTATTTTTAGCAATACAGTATGAAACTTCATATGACGCTAGTAAATATTTTTCATTAACGGTCATAAATTTTTCAAAGGATTTTTTTTCTTTATTCAAAGATTTATACAGTCTTTCAAAATATTATTTTGGTTTATTGACATACGAAACATGCTTTGATTCAAGATGTCTTTTTAATTTTGAGGGTTTCATACTCTCCGGAGCCAATAATTCATCGCAGATCAAACAAAGAGGCTGTTCATAACCTTTACAATTTTGAAATGTAAAGCCAAATTGAAGAAAATACTCATCATATTTTCTTTTTCGCACATTAGATGCCTGTTTTTCAATACTTTGTCCTGCCTGAGGAGAGTTTGTAGCATTATCATCTGCGTCATTACCATTCATATTTAAGTTCAGCCATTTATCCATGGCCAAAAATTATTTTGATCCTAAAATCCAATAAATATAACATATAAAAAAATAATAATATATAAAATATAAATATATAATCATATATAAAATATAAAAAAATAAACATATTGCATATAATAATTGATTAATTAATTACCGAATAAATAAAAAAAACTAAAATCTCGTTACGGTGGAACACTGACAATTGACTACACTAGAAGAGCGTCAATACTACACTAGTTCACATTACAGTCAGTGTTATTGAATCATTGTCTCGCTGCACGTGTGCGCGCGCATTCCAACCTTTGTTTGTGTGCAGGTGTGTGAGTGTGACTCTGCACAAATACACATCTAGATGTTATAAAATCGTGTATTTAAATATTTGACATTAAAATCTCTCGCGACCCCAGAATTTTGCTACGCAACCCCATTTTGGGTCGCGACCCATAGTTTAAGAAGGCCTGATCTAGATGAAAAATAAGATATTGGAAATTATTTTTGATCTCATTCGTTGAATATAATACAAATAATCAACGAAGACATATTTTTCATCTCTTCCAGATTTTGCCATACATTTGGACAAAATTGTTTTATTCTATATTGTTCTCGCATCGTCGCGTGCTCAGTACTAAGCTTTGTGCTCTTTTGCTATGCCTGGAACTTGGTGGACCACCTGTCTTTACAATTCTCGGTCTTGGTACATATTGATAGTGGCGTTAGATATCCGGAGTATCAAAAACAAATGCCATGTTTCTTTATTATAATGCAAGAAAACACTATTTAACTCTTTCACGGCTACGGACCACTTAAATGTCCCATACATAATACGTGCCGTCCTGGCGAGCGGCCATTTAAGTGGCCACTAACTTTGCGTGTCGATAAGTCGGTCAAGATTAAATCTTTAAAATTTTTAACCTGAATATAAGACAAAACGTGTCCTCTAGTGACATCTCTTTTAAAATCATCAAAACTTCAAGTATTTGATCCATAAGAAGGATTTAAACAGACCCCTTGCAGGCCGTCGATATTTAAAGCATTTTGAATAATCGCGCCATGCATTCGGGCGATCCGAAGGTCATGTTTCTAATGACAATTGCTCCCGATCAATATGAAGTATTATGCGTCGATATTTTTTTTGTAAATACACGTATTGCGTATTTACAAAAATTGCTTTTTCATTGTTTATGGATTATTGTTTTCTTCGATTATTGCTTCTTATATTGTCGCACTTTATTTATAGCTTTGATTTGGATACCATTACACAAACTGTTTTTTAAGAGATTTTAACATTCACTTACTTTTACAACTTTTCAAATCGTCGTTATTTTTTATGTTACGTGTGTTATACGCCATTGAAAAATTCATAAAATTTTTAAAATAACTTTAAAAATTCAACACCGCTTATATTATCAATATGGCTAAAAGGAACTTGATTGGAGAGGAAATTGAAGATATCACGGTAGTAGAACTTGATTCAGATTTTGAATTAACGGATGAAGAAGACGATGTTGATCCATTAGAAGAAGAGCAGAGAATGGATGATACAATTATTCCACATATTGGAGCAACAACCAGCGGCAATGTGGAACCAAACGAACTATTAATAAATGTATTTTCTTCATGGAGCCGAGGTCCATTTGCGCCAATAATCCACGAGTTAGATGAATTTTCATCTGGCATCTTGCCCTCGTGCCAACTTACACCAGAATCATCCGAACTCGATATTTTCGAATATTTTTTAAATAAAAATATAATTGAAAATGTGGTACAACAGACTTACCAATTTTATAATTTAAAAAAATTGAGTAAGGAATATTCCGCTAAATCACGAATTCAACGCTGGGTGGATACAAATGTACCAGAATTATATGTATTCTTTGGTGTCATAATGTTGATGACACGAAATAAGCATTTAACCATACGGGAACATTGGTCCACAGACCCACTTTTAAATAGCCCAATTTTTGGCAAGACTATGTCAAGGGACCGGTATGAACTGATTTTAAATATGTTACATTTTTCTAATAACAATATAACAAATAGTGGTGACAAATTGCGTTAAATAAGATTATTGCTTGATCATACTCGCAAAGTTTTTACAAGAGTCATGCTGCCTCACAAAAACTTGTGTATCGATGAGAGCATAGTTGTTTTCAAAGGTCGTCTTATGATAAAACAATACATCCCTTCCAAACGCCACAGATTCGGCATTAAATTATTTGTTTTATGTGATGTTGAAACCGGTTGTGTGTTAGATCTAATTGTGTATTGCGGTGATGGAACAGAAATAATTTATGATAAATCGTTGGGTATATCGGGTGCAGTTATCAAAACGCTTCTCAATGACTATCTTGGAAAAGGACACAACTTGTGGTGGGATAACTGGTACACAAGCCCACAATTATTTAAGTTTTTACATGACAATAAAACAAATGCATGTGGAACCGTTCGAAAATCTCGTAAAGGTATGCCCAACTTCAAAAAAACCAAGAAAGGAGACATTGATTCTCAACATTGTGGACCCTTGTTGGCTATAAAATGGCACGATAAGAGAGAAATTCATATGCTGACAACAATTCATAGTGACAGATTTATTTCAACAGAGAAATTAAATTATAAAACTGGCGAACAGGTAAAAAAACCTGAGTGCATTGTGGATTACAATAAAAATATGGGTAGTGTGGACAAAACCGATATGATGCTTAGTAGTTTAAATTGCCTTCGAAAAACTTTAAAATGGTATAGAAAGCTGGCTTTTCATTTTGTTGATCTATACATGCTAAATTCACATTTTATTTACAAGCATACAACCGGAAAAACAATAGTTTTAGCGGAATTTCATTTAGCAGTTATAAGACAAATATTTGAAAAATATAAACTAGCATCAAAATTGTCCCATTATCTCCGTCCACTAGCAATCCACTACATCTTGGTTTATCGGGTTCAATAATAGCCGCACACAGTCCTAAAGAAATTCCAGGAACTGAAAACTGTGCGGAACCTTCTCGTCGATGCTATGAATGCGCTCATAAACATAAATTAAGGAAAAGATCTAGATATATGTGTGGTGAGTGCAATGTGAGTCTGTGTGTAACATGTTTTGGACCATTTCACGCCAGCAAACACTTTCCACAGTAGAAATATTATTATTGCAGTGTACTTATTGTTATAAATCTTTTCGTCAAAATCCAAAAACATACTTTTATTTGTATAATAGTGTTATAAGAATATTTTCTAATATTACGTGTGTATAGTGTCAGCTAAAAAATGCATCGGCGCACAGTTCGACAGTACTCAGATTCGGGATAGTGGTGAGTCATATTTTTATGTAGATACAATATAAATTTATTGACTTAAAACACCGCCGCCTGTGCGACACACGAAAGATACTCGAGCCATCGCCGTAAAAAGGTTAATTACTCACTTCAATAAAAATGACCTACACCAAAATAAGACACGGTATTAAAAAAATTGATACATTGATCTTGTAGCTAAAGTGCTTGCTAAGCACTCTTTCGTTCGGGATTCGTTTCATCGGGAATATTTAACCGACACAAGTTCAGTTTAATCAATAGTAATATTAGTGCTAACATAAGTGTCTCCTTAACAATCATATTCCGAGCGGTTTTGTAAGAAATATTTTAAGAAATAAGTTCTTATTCCGTAAAAAAATATTTAAATAACGTATTTTTGTTAAATGAAAATTAAATTTACGGTAATTACATCGCAAAAAGATCATTTTCCAACTCAAGGGCTATTTTATCACTTAAAAATTTCACATTTAAAGAATCTCATTATAACATTTCATAATATGACCGCTTCATATTATGCATTATAATATTTAATATTCTGCGAATTATCGCGATAACCAAGACAAATTTAATAATTTCAAAAATATATTTTTAAGTCTTATCATCGGCGTTATATAATGAAATACTCGTATAATAAAAATATACCATAGTTAAAAAACCCTTAATATAATTTTCTTCATTTTAAAACATAGATATAATGGTGATAAATATTCATACAAGGGAAAAACTTATTCCTATACATTATATTTAGCCAGCTTTTAACGGTTATACGAGTATATTGATTGACGGCATCTGTAGCTTAGTTGGTAAGACGCTTAACTTCCCCCGGGGGCTTCGGATTGAATTCACGATTATATCTAAAAATAAGGATCCCAGTGGTAATAATACTTGCATTTGGCGACTTCATGTATGAGTGTTGTGGCCTTTACACATGCGGTAGTGTTACCAAAACGTGCAATGACGAACTACCAATTTCGCGTATTTTTTAATATTTCTAAATCCGAAGGCTCAATTACTAGAGCTGAAGATGATTTTGTCTCACGAAGTTCAATATGATTGAATTACCAATAAGAATATGTTAAAGTGTACGAAACGTAAGAAGAACAAGTTTGATCTTGGTCTGGTTTGACTTCTAAGCATATTTTAAGTTAAATTTAATATACTTATTTCACTTGACCGTGAAACCCATTCTCGACCTGAGGTTACAAAAACTCTATCCTTAGCCCTTGGGTTTCAAATATTCAGTGACATGATAAAATACCTATATTGAAGATTATTATTTAACTTTGTTTCACGAGATTACAGAACATGGAATCATTTTCCAGTATTTTTAGTTTTTGTTATCTTGACGTACCAAAGTGCTATAAATCGTTTTTATTTTTTTATCCATTTAACACTTATAACACTCATAACAAATACGGTAAAATATCAAACAGCAGAAACAGAGAAATCTATTGAACGAACTGAAATTGGTGGCTTATTATCCTGGTGGCTTGTTATCATGGTAGCGTGCTGTCTTGATGGCTTGCGTCTAAATTTGATGGTTGATTTATGATATTTGTGTTATTTTCTCGATATTGGAGACATTTCAATATCAGTTCTAACGTCAAGTGCATACACATATAACAAACGAAGGTTCCTGCACCAACGTTGAAATGATTTGATAAAGACTGTCTAATTGATACTGATAGAAAAAATAAAGTATCGAAAGATACTTAGAAAAATATAACTCAGAGATTGGAAAATGAGTACATAAAATAAAGATAAAAGACTCTACAGGTAAACGAAAAGACAAAAAGTGTAGTGGTAAATTTAAGAAATGGAACAATATTGTAGTGGAAAGTCAACGAATTATCGAATTGATTTAACTAAACCAGCATCATCATGTGTTAGGATGAAAAGAGTCATAAAAGATGTGTAAAAAACGTTGACAATCTCCTTAATAACACTGATATTTAAAGTTACAAACATAAAGGACTTCCTTTACCTGAATAAAATAATAACGACCTAAGGCCACCATCGTTGACTGTAGTTCCTCTGATTTATCCTTAAAAGGACGAGGTCCAATGATAATGACAGTCTTCAAAGAAAGCTATTAAAAAGGAGGAAAATGCCTAAATTTCACGTGTGCAGATTGATATACAACTATTTATAAATTAATCTTTTCTATTTGTATTTATCATAAAAAAGAAGACCAAAGGCAATGGTCGTATTACAGAATTATCATCGCCCTTGAAACATAATTTAAGCTCCATTCAGAGCTGATTTTTCACTAAAAACTTAGTGGAAACTGTACTAACGTGTTATATGAGCGGAAAAAACATTAATATAAAAATCAGAAATAAAAAACATTCAAAACAAAATTAAGAATTCAACATAAACACGCACCATCTATTTGTAGATTAAAATATGTGAAATCAAGAAACAAAAAATATTATTATATAACAACTTCCGTGCATACAATATTTGGTACTTTTCCATATCACTCTGGTGATGAAAACTGCAATGCCTTCAAAACGTTGGCTATCATTTAAATTAACTCAACAAGGCAACACCTCTGAGAAATATTTTCAAGTGGAAAACAGTCGTGAATATTTTCAAGCATGTCATGTAACAAATTTTCAAAATGACAAGTTTTCTAAAAAAAATATTTGTTTATATCCTACTAGCTCCCACATTATACACTAAAACTAATGACCTTAGCTTGAATTTTAAAATGTTTTTTCAATTTAAAACGTTTTGGGTCCTTTTTAATTAATCATTGACTTAAATTAACGACAAACGAGTAACTTAAATAGATCCTTATAATGCAAACATATTTGTTTTATTGAAAGAGGCTTATGTCGAGAAGGTCCAATTAAAATGGCAAACACCCAGGGACTGTAGCCGCACAAATAGTGTCGATAAATCAAACAAGGGCCTGTGAGGCGTCCCCATTACCACTGTTGACCCCTGACCCAACTCTTTCTTTCTCCAACCTTTCTGCCCACCTTTTTGACCCTAATTCCAGAACGCTCCACCCCATCCCTAGGAACTCACGAGGGTCGGGAACACATTTTTCATCAGCTCAGTCAGAAG
The DNA here is from genome assembly GCA_949825065.1 of Odontocerum albicorne. NCBI lineage: Eukaryota > Metazoa > Arthropoda > Insecta > Trichoptera > Odontoceridae > Odontocerum > Odontocerum albicorne. The sequence continues at coordinate 35,571,511 of OX463838.1, forward strand.
GGAAGATCAGATAATTGACAACCACTCTGCAACTGTCGTTTTTATCGGATGCATTGTTAGAAAAGATTTAAAAGCGTTGGGATTTATAAAAGTATATTCGTTTAATAATCATTATCTGGAAAGCGTGAATGAAATATAAAAAACGTAGATACTGTTGGAATCCAATTAGTCGAAACCAATTACTTTTCTTCCAAATTAAACATCATCACCATCACGCCATGCATCTATTGAGATAGCAGAGATAACATACGTATCTCACTTCTTTCAATCTTCCCTCTTTCACAAATCGACTTGTTTGGTCTTGCTAGATTTGCCTACGACGGTCTTAGCTTCCCCTTCGCTCTATATTACTTGTGTGGATTATTGTAAATCTTTCGTTGTTTATTATTTCAACTTACCGAATCATCTCAATACTCTTTTCTTCATATCACTGCTTCTTATATAAATTTGCAATCTTTCCTATCTTTGTCGTTTTTACTAATTAATGCATTGAGTTTTCAAAGTCTACGCAACGCTCTTGTATCTTTTGCATTTATCTTACTTTCGTCACTTTTTTGCCACGTCCAAGTTTCATAAGAATATTAGAATGTTGGAACCAATATACCATTATGAGCAGTATGATTTGCTTCTTTTGAAGTGTTTCGGCTGGAAAACATGTTTTATAACTCACATTTACTCAATTACGTACTGCTACCAGTTTTTCAATATCGCAATTTCCGCGGCCATCCGGTTTTTTACGTAATTCCATGATACAAATTATCCTTTACTTCGTCGAATATTTCTGATATTTAACATTATCTTCTTTATTGAATCCTAAACAAAGATATGTTGTTGTTCGTGATGACAGCGAAAAAAGCTTACGACGATCGTTACTCGTATTAATATTATGATATTCTAAAAGGTAAATCGTGAAACATTGTCACCTTTTAACAAAATATTTAAAATTGTGCGAAAATAGCGGACCGCAATGTGTTTCATTGTTTTTGGGGAAAATCTAACATAGAAACCAACATTATTTTCATTGAATACAAAATTTTTTTTTAATAAAAATATGCCTACGAATAGATTAATGTTATGGATTTTCAACAAGTGTAATTGTTTCGAGTGACAAAATTGAAATTCCTAGCATTATTTTACATTGGCAAGATTATTACGTGTTGTTATTACTATCTGACATAACCTCAAAGTTTCAACTTAAATCACGGTTCTTGGATTATGTTTAATTTGTTCAAGGTTACAATATTTTTTTATTGATTTTGTATGTTTATAATTTTCTTTGAGTTTTTTTATGTTTAATCTCTACGATATTTACATATCATATAATTTCAATAAAGCATTCAATACAAAATAGCATTGTCTAAACTTTACTTTAACAAAGTCATACAATCAACAACTGAAAAGGCTGTTCTGTAAAATCACCATCGATGTCTCCGATCCACTCTCTGAATCACTATAGAATATCTTCAGGAATTGTATGATGCCAGCGATTATAAAAATTCCTTCCTCGAATTCATAGTAACGAAACCGCTTATGTAACATTATTCATTAAAGAAAATTATAACATGAAGTCAGGGTTGGTCCATTTCTTCAACTTCGATTCCACCTAAAATACCGCGACTTTACGACTGACTCCAACTCCACAGCCCTCCTTGATCAATAAAATGCACTCGCTTCTATCATTAGAATTATTAACGTGTGGTGGGGTAATTTTCAAACTCGCTCTTATTAGGTTAGTTGTCAAACACGCTCGTCTGACAGATCTTGTTTGTTCACGATGTGACCAGTTCGCGTCGGCGAGTTCACACACTTGCCAGTTAAATATACACTATCTAGTGAAAGTATACACGAAATGTAACAATTTATACTGTAGCTAAAACTCATTGTAAGTGCATACATTAGCCAGTTAATGTATACATTATCGAAATTTAACACTTTGTCTGTGACATATATAGTACATTAATTTCTTGTTTAAAATTTTTAATTCATATTTTAATAATTGATATATTTTTATTACATTTTGAAATTATCATCAAATTATACATATTTTTTCAGATCTTGAAATCTTTCTTCTTGTGGGTTATAATTCTAAGATTGGTCTGCACAAAGCACTCGATCCCTCCACTCATCTCTGTCATCTGCCAGTCTCTTCATCTACTGGTAACTGCCACAGCGCACATCCCGGATCACCCGGTCCATGTAGCTATATCTAGGGCGGCCTCTATGGTTATTGCCCTCAATCATTCCCTCAACGATGGTAAGGAGTAGGCCTGGGCGCCTAATTTTATGACCTATCCAACTGGATCATTGATGGGTAACTCTATTTAGGAGTTGCCTTGTTTCTCCAACCCCGCTCAATACTTCGTCGTTTCGGATGTGATCTGACCAATGGACCCTGGCCATGCGCCTGTAGCACCACATCTCAAAGGCAGCCAGACGCCTGGACTCGCTCTGGCTGATGGTCCACGTTTCGCAGCCATACAGCAGCACACTCCAGACAAGAGTTTTCAATAAATTCTTCCTAACATTGAATCAATGCTAGGAGATTCAAATATCTTGGATTTCTTGTTAAAAGCAACTCTTGCCTGTTGGGCCCTACTTATTCTTTCTGCCTTTGATTAGCCATCTTGGGATACTCTGCTGCCTAAGTAAACAAATTCCCTCACTTACTCAACACTCACCCAAAACAAAAATCGCGGTCATCTCCTCTCTTTCAGCAACCATACATTTTGTTTTGTCTTTGTTTATTTTCATATTGTAATTGGGGGACAAAACATTTTCTATCTTTCTTAAGGTCTCGTTCAATTCCTGTTCCGTCTCCACAAGCAGTGCAATATCTTCGGCATACCTTATTATGTCAATCTTTCTCCCCTGGATCCTCACGCCGGGCCAATCTCACATTTCCTCCCTCATCTTGTCGATAGCGTGCTGTATATAAAAGCGCAATTCCACTGAGGCAACATTTAGGCAACATGTAGCATGCGGCATTGACGCATGCTACACACAGTTTTTCAATCAAAGGAACACGAAGCGATAAGAAGCAAGTACCTGTGTAGCATGCTACATGTTGATTGTTGTTGCCGGGACGCATGCGTCACCTTTCGACATATTTTGACATGTCGAACAATGTCGCCGCTATCCGAAAGTCAGTGGATCGGTGCGGCTTATAGCGTGCGACATGGAGTGGATTTATTGATAAAACAACCTTGTTTATTGAAGATTATCATAATTCACCGGAGTTATGGAATATTAAAATTAGTGATTATAAAGACAACAGGATAAAATATGATAAAGTGAAGCAGTTAGCGAGTAAATACGATTGCACTGTAATCGATGTGAAGAAAAAAAAATCAAGAATTTGCGTACAGATTTTCATCGTGAGCGAAAAAAATTGCAATCAAAGAAGAGTTGTTCATCTCCTAGCAAAAAAGGGAAATGGTTTGCATTTGAACTTTTAAGTTTTTTATTGGACGTCGATCAGCCTAGATCAACATTGTTAACAGCTGTCGGTGATGAGGAGGACTTTGAGGTTAGTTTTTTTTAAATAAATACATATAAAACATAATTTAGAAATAAAGCTTCATCGTCAGCAACCAATTTTTAATAAAAATCATTCTGAGCTTCTTGACTACCAACATATAATTCTCTTCTCCACCACCGTGACTTTATTTTTTTTCTACGATTCAAAACTATTACCAAATATGCAGCCGCCGCGATTGTTTGTAAATACATAATGTACCAAACTGACGTTGTCAACTTGTCTCAATGGAATTGTTTAAGACGCATGCTACACGTATTGACGACAAAGCGCATGCGACTCGGGGAGTCGAAATCCGCATGCGACATTGTTAAAATTTGTGACACATAGTCGCACACCTAGGAACATGCCATACTAGGAATCATGTCGTATGCCTCATGTCGTTTAGTGTTGCCTCAGTGGAATTGCGCCTTAACAATTGAACAATGTCGGTGACATCGAGCATCTTTGTCTCACTCCCTGACTAACACTAGCCTCAGCACTGCTGTCTCCATATAATATTACAGCGGTTTCATTTTTATATAAGCTCCATATTGCTCGTATATCTTCGAAGCTCAGCCCTATCCTATTAAGCATTTTAAAAAGCTATATCCAGTCTACCCTGTCAAAAGCCTTTTCTAGGTGTATAAAAGCTATGTATGTGTTTTCACCTTTCTTTATTCTCTTTTCCAGTATAAGTCTCAGACTCAGAATTTCATCTCTTGTGCCTGTTCCTCTTCTAAAGCCAAATTGATCTTCCGACAGCACATTTCCAATTTTCGTTTCCGCTCTTTTCATAATTATATTTGTCAGTATCTTCGATGCATGCAATATCAGACTCAAGGTCCTATATTGCTCGCATTTAGTTGTGCCGGGTTTTTTTGGTAATGTTTTTATTAGGCATTTGGTAAAATCCTTAGGTATTTCTCCCGTTTCATATATTCTGCAGACAAGTCTGTATATTATGTCAAGTGTACCGCTGCCTGCACATTTAAGCAGTTCCGATGGGATATTGTCTATTCCATGTGCTTTGTTGCCCTTCAATCTTGAGATAGCATTATAAAATTCACATCTCAGAATAGCATCTCCATTATTTTCTACGAGTACATCCACTTCTGCTTCTAGAGCATCATTTTCAGTGATTACACTCTCTCTTTTGTAGAGTTCTTCCAGATATTCCTTCCATCTTTTCCCAATCATTTGGTCCTCAAAAAGGAGTTTCCCGTTTTGATCCTGGATGGCACATCTTACCTTGGTTCTGCCATTGAAAAAAATATTTATTTCAGAGTATGCTGTCTCCAGCTTTCTCTGTTCAATATTTCTGTTTATTTTCAGACACTTTTCCTGTAAATAGTTCTCCTTCGACTTTCTGGACTCCCTATAGATCCTGTTTCTCAATATTCTGTATTCTCTCTTTCCCTCTTCCTTTGTAGAGTTTTTCAGCAATCTTCTCTATTCAATCATTTCCAGGATACCGTCTGTGCCCCATACTATCCTGGCTTGCGGTCTTACTCTTTCTATTTCCTCGTTTGCTGCTGTGCTTATTCTATATTTTATCCTTTCCCACACTTTGTCCACATCATCAATGTTATCAAAATCACATACCAATGTTTTTTCCTCACATCTCTTTCTTGTTTCTCCCTCTTTTAACAGCTTAATATTCCATTCTTCTTTTTAAGTTTCTTGTATTTGAGTGCGCTCTCTGCTATCACCATATTGTGATCGCTGTCTATATCAGGGCTTGCATAACTTCTACAGTTTTTAATTTGGTTTCTGTAGCGTTCTCGAGTAAGAATATAGTCAATCTGCGATCTTTACTTATGACTTAATGAGCAAATAATTAAAATATTCTGGAAAACAAATTTACGAATTTTCGTGTCTTTCCAAGTCTTCTCTCAAAATGTTCAGAATTTTTCTCCTAATTCGAAATATAATCTTGCTTATCCAATGCCTTAGTTTATGCGTTACTGTAAATTGATGGGTTGACGGTTGTTACTTGGGTGCAAATACTAGAGACCTGATTAAATTTGTATTAAATAAATTATATATTTATATCGTTTCGCTGTTGAGGGCCGCAGAGAGAACCAATCTTTCCTACCGCAGCATACATTTTATTCCTCCGCCACGTCCATGCACATTCTCTTACAACTTATGGCTCTCGGGATTTTTATATTTCTTTCTTTTAAAATATTTATTATTTTCTAAATCCCACAACATTTTCCTTAATTTCCCTCTACCACGCCTCTCACTCTAGCTTGCACTGTATATTTTGTTTTGTTAGTCTTTCTTAATTCATTTGTTTTATATGCCCAAACCATCTTGGGGTGATCTTTTTATTTGTGTAAAAAACGCTATGATTGGAATGGTTGGAATTGACTGCACAATGATTGAAAAAGAACAGACCATAACAATGAATCTTCATGAGTCGGAATATGCGTAGTAGAGACCAAAAGTTTCCAGCCTAGGCAACAAGGTCTACATTGAAACAATATTTTTCCATCTAGCTCACCTAAAGATATACACATGTTTAAAACAATGAATAAGTTTTACAATACCACTGAAAACTCAATCGAAAAACAATGCGGATATCACTTTTATTTTTGTTTGATTACAGTTCAGTTCGATCCCACCTCCACCTTCGCTGTTATGGGGGACAAAATAAGTCCCCATCCAGCGCGATCTACACTAGAAGATCGAAATCTTCTGTATCTTTTTATGAACGTGACGTCACATAGTGACGAAGAAGGAACTGTCCAAAGGGACTCCTCCGGTGCCGACACACCTGAGAGTGAAATGAATAGTATTGATGACGGACTTAATAAGGGAAGAATAATAGTGATGACTGGCAATATGGGAAAAGGAAAATGACTCTCAGCGCAATTTTTTTTTCTTATAAAGTGGCTAAAGGCCTGGAGTTCAAACAGCCCAACAAGTTGCCAGTGCTTTCACAAAAAAAATCAAATGCAACAAAACTATCCTTTGACACCACTAGATCGGAGTAGCCAATATGTCCGAAGGTGAACCGATGGAAGGCTGAATGGAGTTCCCTTCGGAAATTACGGACTCGATTTTCATCCCAGTACCACGGAATGTGCTCTGCGGATTGAGCCAGAAAGACGCAAAAATTGCAATAGAGCGAAGTGACAAGATTGAAGAATTTTGTTTGATTACAGTGTTGAATGCCAGTGTGCAGTAATACATTGTTCTGCAATAATCGCACGCCTCGTCACAGCTTTTTTCAGCGTTTTGCTTCTGTGACCTCCTTCAATTTGTGCATTAATCAAACATAATACTCGCAAGTTACTAAAATATTTCTTTCTCTCTTTATGTCGATCGTAGAATTTCCTGGTGATTTAACAAGTTACTATATTCTTTTATTTGGGCATCTTGCGCTCACCTTATTCATGCCAAGATGATCGTGGAGAATTCAAAAAGCTTGTTTTGTAAAGTCCACACCTTCCTACTATTTCTTTGATCTTATATATTATAACACGTCTTCTTCTTGTAACTAGTAGTCTAGCACTAATGCAACTATCGCTTAAATGCTTTCACGAACAACACAATATTACAATTTTAATATTTGATAACATGATGAATAAAACGGTCTTCTTCTGTCTAGCCAAGTTGACATACTACTGATATTTGAGATATCAAATTTTAGTTGTTACATCGCCTGACCATGGGCATAGCCGGCGTGGTATCTCTTAATACATGTTTTAACTTGTTCAGGGTGGAAACTTTTAATTTAAGTGGTAAGTTGACGCTCAACTGATTCTAAATATGTTGGCTAAGAAATCTCACACGTCTTTTCTATGAAAATTCGAATGAAAAATAATAATTTAAGTTTTATTCAGAAAATGTATTTTTCCGCCATTCTGGTGATTTGCAGGATTCAAGGTTCCTAAATAGACACATAATTTCGGTATCACTGCTTTAAAAACTGGGAATACTATTTCGGTATCACTGCTTTAAAAACTGGGAATACTATTTTGTTCAAGAATAAATATGTTTTTTTTAAATAACTAATATAAAAGTTTTTTTAAGTGTTTCACTCATAAATAATGCATAAGCAATTTTATGACCGATGCGATAAGCAATCCCTCATAACCGAGTACTATATTTACGTTGCTTTATTAGCGCTTTGAAAAAAATAATTATATGTAACGTACGAATATATACTACACAAAAACATAAATTCAGATATAAAACGGTCTAAAAGTAAGAATCGCCTGGAAATAAACCTGGGGGCGCCCGCTTGCTTAGCGTGAATGCTAACCGATAAACCACGGCTGCTGACACAGTAATTAGAAATTAATGACTAATAGATAAAAATATCACAAATTTTTCAAATCTTGGCAGAAATTTTATTGTGATAAGTCATTTATTGGTTTCATTTACAATAATGTCAAGTGAAATATCTAATTATGACAGTCTTCCAGTCAACTCGTTGAATCATTTAAAAGATTGATTAGTTTTATTTAAAATTATAGTTTTTTTTTTCAAAATTATACTTAGAAATTATCTTCAGTCGTTAATTTTTGTCAAGAAAAGACAAAGAATATTTTTATGTTCAATAAATAACATTTCATAATTATATAAACAAACTGGAAGATTAGCTTTTATAGATACAAGTCAAATGGATTACTGGGTGGTGACAGTAAACTGTCACATACTGGGTACGGGTATAAGTACAATCATTGAAGAAAGAATGCTGCTGAGAGTGATACATGGCTGAAAATTTTGCTGGCATATTGGGTTGTAGAACTAATGATGATGTAAGTCAACTGTCTCAGAACAATTGTTAAATGAGCCAACAGATACGACTCACATAGACTGGTTAAACATGTCTATGTTGATGTTGATACTACCGCAATAATCTAGTCAATAATTTCCGAATAGATCTCCATTCAGCCGGTGCATTTCAAGTTACCTACTACCAATATGCAATAATTTATCTACTACCAATGTGCGTTTCAAGTTACCTAGTACCAATGTGCGTTTCAAGTTACCTAGTACCAATAAGTAAAGACCAACATTAAAGTTACGATATTTGCTTGGTCAAATAGGATACATGTGGAACACATTTTATATTTGACTGACTTAAAAAATAAAACAAATAATAACTTCAAAATATATATACAAATAATTGCTTCAAAAAAGAAGTAATAAAAGAAGTATTGCGTAAAGCATTAAAAAAATCAGAACAAGTCTTTTTTTACAAGTAAGTATGACTAATACTAAATCGCTAAACCCAACCTAATCCGGGATAAAGTAAATTTGTACTTTGTATTTATTTTTAGAATTTCCATTTCCTGCGCATTTAGAGACGCAACAGGATAAACATATTATTTTCTGTAGGGACTGCATTCTTATTGAATAAAACTCTTACTCTAAATCTAAAATCGTACTCTGTATTTATTTTTAGAATTATCATTTCCTGCACTTATTAAATAATTTTCCTTCTCTATCTTGAATCTGTTTTCTGTACTGCATTCTTATCAAATAATTTTGCTTTTCTAAATTAGATCCTCCTACTTACAACAACACCATGACCCCTTTGGAATACACAGGGGAAAAAACTAGTAAATTATCAATATATGGTCTTCCTCTGGCACGCCTTCCACTTACATCTGCACTGTATACCTGTTTTGTTAGTCATTCTTCATTCATTCGTTCCATGTGCCCAAACTGTCTCAGCATGCACTTGTACATTTTACCTAATACACCAACCTTAAGTTCACATTTATCCCTTTTCACTTCCTTCTGTATTCTGTTATACATTGCCGCTCCGTGTATTCTTCACAACGCACGCATCTTTACAGCATTTATTCGGCTCCTCTCAGTATTTTTGCACGTCCACGTTTCCCATACATCAAAGTTGATACCAGAATACTATTGTGGACTATCATCTTTGTAGATTTTGATAATATCCGGTTCGAGTATACGAATAAACAAGAAATATACGCAGCACATTAACTGAGGTCAAAGAAAGACTGAATTGGTAACATTAAAAAATGCATCTTAGGATTCTTCTACTCCAGATTTACTCCTGACTAATACTTCATTTTGATTTTCCGACACAACAACGACAATGATTTACATTTTAGTTTCAACTCAAAATACATTATATCTGTAAAGTGGTTCATAAATCCAAGTGAAACGTAAAAGCCACTTAACATTAAAGTGTCAAACGTGAAATACATACGAGTATACATTTCTGCTGAATTCACAGATAAATGGGTTCTTCTTTAAAAAGGATCAATATTCAAATCTTCTATTTCCGAAATTCAACGTTTTGCAAAATTGTCTGCAGATGCTTTGACCATTCGAAAATACAACATGCTCGTATTTTTAATTGTTTTAATTTTCATTTAGTTGTCAAACTTTTTTAGCATTTTCGTGATATTTTTTATTCCTTTTTTCAATGCACATTCCACATATTTTTAATTGCACTTTATTTTTAGGATTTTTAAAATATTTTCCGCATTTAAAGTTTTTTGATACTTTTGGATGTATTTTACATATTATCGATGTCTATCAGAGTTTTTAAGTTTTGAAGCATTTTTGACCTTTCGAAAACTTTTAGTTTTTTCTTCAATTTGCATGATGTATTAAATATTTTTAGTCTAGTTCGATAATTTTGGTTAATTCTTTCGAGAAACATCTATGTTTTGGCGTATTTTCAAACATTTTCTGCGTTCCTGGATGTTTTTTAATTTAATCAATAATTTTGTATGTTATTGACATATTTACAATTCTTTTCAGAATTTTAGAGATTTCGACATATTTCCATACACTTTCTCATTGTTGAATTTTAGCATATTTTAGATATGTTCTATATCGTCTATATCGACATTTAGATTTGTTCTATACCGTCTATATCGACATTTAGATATGTTCTATATAAATAAATACAGGTTTATTGATAGCAACATAGTATGTACATAATACGAGTACATTTAAACACATTTCAAGAACACAATAAAAAGAGAATACTTTTAAAAAACAGAAGCTATCAAAAGATCTGGGCTCATCTAATAACATCCCCCGGCTAAGATACACCCCACCAATATAGGGCGAGCCCAACCACGGGTACACCAGATGTTTTTCAGCCCACATCCTTGAACACGTAGAACAAGAAGATAAAAAAAACACAGAAAATAAATGGGCTCATCCCACAAACATTTTCCCGGCCGAGATACACCCCACCAATGTAGGGCGTGCCCGACCATTGGTGGGGTGTATCTCGGCCTCTTCCATCCCACACCTCCGCATATCGAGATTAAAGAATAAATAAAAAAACAAAAACGTATGGCAGAAAACAAAAAAAAAGTAAACCCACATATACCACCTCAGGTTAACTGTCAGCAAGAACGAAAAAAATAAAAGCCTCAAAGGTGTCCAAATTTTACAAAATGAAATAGTTGAAACAACATTGAAATAGTTAGGCAGTAATACATTGAAGTAGTTAAGCAGTTTTAAAAGAATGAATGAGAAGATAACGCACAAACACGTACGCACAATCTCCGATTCACCACCAGCGAAAAGAGATAAAATAAAGAAAAAGCAAATAAGAGACCCATTAACCACTGAGAAACCCACTAACCACCCAGAAGATAACACTTGAGAGCATCTCTGAAGGTACAACTATTCACCCGCTCCTTCAAGGCCTGGGGCAACTCATTCCAGCATTTGCTGGCTGAGTATGAGAAGGATCCTTTGAATAGTGTTAGATTATGGTTTGGGATAAGTAAAAGAGTCTCTCTGCTTCTAGTTTCGTAGCCGTGAAAGTTTCTAGCCCAATTCAGTTTTTCGAAGAGATAAAATGTCATTTTTGTACTGGTAATTTTATGCATGAGTACGCTTAAGTGAAGAAACCGCCTTTGTTTCATGTCAATAATTTTAAAAGCTCTCAAAAAAGGGGTGATGTGTCCTCTGGGGGAAATGTTGAAACAATACCTACAGCAAGCATTTTGTAATCTTTGCAACTTTTTTTCGGTTTTCTTTAAAAGGTACGGTCCATAGATGCAATCACCATACTCGACTATTGGGATAATGAGCGCGTCGATTATTCTACGTCTAGCCTCAATCGACAGGTTTTGGCAGATGCGATAAATATTTTTAAGCTGCGAAAAAGCCCATTGTAATTAAGTTTTAACGTGAGCCTCGAATCTTAAGTCATATTCCATATACACACCTAAATTGCGCACCACGCTCTACTATCCTTCTTATCCGTTTACACTTTGCGGGCAGAGTTGAAGATCTCAAAGGTCGTCAACTCTACCCATCCTATATTCATCTCATATTTCATACATTCGCACCACTCATCAAATCTTTATTTCTTTAGTTATCATTGATTGTTTTTACTCAATACACAATTATATATATATATATATATATATATATATATATATATATATATATATATATATATATATATATATATATATATATATATATATATATATATATATATATATATATATATATATATATATATATATATATATATATATATATATATATATATATATATATATATATATATATATATATATATATATATATATATATATATATATATATATATATATATATATATATATATATATATATATATATATATATATTTATTTTTTTTATTTTTTTATTTTTTATTTTTGTCCACTTTTATTGTCCACAACATTCATTCTATTTGCTCAGTTCCTCCTATTAAGCAGCCATGAAGCCCGCCAAATCGGACTTCTGCATCAAAAATAAACGCATCATAATTAAAAAAACTACACCCAAAAAAAAAAAAACTACACCCGAACCAACTGAAACGCCCGCATCCGTCCCCGTGACCTCGCCTATACCAGCCCTCGCTATGTCTCCGGACCGCTCAACATCCCCTGATCTGACCATCTCCACTTTCGAGGAAGCCTTCGAGCTCTTCAAGATGGAGACCACATCCAAAAAAGAAACAATGAAGATGGTAAAACTTCTTCGTGAGCTCTTCCATAAAGGTGAGGTCTCGATTGAGGCCAAAAACCCTCCATCTGATTCACCCACTGTCTTGCCAGTGGTTCCAATCACAACACCGCCGCGCCCCACCCCCATTTCTGACCCCCCACTCTCCCCACCAATAATTATCATCCCGGATACTCCAGAAATGGACTGGCAATCCTTTGCCAAAAATCGCAAAAGGGCTCTCCAACCCCAAGAAAGCCCCCCCCTCGTTCGCCCCCAATCAAACCCGAAACCAGCTGATGCCACTGTGACCCAAACCAGCAAAAGGATGAGAGGCCCACTCAGCCCTCCTCTTCCCGCAGCCCCCGCCCCACCTTCAAATATAGACGTACGACCTCTACTTCCGGTCAAAAAAGACCGCATCCCCCCCATCGTTCTTCACAATTCCGACAAGTACGGAGACCTGAGAGCCAAACTCAGGTCTCAAAACATCAACTTCTCCTCGAAGGTTCAGCCCAATGGTGATTTAAAAATCTCCACAGAAACCGTTGAGGCTTACCGCTCCCTCGTCCACATCACCGACTCTCTCGCCATCCCATACCACTCCTTCCATCTGGAAAACGAGAAACCCCTGTTAGCCGTCATTCGTGGCCTACCGACCCCTATCAGCGTCGAGGACATTATGATCGAGCTCAAATCCCTTGATTATCCGGTTCAGAATGTGTATCGCATGAAGAACAGGAATAGAGTGGAACTCCCTATGGTCATCGTCAAACTGACAAGGGACTCTGCCGCAAAACGCATCTTCACCGAACTCCACGGTGTACTAGATATTCGAGTCGCAGTGGAGGAGCTGAACAAGCGCAAAGGTATGGGCCAGTGTCATCGCTGCCAACAGTTCGCCCATTCCGCCGGCAACTGCCACGCTCCAGCCAATTGTGTGAAATGCGGTAGAACGCATCACACCTCTGAATGCAGGAAGCCCGCGGACACTCCCGCCACCTGCTGTAACTGCGGAGGCCCACACACGGCCAACTTCAGAGGCTGCCCACGCTTCCCCAAGAGCAACCTCCCTTCAATCGCTCCCCACCACCACTTCCAGACCCCGCAGCCCTTACGCCCCCTCATGGATGGCATCTACCAACGTCCCCTTATCGAACGCCCCCTCGACAAACAACGCCACACGGCGATCCCCCAACGCCCCCCAGAGTGCATCGAAACCGGTCACTTCCAACGCGTCATACGCGAACATCGCAACTCATCGCCCCCTATTATCATCATCTACACCCCAAAACTACACATTGCCCGCCGCCCCCCCCCCCAAATCGCGATCTCATTTTGAATAACTTAAAATCAGCCATCACCGAAGCCATGAACCTCCTCAACTACATCCAAGAACATGGCTCGCACCTATAAACCATCCCATATATCCGCCGCGTTCTGGAATGCAAACGGTTCCCTCAGAACACATAAACAAGAGGTCGAGGATTTCCTTCTCGAGCACAACCTGGACGTGTTGCTGATAACGGAAACGCATCTCAAACCGAGCTACCGTTACAGCATCCGTAACTACTACTGCTACAGAGACGACCGCCTCATCGGCAGAAAAGGCGGCACCGCAACTCTCATCAAAAGCACAATAGACCACTGCCACATCCCCTCCCCTTCCACCGTCAACATAGAATCCACATGCGTAGTGGTGAACACCGCCAACCACGGCCCTCTTAAACTTTGCGCGACTTATCTTCCACCTACCTCCCCACTTGTCGAGTCTGAATTGGACTCATTCCTCGCAGATAATATCCCCACCATCATGGCGGGAGATCTAAATGCTAAACACCCCTTCTGGCACAGCCGCACTTCCAACACTCACGGTAATAAACTTGACGAAATCTCCTCCCGGAAAAGATACTTCGTGGAAGGACCCACGTCTCCCACCCTCTATCCACTAATAGACAATCATCGCCCTGATGTTATCGACATCATTGTCCATAACGACATTCTCTATCAAACAGATCTCACGACTGTTCACCAGCTTCAATCCGATCACTACCCGGTATTACTTCAATTGACGGATGGCTTACCACCCTTCTCGCCCTCAGCCCCTCCGCGACACACCACCTCGTGGAGCGATTTCGCTATTAACGTCGACAGCAGCATCAAAATACCGACAACCTTCCCCGACACGAACTCCATAGACGCCGCTATAAATGACTTCACAACCACCATCAAATCCGCTCTCACATCCTCTTCAAAAGAGAGACCAGCCGATAAACCCGAACTTCCCCTTCCTCCACATATCAAAATACTGATTATGGAAAAAAACAAAACCAGAAAGTTGTGGCAAAACACAGCTGTCCCCTCTTACAAAACCGACTACAACAGATTAGTCAAAAAAATCAAACACCTCCTACAGCAACTCCGCAATGACAAATGGTCAGACTTCGTCGAGTCTCTCGAATACAATGATGGACTCAAATGGAAACTAACGCGCAGCCTTAGAAATACGCCCTCCCGACCCAGCTCTCTTCAAGGACCAAATGGCCCCGTTTTCTCTGCTCGCGACCGCGCAGAGACCTTTGCTGACTCTCTAGCTAATATCTTCTCGCCAAATGCAGACCTCTCTAACCCCTCTCACTCAATAATGGTCGACAACGCAGTTGCCGACATATTAAATGAGCAAACCCCCCCCACGACAGACTTCTTCTCACCGTTAGAAATTCAATCTATCATAAAAAATCTCATCAACAAAAAATCCCCCGGCCCCGATAAAATCAATAATCTCACCTTGAAAAAACTTCCGAAAAAAGCCATTTACGCCCTTACCGCCATCTACAATGCCTGCCTTCGACATAAATTCTTTCCAACCCCATTCAAAAACGCCGACGTCATCATGTTCCCTAAACCGGGTAAAAGCCACGTTATCCCTGAAAATCACAGACCGATCAGTCTGCTCCCGACTCTAGGTAAAGTGCTCGAAAAATTAATCCTCGAACGTCTCTCGTTAGAAACTTACTCACGTAACATCATCCCAGATTCGCAACACGGATTTAGGCCATTACACTCTACCAACCATCAGCTTCTTCGCGTTGTAGAACACATCATCAAATACTTCAGCTCCAAAGGCCTCACGACCCTCCTTTCACTAGACGTGGCGAAAGCCTTCGACACAGTCTGGCTCAACGGACTCATATTCAAACTGCACAAGTCAGGTATTCCCCTCAGACTAGTGCAAATCATCGCATCATTCCTTGAAAATCGCTCCTTCTCCGTCAAAATAGACGGTATAAACTCATCCCCTCGCCCCATTCTGGCAGGTGTGCCCCAAGGTGCACTGTTGTCCCCTATCCTGTATAACATATACACGAGCGATATGCCCCAATTTTCACGTACACATTGTATCACCGCGCAATACGCTGACGACACAGCCTTTCTCTCTTCATCGAAATATGAGTCCGTATCCCACAACAGACTGCAAGACTTCATTCCCATTCTGGAGCACTGGTGCACCAAATGGAAGATCAAAATAAATCCCACCAAAAGCACAGCAGTCCGCTTCTCACGCAGATACATCAAACCCATCAGAACTCTTAAACTCTTCGGCCAGAGCGTCCCATGGTCAAAACACGTAAAATACCTAGGCCTCACATTAGACAGTAGACTCTCGTGGCATAAACACGCCCTCAATATCAAATCAAAAGCTCACGGAACACTCAAATCATTATTTCCCTTGATCAGTAAATACAGCAAACTTAGCACGCGCACTAAACTCCACCTATATAAAGCGATCGTCAGACCGCAACTGACATACGCCCTTCCGGTCTGGGGCCACGCGAAGAAAACAACGCTACATCACATTCAGATCATTCAAAACAAAGCCCTCCGCATAATTTTAAAAGCACCCTACATCGTCCGTAATTCAAGACTCCACGCAGATACCAAACTACATACTATCCCCGAACATATGCGCGCTCTCGCCGAAAGGTTCTACAGCTCTATATCCCGTCATCCCAACCCAGTCATAAAAGCCTTAGATAACTACAACGCGAACACCAGTTACAGACACACTCGTCCGAAATCAATATTGCGAAACATCCCCCCGACCCCCCCCTCTTTAACTCTAATCATCCCCCCAAATGACCCCCCGATTGTCACTCTGAACACCCCATCATCGATAATTCCTCCGGCAGACAGTTTACCCCCATAGGCAACCGCATTTCTCACCTTCAATAAACATTTTCTACACCTTAATATATTTATAAAAGTCACACACGTTTCCCCACTCATTTACTTATCTACATATACTATATTCATTCTTATAATTTATTCACCATCATTATTATTATTTTTTTTTTTTTTTTTTTTTTCACCCATTCAATATAAAACAGTGTGTGACGACACAAATTTATGTATATTTGTATTTAATATTATGTATATATCATCATATTTATATATGTATTTAATCGTTTATAATTTCTCATAATCATTCATAAAATCTAAACATTTACCACAAACCTATCCTTTCCCGATTCCCAAAAAGATCCAAAAATTTCCAATAAATATCTTAACAGTCAGAACTTGTCCGATGAAGGAGTAAGGTGTCCTACCATCGGATCGAAACTCTGAACAAGCTATCCATCACTTGTTCTGTAGGCACAGTCGCGTTACCAATCTTTATTTCCAAAGGCTCGTTCAACTTTTCGACTTGTTGTCTTGTACCCATAACAATCATAACCGATTTCGAAGGGTTCAATAGAAGCGCACGCCTCTCAGACCGTATCACCAGCCGCTCGAGATCATCATTTATGTGTTGAGTGGCAGACTGAACCTCATCACTTCCAAATGAGATAAAATATCGTCTATATCGACAATTAGATATGTTCTATATCGACATTTAACATATTTTAGATAAGTCCTTTTAACCGTTTTATATATTTGAAATTAAATTTTATTTTCTAAAATAAATTTTTAAGTAGTTTTCGAAAATTTTGACATTTGTCTTAAATAATATTTTCGGACATATTTCTGATATTTGAAGGTTATTCGGCATATTTCATGGAATCTGATTTTTTTTATAATTCCATCACAGGAAAACTTTTTTGACATTTTGAAAATCATTTAATATTTTTAATACTTTTGATATATTTCATAAACAACTTTGGTTTCTAAAACATTTATGAAGTTCGATTAATTAATTGGTGCACTATATTTATTAACTTTGTTTTTTTTAATGTAATTGGAACTCTTTTTTCATTCTAACATGTTATGGCCTTTTGCAACGAAAACACTTTTAGAATTTCAACGTGTGGTTTTATTTGTATGAAGGTTGAATTACATTGATGTATAATATTAACAGTATTACATAAATAGTAACAGCTATGATCTTTACAAAGTAGCGGCTTTAAGAATAATGATTCTGCCTCAGATATGACCTCCTATTTAAAGCAAAGATAACTATACCACGACCCTTCCATAGATTAAGAAGGAATTCGTCGAGCATGTTATGTTTGCCCTTTAAGGTCAAATCGATATCGGTGATTTATCCATCGCAGCTTACCCATTTAGTGATATTTAATCTTTATTGATTTGGGCAGACGAGAGGACAACTTAAATATAATGCATTGAAGTTAAATTGACACTAATGTGATACAAGTACATGGTTAGTATCGATAAGCTTGACAAGGGTATAATATAACTTATAATATTTATTTGAATGTGGATAAGATAACATCGGTTTTGGTGAGTATACCGTGTTACAGATAATGCCAATATTAATAGGTTCTTAGATAAGTGGTACATTGGTTTGCATAATATATTGAGGGTGAATGAGATAAGAAGATAAGATTAACATGTGCTGGCAGTAGATAGATACATGACAAACATAATGTAAAAAGTTCTTATGAACGATGAAATTAGTATCATATTTTTTAGTAAGGTAAAACGCTCGATATTTGACAGATTACTATATACAGTGAAAGAGATTGAAAGCGATCGATGAGTAAAAAAATATGGATGGTTTTGTTATTTCTCAAGTATTTTCTTAGAATCTCCTTTTTTAAATTGCAAAAATTATTATTTGAATTTTTAGAACTTTGAAGTAAAACTTGCTTAAAGGATTTTAACAAATTGATATTTCAAAGAAGTTTTACAAAATCTTGCCAGATAAATGAGATTTGTATAAAAAATTTAATTTAAATAGATTACAAAAGCAATTCAAAGTCTAACGCAACTTAAAAACATTAAATAAATAACTTTTTTGATGTATTGAATTTTCATCTCTTATCGTTTCGCATTGGGGATATTTTTTCTTCTATTTTTAACTAAAAAGTTGAAATCGAAACTGGCGAAAAAGGGGAAAATGAGAAAAATACTTAAGTAAAAGAAAACCTCGTAAATTTCGTAAAAAAAATTTTCATCCTGTATGAAAAAAATTTTCATCTTAAATCTCATATTTTTCACACAGATATTTTGGGTTTAATTTCTGATGACGACTTCCGTGGCTTGGTGATATTAAAAATAGATTTAAAAAAAAATGGGATTCCAGTCTGGTTTTCACTTAAAAAAATGGGATTCCAGTCTGGCCCCATTAAAACATATTTCTGGTTGATTGAAAGAGATTGCCACATAGCAATAAGGTATCCAGATTAAAAAGAAATGTGTTCCAAATTTTGACATCTGAGCCCTTTAACATATATATTGGAGGTTGTTGAAATATCGACAACGCTATCAATCTGCCAAATTAGTTCATACTCTTTTCCTGTTGTCCTCAATTTCTCCTCGAGGCTCCTCGAGGCTCCTCGCAGTCATTTCCCCGTCCGCGTTTTCCTTCCATACATCAAACTATCATCTTTTGGCACTAAATTACTTTTGTGAACTAGCAACATTTGATACTGTCCGGTTCGAATATATACTTGTATGTTTTTGAGCCCCGTTAACTTTCTTTCCTATCGCTACACGCTATTTGATATATATCTTAACTCTTTGATAATCTGAGAAAATACTAATCAAATAGCAGAAATCCTCAACTTTGTAGCATTTACTTATCCTTTCGGACTTTTAACTATTACTTTGGATATCGTAACATTCATTAGCAGATTTTTCTCTTCGCATATCTCATACAATTTACTTATCAAATTCTGCAATGCATCTTTACTCCCCGCCATCACCATCATACCATCTGCATATCGTTTTCCACATACGTTAATATTCGACATTTGTATGCCACTAATTAACCTCTGTAGCTCCTTCATACTTGAATATATACACATATTGAAAAACCAGGGTGGCATGACGCATCCTTGCTTTATCCTTTTTGAAATAATAAACTTTCGGCGTATAATACAACGCATAAGTTTACATTCAACACCATATTCATTCAATATTCTCCATAGTTTGCCTCGTATCATGCGGCCACATGCTTTTCCAAGTCAATAAACGCATTTTATAATTTTTTACTTTTTGCCATAAACATGTAATTTAAAAAAAAAATATTGAGGCCTTAAGAACAATTTTATATCATGGATTATTCATCTGTTCTTTAGAACATACTGGTTAAAAAGAAAATCATTAAATTTACGTACTTAAAATTTTCTATTAGAATTCACAATGTATAGGTTACGTGACGCAAACATGTATGTTGATCCCTTCAATTATTTTTTAAGTGTATTAGGGACCATAGAGCCAAACTGTATTGATAAAAGTTTAATCACGAAGTGAATAAAAAAATGTAGAACCAATGAATATGAAGCAAGATTAATAAAACATTTACATACTGCAAATATGAGTGGAAGGTATTTTAGAGTAACACAAAGAAATCATGGTTAGACTAAGTAAATTATATGTTGAAAAAAGGATACATAGAAAGTCAGAAAACTCGTAGGAGTTTTATGAGAAGATGTACGGATGTGGAAGAGTATAGTACTATATCCTTTCTGCCTACTCCGAAAGGAAAACGGCGTGATGGTTTATATATATGAATAAAGCAAAATCTTTTATGCTTTTTTGGAGAAAATCTAAAAGTTTACAAGATTTTATCAAAAGTATTCTTAGTGGGGTCAATAAAAGAGAGTTTTAATAAATGGAACTCCAAGATATCTTATTTTCGAGACTTTTATCAGAAATGAATTGTTTATAGAATAAAAACATACATATTTTAATTTATTACGTCCGACTGGCTACTTAACTTCAGAATAAATTAATGTGCATTACGAAAGGAAACATAATAAGAGGGTCGAATATTGGCTTTAATATTTTTTTTCTATATTGAATTATATTTCTAAGTGTTTTCACACACGGTGCCGTATTTTCTCACGCTGCGAAGTATTTTCCCACAAAGTAGAGTCGATACCATAAACAACTCGGCTGACGTAAATGGAGATGTTAACAAGGAGGCGTACGAAATCGACATGTGAAACCGACTACCATTTCTCAACGTTCACATTGAATTACCTCTCTAATTGCACATTCCTTGTATTTTGTTTTTGATTCATTCTTCTTGACTATATGTTAAAGGGTGTTGTTATAGTTTTGTACAATACACTAAACTTGTAAAATCAATGTAAGATACGAAAAAAAAATCATTAAACTTTTTTTATTTATGTAACGAAATACACCAAAAATAACAAAATAATACAGTATAACTCCTAGTTTCAAAGAGTAATTAGATCAATCATTAACTTTCTGATGATAAAGCATAAGTTTTATCTCGTAAATGATTCTAGAATATCAATCAAAATACAGTTAAACGATTTGAGGTTGGTTTATTAATGATATTGATAAAAATATAATTTACGTGTAATGCTATTTTGTAAATAAATATCCCTTCAAGAGATCTTTTTTAATTTATGCGCAATTAGATCTGAAAGTAAAATTCACACGATCAATAATAAATAACTTGTCTCTTATCTGCAAAGAATTTTGTGTGTTATAGATTAGGATTTAAGTATGTATATGGATATGAATTCAGAGTATAAATGTTTCATATGAGTATTTTCGTATACCAGTGGTGGACAAACTTTTGATCTGCGATCTTGCGACCTGCTTTTTAAATTATTGGCGGCGGTCTACTAACATCGTATGTGTTAAGTGATCATAAGAAAAGTAGTAATTTATAGCCAAAAATAAGTTTAAATTTAAAATAAACATAGATAATACCAATACCCGTACCAGTACCTATTCAATATCAAGTTATTTTAATAACAGAAATTAATGATTACTTCACGCAAACATAAAAATAGTTTATAAATGAAACAATATGTTATTTTATTTTCTTTTTATTAATGCATACAATGTGCTTGTAAATATGAACTATTAGAGTTTATGTCGTATCAGGGGACGCGCTGGAAACATGACATTGCATATTTTCGGCAAGCTTGTCATATTGTGGTTCATATGTGCTTACAGCTAGCTATTCGTGAACATGCTGCCAAATGGTCATCTGTTAAACGGGAGCGATGTTTTGTTTTGATTGCATTCATGGTAGAAAATGTTGTTTCGCAGATATAAGTAGAACCGAAAAAAGTTGTTAAATATGCCGCACATCTCCACAAACATGGATATTTTTCTTCACAAAGTAAATTCCAATAACTATTTTGAGAAGTTCTCGATTTTTTAAATATATCGCATTTTAATTTAAGGATTTCATCTTCGACTAGTATTTGGTCCACATCCAAAAATTCTTTTAATTGATATTTCTTCTATTTGTATTTCATCATTGAATGGGAATGACATGAATAATATTATATCCTCTATTTTTTAAATATCTTTAAATGTTCTATCAAACTCATTTCCTAACAGAGATATTTTATTAGCATATCGATCATATTCATGTGAGTTTCTATCTGTAGATTTGGCTGCCATATTTTCGAATTGTTTTAAATCCTCTATCCTAAATTGTGCTTCTAGGAGGGAAAGTTTCCCCTTGAATGCATTTACGTCGCTAACCATGTCAGTCAATGTTTTGTTCTGTTTCCCTGAAGTTGGAGATTTAATTCATTTAGCTTTCCTGTAATGTCATAGAGAAAAGCAAGACCACGCACTCACTTATCATCTTCCAATTGAGGATATGATTTATAAACAGTTACCATAAACTCTTTTATTTCAGAAAAAATATCCAAGAATCTTTTTAAAAACTAAAAGCGGAGTGTCACTTCTAAAACACGAAATGGGCACACACGCATACACACATTCGCTCCGCGCTATGGTCGCTACGTGAACTTATATAACCTATAAGTCTGCGCGTCGAGTTTAAGAAGGAGAGTGTCGTCGATAATCGGCTTTGTAGCGCATCGTCTCTATCGCACGTGCGCTTAGCAGCTGATTCCCGAAATAACAGAGATGTGTACGATCAGAAAGGCGGGCGACTAGAAATAGCTACGCGGTCGACGCTTTGGCCACCCCTGAGTTATACAATAAATTAGCCACCATGAAACGTATTAAAACCAAATAATTTATATCTTTTGAAAAATGTCTTATTTTTTAAATAAGCATTTGAAGCGTGTTTTATACAATTATGAATCATACCACTCCGTCAAAAACCTTGCCTCGTAAAGTGATAATCTACAATATATCCACAAATTGGATGATTATTTGCACTGTTATATACAGTACTCAACGATTCGCCTTTCTATCAAAACAGTATTAATTATTTATGTTGTATTGTTAACATATAAACGTATCATCACGTCGTTTCCTTATTGGGGGAGGTAAAGAGGAGCAAGCGCCAGACTTTCCCATAGCAAAACAATAATATTTACTCGTATTCATTTACATTCAACATCATTTATTTATTTATTTAATTAATTAACTACACAACAGTGTCTTTATATACAAATAAACATGTGACATTTTATAAAGTACTTAAAATTATTGACAAATAATACAAAACTTTATCTTAAACTAACATAAAGATACAAAAAGCAGTAGTAATAATAAATTTGTCATTGCTTTAAAATTATTTAATAATTATACAATATGTTTATTTAAGTTCAATATATGTTATGTATGTATACCACAAAATATTACCAAACTTCACCAAACAGACTTACGTAATTGTCGAAGACTTATTTTATAGAGGTAAAGAACTCTTTGTAAAAGAAGATTTGTTTTTAGTGGAATAACGCATACATAGAACAAATATTGGATTTTTTGAGAATTTTGTAGGAATTTTATGGATAGATATTGAGATATAGAAAACACATGGCCTCATTAGTTGAATGAGATTTGGTATGTATGTTATGCATGTTAAATGTATGTTATATATGTTATCATATATGATATGTATGTTTAATTTAATTTAATGTTTTCCATACCTTGCCTAGACAGTTTTCAAGAGCCGCAGGCGCCCTATCTTAAAATGATTTTTCTTGCAAAATTTTTAGAAAATAGTTTTAAAAGAAATGTTTTAGTTTTATATACTCGTAATTGGTATTTTATATTTTTCTCTAAATCAAATATTTTTTAATTCTGTGATATAGAACAAACAATGTGTTCAGATCGTTGACAATTAAAAAACTAACACTGAGCAATCACCTATGAACTTGAGAATTACTTCCATGACATAGTTGGTAAGACACCTGTTTTCCAACTAAATATGTACGGTTCGATTCCAATAGAAACTTAATTTACTTGAATACATGCACCACAATATACCTGAAGCCGAGAGTATTACTATCACATATCGGAATATCTACAAAGCCGAGTGTATTACTATCACATATCGGAAGATTTACAAAGGTATTTTTTGTATTTCGTCTTACCTTGGTAAGTTCTCAGCAGTTTACATACTAAATGTGTTCTTATATTCATATGCAGATGCCGAGATATAACTTATCGCAAAATATAATGACAGGAACAATCACCTCTACATCCTTACATTTAAGTTCATCTGTAATAGTTTTATTCTGTCAATGATAATGGGTTCGAATCTCGGTTTAGAGCGTACCCTTTGGAGAGTGCTCGCTACACGATGCTTTATAAAATGTCGTTGAATTATTATATTTTTATTAAAATTATACTTTTGTCACACTCTATCATTGTATTCAGTAAACCTGGAGGGTTTATTGCCATGTGGTAATTTCATAATTATAGGCGGTGAAATAATTGTTTGAGAAAGTTTGAGATAAATGGTTTTATACATTTTATTACGTTATTAAAGAAATACAATATTTTTAATCATAGAACGTCTATTAGACCCAGCTATTTATATCAAATATAAAACCACACTGAGAAATTGTAGGAGCTCTATGAGAAATTGTTTTCGGTCATAGTACTTGACTTTCTTTCTTACCTTCGGGTTTAAAATCATTGAAATAGACATGAAAGTCACGCTTCGTCATTGTATGTATTGGTAAAACAACCGCAGATGAAGAGTCAACAATATTCGCAAACGTGGGAGTATTGTTATCAGATGAATTTTTCTAGCCAACTTTGACTCTTTGTATCACCAATTTCCCCGGTACGATCAACCGTCCATCTTGGCCACAAAGGTCATCAAAGAGAGATAATCTTATTTGTTTATTTCTAATTTGATATTTTAATTCAGCTATATAATGTAACTGACATTGTAGTTTCATTGTTTTACTAGAAATCTCTTTGTCCAGTTTACATTTTACACCAGTTTTCAAAATTCGCCTCATCATCCAGTCTGTTCTTTCACTCCCTTACAATATTTACCATTATAATATCCCTTTGTTTCGCTTTGATCATAAGTTAAATTACAACGCTGATTACATTTGTCATATTTAATTACTGTAATGAATTTGAACAGTTTTAACGCCTCGCTTTAATCAAGTTTTAGATTTTATTTACGAAGTAGATAAACGCAGTAGATCTCGAGTGAGAATTTAATTAATATCTGTCACTGATAATCTTTTTCCTTAATTATCATCCGACTTTGAAAATAATTAGGAGAATTTTGTGTCTGCCTTATTTTCTAATCACATTATATTTATTATTTATTTTTATGCTTCATTGTTTTATTAATGAGAGTTTAAATAATTTTATAATTTATTTCTCTATTATAATTCACATTATTAAGTTTTTGCCGTTACAAACGAAATTCAGATTATTACGTGGAAATTGTCGTTGCTTCAATTAAAGTGACAATGTTGTATTAGTTGAAGTCAAATCTATTCATGTAGTAACACAAGGAAATTATCTCCATTGTGGTGAAGATCTTGTGAGATCACTTAGGTTCCATTCACATTACTATTTTTGGATTCAAATGGCGCAGTAGCATAATAATCGCTTATTTTTTCAACAACAGAACGTTTGGTAGCATGCCAAATGAAGTTCGATTGTTTAAAAATTCAATAGAGAAATTTTAAGTATCACTGAAGACATCTAAGACGATGGCCAGCGCAATAGTATTTTTTTCATTAGTCTTACATAGTACAAGTATATGACATTTGTTGGATCATATCAATATTCTGTTGACTTGTAGGCGCTACAATAACTCGGTTCGAAAAAAAATCTTTGGACTAAATATGGAATTTATGAGGTCTCTTAATTGTTGTGGATTTTTGAAAATGTAGCCATTATCGATGTATTCAATAGGCGGATGCTCGCTCTCACCACTTGAAAGTGCAGTCATTATAGATGTATTCAATTGGCGGATGCTCGCTCTCACAACTTGAAAGTGCAGTCATTATAGATGTATTCAATTGGCGGATACTCGCTCTCACCACTTGAAAGTGCAGTCATTATAGATGTATTCAATTGGCGGATGTTCGCTCTCACTACTTGAAAGTACAGCCATTATACATGTATTCAATTGGCGGATGCTTGCTCTCACCACTTGAAAGTACAGCCATTATAGATGTATTCAATTGACGGATGCTCACTCTCACCACTTGAAAGTGCAGCCATTATAGATGTTTTCAATTGGCGAATGCTCGCTCTCACCACTTAAAAGAGCCAATTAATTTAAATGATAACCTACCTTCATATTATTCCTATTGTATGTTCAGAACTTATACTCATCAATTTTATTCATATTTCGAAGTAAATTATTACTTCACTCGATTTCTATTATAATTTCAAAACTGAAAGGCTAAATATCAAATTATTTCAAAGGAAATGGACACTTCACTTAAATATACGAGTAATGTAGCAGTTTTCTTTCTAATTTGTTGACAAAGAAATTGGTAAACACAAAACCGGGCTATTATTATACATCAACTCAATATATATATTTGCAATAAATATTATTCTACTACACGAAATTGACATCATTTTCACAATATGCTTTGATTCTAACAAATTAAATGTCATATCATCAATTTATTAATATTCAATATTTAGGATAAGTTGCCTAAAAAATAAATTCAACATGTCATTTTGTAATATCAGTAATACGCAATCCAGATTTACTATTCCCGATTAATTTTTCAGAGTAATTTTATACTCATTATTTTTCCTTCTATCAAATCCAGTTTTGTTGTTTTGTGATAATTATTCCGGACATCCTGCGAGTTTGAAACCATTAACATTAACCATATAAAGCAACACGTGAAAGTTGCGTTCATTGCATGAATTAACAAAAACAGTGTCCAAATATAAATTGTATACACCTCTTAAATTAAAACAAGGCGAAAAAGGGAGAAAAGCTTGGCTCAGTACATTAATCATGGTCTTATACTACTTCATCAATCATAAAGTCCGCCTAGTTAGCTCTAAGCAAGTTTAAACATGTTAACTCATTCAAACCTCGCAAATTTTGCAAAACAATCATTATTTCTTGTTTAAATTCTGAACACTTTCAAGAGAGAGTTATTTTAAAATTTCAAATACGAACAAATAAACAAACAAAAACGAGAAATAAATTAAAGTTGAAATTTTAAAACATCTTATCTTGTGCCTTTCATTAAGCTTGAAAATGGACATTTCATTTTTAAACATCGGTAAAAAATGTGTCGTTTAATTTTGATTTTTCAAGACAGTAAATAATATTTTCATTTCTTTCAATATAGAAAAATCAAGGATACTTCTTTAAATCATATGTTATGGCGTATATTTTAAAATAAAAAAACAGGTATTTTGAAATAAATAAAAGATTCATAAAAAGAATAACATAATAAAAATTAAGAAATTATTTGAAATGTTAACCAATAATCTTGCACAGTAAAAATAAAATGTTGGAGAAGCGCAATCATACGTAAATATTATTTGATATTTTTTTATTTTTCTTAGCATTTATTGTTTAACCGCATTCAATAACGAAGGAATATATCATAATCAGGCAACAAACATAAAAATATCGATAAAAACAAAGAGAACACACTTCTAAATATGTCAACATTAACTAAACTACTCACAAAGAAAATTAACAACCATTTTTGCTAAACAACATCCAAGTGCATTAAATAATGTGGAAACTAATCTCATAATGAGAACAAAAGCACTTGAAGACGGAGGTTGAGGAGTTGAGAACAAAAAGCGTATCCCGCGGTGTACAAGTCGCAAGGTAAATGTACGGCCTAAGAGTGTTGAGGGAAGTTATTCCTCTAACTTGTTAGCAGTTACCACTCCACGCTCCCAACAGGTTGTCCTCCCTATCGCTTCCTGCTTCCTCCGCTGGATTATATTTTCCTGCACGCGATGCCTTCACACCCGGTTAGCTGCGGAGAAAACCCGCCCATTGCCTAGATTGTTATTTAATAGGGGGAAAATAGCTTAAGCGATTTTTACGCCGATAATGTTACGCGTGAGAACTTTATTAGTCATACTAAATCTCTTGTGTGAGCTTTACTGTTCATGTTTTGCAGTATTAGATACTCGTGCATATGATTAAAATAAATATATTTTGAATTTTTTCAAACCTAACTTTTTGGTAACTGTTGTTAAAAAAAGTATTACTATGAGCTAAATAAGAATCTATGTTTTTGCACCAAAAGATCAATGCTGAGAACATAGCCGACACTGAAATTTGCTGTGTGTTGTACATATTATGTTATTTCCAGTTTTCCCTGAATTATGCAGTGGCAGTTCCTTAGCACTCTTTCCCTAGTAACTCTTATGAAATGTAGCCAACCTCGGCACTTGCTATTTCTATATTGTCAGTTATAACATATCCACTAAACGTTTCTTGAATCCACTGTAGTCGGGTCGTCGCCCTCACAACAGCATGACCATTGCATTAATCAGGATAACTAGTGACTCCTGGCTCGCTATAGACGAAAGGCAGCTTACACTCCTATATCCGCTTGATTTCAATAGTGCATTTAGGTCTGTCATTTTGAGTTACTGCTGAGGTACAATGAAGCAGTTCAGTATTTTGAACCTCGTTTTAAATTGGTTCAAGAGGTATTTGTCAAATAAGTTTAACAAGTGAATTGCTTCTGGCTATAGGTGCCCCTCAGCGAAAATAATTCCACCATTTCTCTTTTTCATTTCTTCAAATTCAATTACTCAACAACTGAAATGTAAGTACCACTTTAATGCACTTGATCTACAAGAATCTCTAGTTTTTGTCCAAGAAATTTGCCTGGGAATTCTTGCCGATGATTTTTTCGCAAGTCACCATTTCCTCTACAGATTGTATGTTTCTTCCTATCCAAGGCAGAATCTGCTAGCTCTCAGTCTCAATTTGCTCTTTATTGACTGTCGGATAGACTGGACTCTTTATTGAATTCTCGGATAGACTGGAGATGCTCCTAAATTTTAGTATGAGATGTATTTTCATCAAAAAAAATATATCCAACAGCAACATAAATCTCCACGTTCTGTCAACCTCTTTGAAGTGTTGAACGATCCAAGCTGTCAGTATCTGCGTAAAAAATATTTTTTTCTTAATGATAATGGACTTTTAATTCGATCCCACATCCACCCACGCTGTTATGGGGGACAAAATAAGTCTCCATCCAGTAAATAAACTAATGCAGTGCCTTAAAGGCCTGGAGTTCAAACAGTTCAACAAGTTGCCAGTATTTTCACAGAAAATTTCAAATGCAACAAAACTATCCTTTGACGCCACTAGATCGGAGTAGCTAATCGGTCCGATGATGAACCGATGGAAGACTGAGTGGAGTTTCCTTCGGAAATTACTGACTCGATTTCCATCGCTGTACCACAGAATATGCTCTGCCGATTGATCCAGATGGCCGTAAAAATTGCAGCAGGGCAAAGGGACAAAATTAAAGCTAAAAAGTTTGCCATTAAAACTCCCATGGCCAGATAGAAATTGGGCAGTCTAATAATTTGTTTGTACGCATGGGGACCTACGTTATGATAATGAATTGTCTCTCCGTTCTGGTGACGTCAGAATAATTTGTATACCAACGCAACATACATCATTCTATACACCATCTTTTCCGGTTCACTCGGTCCGACTTTAGAACAATCTCCCTGGCTCAATCAGATGTGCTACATTTTTGTCGATATTTAAGAAAAAAATAAAAAAACCATTATCCCAAAATATTCCTCTTTCTTAACTCCCGTACAATTGCGATCCCAATCCCTATTTTCCTTGAAATTTAACTTTAATTTTTGTATAAGTTTTCCTTCAAAACTGTTTTTATGCATTACGTTAAAGATACAGTCATAAATACCAAAATAATTATAAAACCTAAGCTAGTTGATTGGAAGCAATTGCTGTGAAGCAAATAAAAGCAAAAATCGCAGGAGTCATTAGCATAAAAGTATTAAATAATAATAATAACATCTTGAGGAGTGAAAATATGTCTTGTTATAGCCCTGGTGATCTCCAAAGTCCTGTTTACCTCAGAAACTTGGACAATAAAGGCCAGAGAACGATCAAGGTTAGACTCTGATATGGAGACGATTACTGACTGTTTCTCGGACAGAGCGATTCATTAGAATAACTGAACATCTTAGTGAGGCACCACATACTTACAATATCGAATTGTTACACGTTTTCAAGCGTGAATAGGGTTAAAACCAATATCCACTTTATTCTAACCTGGCACAAATATTTCGCTTCCGCTACGTCCATTTACACACTTATTTCAGAATTCGATTAATTTAGTCTTGCCACATTTTTCTAAGTCTTTTCAAACCTCTCCTACGTTCTATTCTGCTTGTTTACATTATTTTTGTAAATTTTTCATCATTCATTCTTGCTGCTTGGTAAAATTATCTAAATGCTCTTTGCTTTATCTTAAGCACTGAAACAGCTTTTAGTTCGCAATCTTTCCTAATTTCCTCATTCCTTATTCTGTCATACATTGTTTTTCCATACACTCTACGCAACGCTCTAATTTATATCACATTTAATCAATACCAGGCTTACGATCTCAACGTTTTTTGTTAAGATGAAGAATAATATAATTACCAGTATTTGTAATGTTTCGAAGTAGAAATAGAAATATTAGTTAGATATTTAATGATATCTTATAATATAATATAATATAACATAATAAAGGCCGGGAAGGATATTAAGATATCTAATCATACAACATAAACCAAGGTAGGTAACTTAGTGGCAGTTTTAATAAATAATGTTTCCAAAGAGAAATATTTCATAAAATCTCCGCATAAACGTGATAAACATTATGCTTTGAGCCAATATGTTTCACCTCGTGATATAATAAACCTTTGTATCGTTATTACCTTCTCAACCTCTGTGTAGTCTGATAGAAGAAGGTAACAATTTAGCAGAAGTGGCATTTGATGATGTCTACTTTAGATTTTATTGTTTTTTCTGTAATAAATTTTGAAAAGGGGATACTCCAAATACTGTTGGTCTTTTGATTGTTGTGTTATCAAATCCTTGCGTTAATTTAATAAGTCTTGATTCTTCTTTATTTTTTTTATAGTTAAACATAAATAATAAACAAAATAAATCTCGTATATCTCGCATATATCATATATTTAAAAACCATCACGTCATTTCCTGTGAGGGTAGACAGAGAGGACAGAATGCCAAACTTTTCAATTACGACATATTTCTTTCGTCTCCTCCACATACATATACATATGTCTCATATGACTTGTTTTGTTTCTCTAACTCCTTTTTTTCTTTCTTCCTGAATTTATTTCACTTGATCCAGTCACACTCTATCAGTCATCCTCTTCCACGACCCTCATTTATGCTTGCATTATATATTTTTTGTCCGTATTTCATTGTCTATTCATTCAACATGTTCGAACCTCCTCAACGTGTTTTCTTTTCACCCTTCTTAACACATCAGTTTTTAGCTTTCATTCCCCCTTTATTATTATATCTCTTATTCTGTCATACATCGCTACACTATATATTATTCTCAGTGCATGAATTCAACTGCATTTTTTCGGCTGCCTCTTTGATTTTCCACGTCCATGTTTCACTCCCACGCATTAATTATGTTACTTAAACTGATATATCTTGTATGACAAAAAATATGCTTGGCGATTTTTTTGGTACATCTTAATTGATTTTTAGATTAATAAAATAAAACACTTTTATCTTTGTATTCCAAAAAAGAATTAAGGAACACTTGAAATATTTAAAAATTCCATATATTCTCGACACCGCCTAGCAGTATATGATAAGAATCCTGGTTGATATTCTTCCTAACGAATAAGCTAACTAAAAGCAGACCCTCTTTGTGTAACAAGAGGATTCCGTGCTAAGTGAATAAAAAAAAGAACAATAATTAATGAGAATTTACTAACCACTTGGTTGAGAAAATTAGTCATGTAATATTAATCGTGACTTGTGATTCTACACATAACACAATCATAGCCAGGAATGATTATAACTGGACAATAAGGGATTACCGAGACTAGAAAAAGTTATAAATTTAGGTCTCAATAAAATATATTATCAGGTCAATGTAAGTAACAGTTCTCTCCTCAATCTGTTTTCCATTCAAACACCAACTCTTAACTCCGCCTACATACTCGTTCCCTTTACTAGCCAACTTTCTAACCCATCCTTCTCTATCTGTCACCACAAACAGATGTATTTTAAATATGTAATTTAATTTCTCATCACCTGAGAAAGTAAAACAGAAGCTATCGAAATCGGTAGTGAACTTAAATAATAAAAGAATGGTGAATATAAAGAAAGCTTATGGGGAATTTTAATTATAAAACTTAAAATTAATATAAAACTTTAAATAATTAACATAACGGAAAACTATTCATTTAATCAATGGACATTGAGTGTAATAATAAATGAAAATGGATTGAAAAAAAGCAATCAATTAACTTTTTAGATTGAAGAAATACATTTTCCGCTGATTACGATTAAATATTTTCAATTCAATCCAAATGCATGTGGTGAAACCATAGTATGTGTGATGGCAAATTTAGATGATGAATTCTCATGTCACGAAGACTAATAATAATCATATTCCAATTTAATTATATCTTGAAATTCTAAGGCGAATGATGACATAGGACAGTGAGGAATATAAGCGAATGTTAATGTTAACATGAGGTCTTCATACGCAGTATGAAGGGGATGAAATCCCAATTATTTTTATTTGACTTTGTCAAATCTTGTAATCAGTTTCAACTTAAATAAAATTAAACAATCATATGCTTAATTATATATGTTCATAAACTCTAGGTAAAAGTTTTTTCGAAAAAGACACTTCACCTAGTAAGATGTACACACATTTTAAAAATAAATTTGACTTATTGAATATAAAAACTCGACGCCAAATGCGTGTCTTGTGTGACTTGCCTTTTTGGTATAACTTCCTTACTTGTCTCGCCACCCTCTTTCAACTCGTCGAAAATGTCTAGTGCCGATCACGGACTCATACTCCGCTCAAACATAGTTTGTTTTTCCAGTTCAGCGTCAGTCCTTTACTGTCAACAGCATTAGGCTCTGAAACCCACTACCAACTAACATACGATTCGTTTCGTCATTGGCGTGTGTTTCTATCAGCAACTTAAAAAGCATATATTTGTCTTCAGTGATGTAGCGTGTTTCCTAGTTCCCCATTATCTATGTTTCCACTATTCCCTCCAATATCCTATGTTTGTACAGCGAAAAAAAAATGTTTTTATCTTACTTTAAAAAAAATAGGACATGCTTGAGGTTTTTAAATATACGAGTATTATAACGATTAGAAAGAAATTTATAGAAAAATTACATTTTGTAATATTAACAAAACTTATGCTGATCCCTCCATGTTTATATCGGTGAGATTTACACGTCCAGACTTTCGTATACCTTTCTCATATAAAAACAGAAAAATTACAGTTTGAAATATTAACAAAACTTACGCTGATCCCTCCATGTTTATATCGGTGAGATTTACACGTCCAGACTTTCGTATACCTTTTCTCATATAAAAACAGAAAAAATAACAGTTTGAAATATTTACAAAACTTACGCTGATCCCTCCATGTTTATATCGGTGAGATTTACACGTCCAGACTTTCGTATACCTTTCTCATATAAAAACAGAAAAAATAACAGTTATAAATATTTACAAAACTTACGCTGATCCCTCCATGTTTATATCGGTGAGATTTACACGTCCAGACTTTCGTATACCTTTCTCATATAAAAACAGAAAAAATAACAGTTTGAAATATTAACAAAACTTACGCTGATCCCTCCATGTTTATATCGGTGAGATTTACACGTCCAGACTTTCGTATACCTTTCTCATATAAAAACAGAAAAAATAACAGTTTGAAATATTAACAAAACTTACGCTGATCCCTCCATGTTTATATCGGTTAGATTTACACGTCCAGACTTTCGTATACCTTTCTCATATAAAAACAGAAAAAATAACAGTTTGAAATATTAACAAAACTTACGCTGATCCCTCCATGTTTATATCGGTGAGATTTACACGTCCAGACTTTCGTATACCTTTCTCATATAAAAACAGAAAAAATAACAGTTTGAAATATTAACAAAACTTACGCTGATCCCTCCATGTTTATATCGGTGAGATTTACACGTCCAGACTTTCGTATACCTTTCTCATATAAAAACAGAAAAAATAACAGTTTGTAATATAAACAAAACTTACGCTGATCCCTCCATGTTTATATCGGTGAGATTTACACGTCCAGACTTTAGTATACCTTTATCATATAAAAACAGAAAAAATAACAGTTTTAAATATTTACAAAACTTACGCTGATCCCTCCATGTTTATATCGGTGAGATTTACACGTCCAGACTTTCGTATACCTTTCTCATATAAAAACAGAAAAAATAACAGTTTGTAATATTAACAAAACTTACGCTGATCCTTCCATGTTTATATCGGTGAGATTTACACGTCCAGACTTTCGTATACCTTTCTCATATAAAAACAAAAAAAATAACAGTTTGAAATATTAACAAAACTTACGCTGATCCCTCCATGTTAATATCGGTGAGATGTACACGTCCAGACTTTCGTATACCTTTCTCATATAAAAACAGAAAAAATAACAGTTTGTAATATTAACAAAACTTACGCTGATCCCTCCATGTTTATATCGGTGAGATTTACACGTCCAGACTTTCGTTTACCTTTCTCATATAAAAACAGAAAAAATAACAGTTTGTAATATTAATAAAACTTACGCTGATCCCTCCATGTTTATATCGGTGAGATTTACACGTCCAGACTTTCGTATACCTTTCTCATATAAAAACAAAAATTGTTGATGTTTCAGAGCTTAAAATATTAAGCATGCCACAAATTCATATTTGAGAAGAAATTTTCTATAAGATTTTTTAATTGGACATCTCATACAACTTTCTTAAAAATATTTTCTACCTGAATTCATTAATGACAGTTGACATATGCTACAAGAAAAATATTGGTTGTGGAACCAAAAATAAGACGTAAAAACTAAACTTCATCTCGATTAAGTCAACTAAATCAAGCTTATCTTAATTCTGATTTCCATTCTTTGTGTTGGCATAATTTTGCGTTGATCAGCATCCAAATAATTGATGGTATTTTAGATTTTTTGAAGTTTTCGCCTTAAAATATTTTAATTACTGCATTTATCCATTACTCAAGCTCATGGGTGGCCGTCTTACGGTGATAGAGGGAGACAGTAGATCCATGCCGACTTTGTAAATTTGTTCCCGAAGCCATCAAACGTTTTTACTCCTTTTAAATAAAAGTGTTGAAAAACAGAATTCATTTATGAGAAAATTGAATTTATTATGGTCTAAAGTGCATTCATTGTCTTGAAATTTGATAAATCATCTATCATATAAATATTAAAATATCTCGACAGCTATATTGAAAAGGCCTTTTTATTTCTGTGTAACCCAAACAAGCCTTAATGACAAAGGAGTGTGGGATATAATAAAAAAAATTCTCTTATATTTTGGTAAAAAATCTCCTCTTTCTGTGCCATATCGTTGATTTTGAAAACACTAAGAATAAGAATTTAATACATAGAACTCGTATTTCTGTGTATGCCGCTTTCAAGTATAAAACTTGACTGCGTAGGAGGTGTTTACTAAAAATATAATTAAACTTATTATGTAGCTGGCGCTGAACAATATAAATAAGGCAATTTAATTCATTATAACACACAAGAAGCAATTATACAATATACGCGTAGGGAACCTAACAAGGCATAAAATCTCATTTCAGAAACACACTTATTGCTGTTTGGGGTTGTTCTCAGTAAATTATGGTTTAATAATATTAACAGTTTTTAATGTTTTATATACGAACTTCGTGGCATAGTTGGTAAGACTTTTGTTTTCCACCTAGAGGTTAGGTTAAGTTCGATTCCCGATGCTACAAAAAAAACTATCATAAAATATTGTGTCTGGTAAAAGGGTTCGTTTGGTAACAATACTCGCACTTTATATTCAAACCGATTTCTTTTATTTTGAATAATATTATAAAAATTGCGAAGTGAAAAGTTTTCTATCTTATCTGTTTTCCCCATCGCGTTTAAACCTCTGATATGGTACACACAAAAGAAGTTCATTGTTACGGAATTGATTTTTTTTGGATTTTCCGTCATGTTTAAATGTCAGGATGCTATTATTTGAGAATAAAAATTCTGGGATGATTTGCGCAACCTAGTAGATGATCGCTTATTTTCCACTCGGGTATCCAATTATCGACTTTAACGAAAGAAAAAATGCAACTGTAATCAAAGAAGTTTTTGTCGAACCAGTTAAAATATTACGTATATTAAAACGATAACCCACGTGGCCTATTGGGTGACGTCTGTCATCTAACCCGGTTGTTGTGGGTTGCATTCGCATCGGAAGTTTTTATGCTTCTTTACTCAATTAAGAAAGATATTATTTCATGATCATAAGCCAACTAGGTTGTACTGCATACAAACATTTATATTATGTAAAACAATTCAATGAATGTTATAAAATTTAATTAAATAACTCGGTGTCATGTACGAGTACTTCATATAGAAAGTGTACGAAAATTTGGAACTATTAAAAGCTCGCTTAACTTGTTCCGCCAAACCAAAAATTCGGATGTCGACACTTATTTAGTATGAGTAATGACATAATCGTACAATCCTTTTCTTTTTTACTGTAACAAGCTAAAAGCTCCAGCACGGTCCCCACAAATGGATTTCTTTGATGCAATATTGAATGGATATACAGAATATTCCCTCTGAACTAGCAATGCATCATTCTTGTGACAAGCCAGCGGGGAGATGAAGGATTTCTTCAATAAATGTGTGATTTTCACTTCCGTCTTCAGGGATAAAATGAATTATGTTAAAATCAACATTTTCGCGGAGAAAACTTCGTTATGTACAAACATTAAATTAGCGATGAATAAAATATTGGTATATTTGTAAACAGTCATATTTTGCTATTTTCATTCAATTAAATAAACTCCACAAAATAGTAAAATTAAATAAAAGTTTCGAGTTATTTTATCGCTCTTGGAAGAACAGAAAATAGTAAGTTCCAATGATGTTTAAAAAAAGTTTTTTTTCTGATTGCAAGTAAGATCATGCACGTTGTTCAAAAAAATTAAATGTTCTTGAGGAATTAAGGCATTTTAATACTTTAATTTGTAACTTATTTTGACAATAAATATGCAATTCAAATATTATGTATAGTAAATCAATAAAAAAATAAAATTTATATTGTTTGAAGTTTCATCAAATTATAAGATTTTTTCTCTGAAATATTTTTGTGGCAAATGGATTATTTCTCTAAGATCTTCACACACAGACGACATAATCTCATTCTTGAGGCAAGTGACTAGAATTATATTTTTTTATTAAAAATTGTTTATATCGGGCCCTATCAATAGTTTGTATTGTAGAAGTATTGGAATATCATTTAAACTAGGCTCATTGAACTTACCGTTTTTTTAATGCTATTTTTTTATACAACTAAGAAACTTTTGAGCATTATTTTTCAAATTGGGAAGTAGCTATTTAAGTAAATAAAATCTGTCGTTAAAATAAATATACGTTTTATATAAGAATTAAGGTAAAAACATCACAAAAACTCAGTTATAGAAAATTCGTTGAGTTTTATATATTTTTTAAGAAAAAAATAAATAAATTGATGCAACGAAAGGTTTTTCAATTTCGAAAAAAACCTCTTCTCTCCCGTTCCATCTTTTTTTAATTAATGTTTAACTACAGATATTAGCAATAGAAATTTCGGAGAAAAAAAAATCGTATTTTTATATAAATTGTAAGCAATTTTAATAAATAACTATATCAAAATCAAAATAAAGCAGTCGACACCTGTAAGCGTTATGTCATTGAAGCTTATTATGAAACATATTAATTTAAACCCACAATAAACATAAAAAATAAACTTTGTTAGACCTCACTATTGATAAATAAATCATCCATACAAAAAAAGATCTGTCTCACATTAAATTATGAACTCAATTAACTTCAGAAATAATATCTTCCAAACAAATGTAGATAGGTGATTTAGCTTTATGAAGGCGAGGGCCAAATGTTTTTCCCGCACTATCTTTATAAATACCTCATTCTCACTACTTGCCGCTAACTAAAATGCCTTTACACTTCGCACCTCGGGAATTATTTATGAAATACCTCATAAAGAATGTTTGCTATCATTCTTTGTCATGTTAACTGATTCACACGTTTCCCGAAGAGGAAAACTTTTTCGGGTGTCGAAATACGAAACGAATGTTGCGTTAACACATTAAAACTTTATACAGTAACGAGCGAAATGCTTCGGTTATCGTCATAGGGCTGGCGAAACCTTTTTTGCTAATTTATTACGGTGATTGAAATCAGTTTTACAAAATATAGTAAAAAAACATGTTTTGTCGTATTGTATTACACATTCGTTACACCCAGGTGTGTTCATATCCATGTGGCAATCTCTTCTAAACAACTAAACCCATTTTTAAAGAATTTTTTAGGGAAAACCAGACAAGAAGCAGACAATTTTTTATACTTTTTATAATTGAAATACAAATTATGATTGAACTGTTTTCCATTGTGTTACTATAAACTCTAGTCCACTGATTACAAATATAGAAATTATTCATTTCAGGCTCACATTTAGTTTTTATAGTTTTTGCTTTGCACGACGATTTAGTCAGTAAAACAATATCATATACGAAAAAAAGAAATAAAACAATAGCAATCAACTAGTTCCCAAGCTATGAGCATTTTGGTCAAGGTAAAATAAAAAGTGCGTTCCAGATAATAATACCTAATGTACGCGTCTTATCTGTGTTGGATTTTTTTAGTCATCCCTCCTGACACGTTGATGTTTATGTACTCGTAGTTACATTGACTGTGACTGAAAACGGTTCGTCGCGTGGACATCGAAACGCGAAAATTCGCTTAAGCCGCGAGAACAGATATTTTTCATTTTCATTACATGAAAAAAAGTGTATAAGAAATGCACATGTATTAGAAAATCATTTTATTTTTGATATTTATATACCTATGAGATTATTTTTAAGCGACATTAGGGAAATTTCATACCGAAGATTATTTTTTAATATGTTCTGTCACAGACAAAAATTGCATATTTATTGTACAATAACTTTAAGAATTTTTATGTTCCAAAAAAACCATTTTGTACAGTGAATGATATCAAAGGCAACATAAAAAATAAAACATAATCAGTCAGCGTTGAACGAGTAATGTGACATCTTAAAATCGATTAAAAGTAACCAATTACGCTTTCAGTGAAATACAATATGAAATAACAAAGTCGATTTATGTTACCTACCTGTTAGTCCATACGTAACAACTAAATTGTACGGTTCTTCAATTTCTAAAGAAAAGATTTTCTGAATGTCTCCAACTATTTATAGCCGATGCCATAGTCGAATACGTAGTTAAAAAATTGAGTAATAAAACGTTTTTTTAGTAGATATTAACACATTAATTTATAAACAAAATGTATATTTGTTATCACTGAAATCCCAAAAAAAAGATGCGATATAGACACAGTTGAGAACATTTTTGAGTTAGTAAAAGTATAACTAGTTTCTCCTTTTGATTTGAACTGTATGATATAATGAAAACTAGAGGATTTCTTTGAAAAAAACGGATTTGTTCTTTAAAAGGTCCATAAGAATAATTATCTTATGTCATTGAAATGGTATTCTATAATCTAGATATTATTAGTTTGACGGATAATTAACCTGTCATTTAAAGGCTATCTAGTTTTAAAAGGACTTTCAGAGAACATTCCATCATAATTTGTTTCTTAGCACTTGTCAGTTGTCTTTCTTAGCTAAGCTAAGCTAGTTCTTGAGGAGTAATTATTGATATTGTGTGATAACAGCGCTATACTCATATAAGTTATCTATTCGTTTATTGTATTCTTATTGTTTAAGAGTATCTTTTTTATAACATCAATATTTTACCAGTCTTTCAATTCATATTGCATTAAAAAGTAATTTTGAATCGTAAGTTAAATGCTCTTGTTTTGAGAATTGTCGAAAAAGCTCGTGCTCTCGGGGGCTAGAGGGGTTTATCGTGGCCCTGATTCCCTTGGAACGTAGGTGGCGGCTGTCATTGATAAATGAACAAATTTTAGCGGTAACAAAGTTCGACGAGGAGAGAATAGATAGAAAACGGTGGAGATTACGCTGAACGCGGCTTGTGCCGGCCTCGGCCTCGGAATCGAGGGGAACTAAATTCGTAAAGCAAGCAAGGAGTGACGCTTCGTGATATTCAAATTCAGCGGCTTCGTCGTTCATTGAATCCGTTCAATAATAAATCGAAACGGATAATAAACAAAGAACATATCCGAATCACCCAATTCGAATATAAATGAGGAGTACGATACGAATGCGTTGCGTTACTGCGGTTACATTCTCACGAGAAATATTTTTATTTCAAATAATCAAAACAGACATTTATTGCAAACGTTATATTATGCTTGCTTAATGAATTTATCTTAATTTTTTGTTAATGTTCGTTTTCTCGAGTAATATTTATATTGGATCGATCATTGTTTCCTTTAAACTATAAGATATTTGGGCGGTGTGTGCAACTTTAGGAAGCGCTTGAAGATAACCTTTTTGAGAGATTTTATCAAAATTCATAATTTTATATGAGCATGATACATATATACCACACTCTACCTAGAGTTGAATGTGTTAATATTACGTATCAGAAGATCTACGAAGGTTTCTTTAAAGTTCGTATTCTCTACGTATGTTAACTTTTCTGTGGTTTTTTTTTAAATATGTTTTTCTAAACATAAGTAGATGTGTTTAGAAAAATCATAAAGACTTTTTTTATGGCCGCTACCGTCACCTTTCTGTACTTACACTCTTTACACGGTTTTTATATTTTTAAACTGTCAATAATATTAGGTTCGTGTTCTGAGTTAGAATGCACTTAGGAGAGTCAGCTCTGAAAGCGGCGCTACATAAATTTATCAATATAAAATAGACAAAAATTCGAAACACTAAATAAAAACATAAGATGTACGTAAAATACCCTATAATATATGTAATAAAATCGCGACGTGTTTGTTGGGTGTTAGGCTTAAACACATTTGTAGGAAAAGTAGCAGGGGACCAATACATTTGTAACAAGTTAAGAATTAATTTGAATAAAAAAAAATAGTCATTATTAAATATATTTGAAAACTTTTTTTAATTTTAAATACAAATTGAGAAAAACTACACAAAAAATAATAAAGTTATTATATTGTACGAGTATATTCATCAAGTCTATTTGAGACATACAAAGACACATAAAATCATATAAAATGTAACGAAAACTGTCAGTTCATATTTTCACAATTTCACGAATTAATAAAGTCCAATTAATGTTCTTGGAGAAGATTCTCAATATACCTTTCGATCGCTTTCATATCAAAAAAGGTCTTTGAAATACCTCAGTGCCTCTTTACCTAAGTCTACATTCATATCTTATATGAGAGGAAACGAGACCTTAGGTACACAGAAAGCAATTTGGGTTGATTGGTTTGTATCAAACCGGTCGTAGCATAACACAAAATATATAATAAATACTTAGCGAAAATGTTTTAAAATAAACAAAGTTAAAAAGTTTTTGTAATTTAAATATTATACAAACATTTGAAATTTCTTATGTGCATGGTCCAAGGCATTTGAAAATTTTGTATTGAATGCAATTTTCTTTATTTCACTCTCTAGTTTTTTATTATCTGGTTGGTTGACAGGTGGAAACCCACCAGGCTGTAGTTTATACACCGACCTGAAAATACAATACATTTGTTATAATGGTTCATATTTTTTAAATTCAAATATATTCGATTATAAATTCGTTTTCTAAGTTCATGTGCTTATTTCAATTTATTGCCAACATTTATTTCTGTACTTACAGTTGCAGGGAATTTCCCCGTGATATCATTGTTGGCACATAATTAAATTGAGTTGAACTGAACTACAAACTTATTCCTTATAGATCTTTGTCAATCAAACTATTTAAAACAAAAGCTGAAAAAAAACCTAGATTTAAAAAAAAATTATTATGTATTTTGTTTCATGATTAGATCGTATTGAAAATAAGAAATTATATTTCGACCTTGTAATTGTATCCTTGCATTCATGGGAAAATAATCAACAAATGATCTCTGAATACATATATCACGCGCTAAGTGTAGGAGCAGAATCGTAAAATGAAAAAGTCAACCAACATCGTTTCCTCAGAGATAATCCGAGAGTGAAATATTGCCTGCCCTAATGGCTCGGTTCAACAATAAAAATTACTTCACTTTCCCGCTTGTAAGTCAGCCCTGCGGTGCCTCTACTTGGCGCTCGGACAGGGAAATGAAAACGTGTCCATTTCTAACCATTTATTCCAGGATTTAATTTATAAGTACTAATTTTGGACATAAAATTCGGGTTTTATAAAAACTCGGATTTGTTATCCAAGGTTTCACATCTTCGATCAATAAACACCATTTATAGACCGAATTGGTAACATATATTGTAATAAAATAGACAGTTAACATAAGAATAAATTTTGTTGCCAAAAAATTACGTGAAATGCGATACTAGGATCAAAAGTAATAAAAAAATTATAAAAGAAATTAAAAAAAATAATTTAAGAACACTTCTGAACGCTTATGATTTTATTGTAAAAGAGAGTATGTCCTATGTTAACGTGCAAACAGTAGAGTCCTTTAAAATACGTTGGAATTATTTAATTGGGAGATTAATGTGAGTGATCTACTCGTATCAGTAGCCTAATCTCGCACACAGGTCGGCAATGTATGCCGAAGCAGTTATTTAATTGGGAGATTAAAGTGAGTGATCTACTCGTATCAGTAGCCTAATCTCGCATACAGGTCGGCAATGTATGCCGAAGCAGTTATTTAATTGGGAGATTAATGTGAGTGATCTACTCGGATCAGTAGCCTAATCTCGCATACAGGTCGGCAATGTATGCCGAAGCAGTTATTTAATTGGGAGATTAATGTGAGTGATCTACTCGTATCAGTAGCCTAATCTCGCATACAGGTCGGCAATGTATGCCGAAGCAGTTATTTAATTGGGAGATTAATGTGAGTGATCTACTCGTATCAGTAGCCTAATCTCGCATACAGGTCGGCAATGTATGCCGAAGCAGTTAAATGATAACTTAAATGATACTAATCAAAACAAATTAGAAAGTTTCTCATGATTTAGCAACAAATAAACACCTTTTT
Organism: Odontocerum albicorne; assembly: GCA_949825065.1. Classification (NCBI taxonomy): domain Eukaryota; kingdom Metazoa; phylum Arthropoda; class Insecta; order Trichoptera; family Odontoceridae; genus Odontocerum; species Odontocerum albicorne. The sequence goes on from OX463838.1 coordinate 35,615,001, forward strand.
TGATGACGAGAATAAATATGATCTGTTTTTGACTTCGGGTCGTTTTCCACGAGTTAAAAAACAATAAAGTATTTAACATGATTAAGTTAAGAAAAAGATTATTCATCGAATGAATATAATGGGTTTATTGCAGTACCGGGAGCGTTAAAACTTTAATTAATAAAGTATTTAACATAATTAAGTTAAGAAAAAGATTATTCATCGAATGAATATAATGGTTTTATTGCAGTACCGGGAGCGTAAAAAACAAAAACAAAAAAAACATTGTTATCAAAGTTGAAAAAAATATAAAAAAACCTTATGAACCAAGAGATTTTAGGTTCTGGTGATAATATAATATTTTAGTAACTCCTGAAATGAAAAATGATCGAATATTTTTTGAGGTTTATGCTGAAAATATGTCTGAAAGTACATAGACCTATGACCGCTAGTTAATAATCTGAGACATGGAACATCCTGCCGGTAATGTAGGTAACCTAATGTCCGTCTGTCTCATCCGGATCGCGAATCAACTGGCTCGTTAAGAATCCGGGCCCCGACCCGAGTAGATAGAGCCAGTCCTGGAAGCCCGGACAAATAATACTCGACTCGACTAAGACGGGAAAATGAGATATTTCCGGCAGCGTTTCTCTTGCAGGAAGTCTCTACGAGTTTTTGCTGGTATTATATCTAAAAATATATTTGTTTTAATTAATTATTTTTCATCCGTACTTATAAAATATGAGACTATAAAAATATTATTGTATATACATACCATAATATTATCTGCCTGTCGGGTTAGGTGGAGAGAACATAGCACCAGACTTTTCAATATCATTGCCTCTTCTTTCCATTTCCATTCATCGCCTCTTCTTCATTCACACACCTTCTCACGAAACTCCTGTGATTTCTCCAACTTTTAACATTTCCCACTTTCAAACATTCATTTGATCCAACCATACTTTGATTGGTCTTTCTCTACCCTGCTTTCGCTACCCTGCTTTCTCCTCGAATTTGCATTTTATACATTTCTTTTGTTAGTCTTTCTTTATTAATTTGTTCTACATTTCCAAATTATCTCAGAGTGCCTTTCTTCCCTTTACTCAACATGTCAGCCTTGAGTTTACATTCATCCCTATTACTTCATTCCGTATTCTCTTAAACATCATCATTATTCCACTTATTATCCTTAAAATACGCATTTCTTCGCCATTTGTGTGGCTCCTTCTGTGTTTTATATACGTCCATATGGTATATATCATAGCAACGATATCAACTTATTAACCACTTTATCTGTTTTTTCTCTAATTATATTTTATATTCGGGAAACTTGAGTATATTAAAGAATTACTTTCATTAATTACAGATTGTTTCTTAAAATTGAAATGATGGCTTAATATGTATTATATAAATAAATTAAGAAATCTGAATAATAAAGTGATATGTCATATGTGGAAAAATTGTTAATTTTTTAAATATTATTATGTTTAAAAATCTATGATTGTATAAAAAGTATAACTGATTTGATATTCAAACGATTTGTGTAATAAAATAAATCTTTGAAAGAATTATTATTTTCATACAGTTGTGTGTGACGTTGTTTTGTTATATCACAATAAATATAAAACACGCTTTTCTGGAAACAATCGTTTTCGATTTATCAATTGAAACCTTATATTTTATATTGTTTGCTCATATGAGATCAAAGAATACCATAAATCTTATGAAAATTTCAAAATATCAACTGAAGCTTACTTTAATCATTTACAAGCAAAAATAAATCCGTTTACTTTATCAGAACTCAATAATATTGTTCAACAAGAAACAACTTTGAAAAGTAAAAGGAAAAATAAAAAAGAACACATTTGTTCTTTTGAAAAACGTGGTTATACATAAAAAAATACTATAAGTCAATATATTGGCCTGCAAAGAGTTTTGTTACTTCTTTATTATTCATTATTAACAATTTCTAGATCAAATGAACATCACTTTCCTTGAAAAATTTTCATAAGTTGTCACCATAAAATATAAGATATTAATTTAAAAAGGTAATTTTCACATAGTTCAATAGTATATCCAACCGAATTCGATTTGGTCGTAAGTATTAGGTGTTAACATAAGTTATGTCCGTTTTTTTCCAAATTTAAAAATGAGCACCAAAAGTAAAACAAAATGGTAAAGGTTATACATCATTCGAAAGAAAATTTTCTACTCTACGAGATATTGTGTTTGCTTTTACGTTACATATATTATTTTATTTGATTACAAAATGGAATGTCAAGTAGACGAAAGTGAGCATTTTCGACACCTCCTTCTGTTCGCGTTCAATTGAGGGAATAAAGCAGCCAAAGCTGCTCGCGATATTTGCGAAGTGTACGGTGAAGATGCTATGAATGAAAGGACAGCTCTTCGATGGTTTTTCCTTAAAAAATGACGTCGAATTGCGGACATGGTTGGACGAATTCCTCGAGTCAAGACCGGATGTTTTCTCTTTACGAATTGTTGTGGAAAAATGTATGGAAAAAATGAAAAAGGGCATTTTGTGTTTGTGGACTCGGAAAAAGCAAGGATGTGCTATGTTACCCAGGTGGTTTAATATTTTCATGGATTCATTGGTCCAGAAACTACAGAAGTCAGAACAGGTGGCATACATATGTCTAATAGAAATGTAAACTGGTTGTTGTTGTATGTGGATGACATGGTAGTGTTAGGGGAGAATATATTTTCATTTTGATTTCGAATATTAAATAATAAATAATAAATATTAAATAATTAAATATTAAATAATAAATAATAAATAATAAATAATAAATAATAAATAATAAATAATAAATAATAAATAATAAATAATAAATAATAAATAATAAATAATAAATAATAAATAATAAATAATAAATAAAAAATATTTAATATTAAATATTCAAATACGCGCGTGTTGAAAAACAGCCCCATCTGTTGGACGTAAAAGCAAAACACGCTATACTAAATATTTTATATAAGCGCCATTTTGTGTGAGTCTGTGTCTGTCGTTTACAATTGTGTTCATTTATCTTTTGTCTTTCATTTCGTTTTTTTAACTGTTTTTCTTATTTTTCAGTGCAATTAGCGGTGAAATTGAGCTGTGTCGATTGATCTGTGTTTGAAGTGAAATATTTCGTTAATATTTTTAATTTTTTTTGTTTTTTCTTTGTTTTTTAGTTCGTGTTTTTTCTTTTTTTTTTATGTTTCGCAATTTTTTATGTTTTTGTTATAACTTTCTTCTTTTTCAGTGCAATCGGTCTGCTTTAGTTCATTAAAATAATGCCTCGCAGAAGATCAAACTTAGGTCGTCGTACTCGCGGAGCGGAAGCAGTGCGACGAGTAATTGCAAATCACACTGAGGAAGAACGGGCATCAGTGAACGAGCGAAACAGATAAAGAATGGCTCAAATACATGCCGAGGAAGCAGCAGAGTGACGTGTAGCCAGACTTGAGGATGCACTGTTGCGAGCACGGCGATCGCGTTCTGCAACTTCAGATCTGCTTTGTTCTCAACAGAATGAACGCGACAGACTAAGAGTGGCTTAAAGACGTCAAAAATATTGTTTACCCACAAGCGTTGTGAAATTAAACATATTAGAAACATGTGCTTTCTCTTTTCTTTCATTTTCATTTAACCAGTCTGAGCCACAGCAACGCGTGGCCGGGTACGGCTAGTAATAAACAATTAAGTATGCTCAATCAACAGTTCAACTAAAAATTGTGAGTGTTTATCCTTTTTGCATAAATATGTTTATTTATTCCGTGCATACGTCCTACTTCCTTCATAACTCTAGTCCTGTGACCCTTCAAAAACTTACCATGATTAGTTTTTATATATACTTTTTTGCACCACATCTAAGGCGCGTAAACCTTTTCCCCTCAAAATAACTGAATTGTCGATGAAAATATGTTGAGTATACTTAAAAAGTGTCAACTTGGTGATTATTCGTTTACCAATTAAATATAAAGGTTTAATATTCAGAAAAATCATTGGAAGTTGTTTTTTCTCATTAAAAGATCAATATTATTGGTGCTAGCCAGGGCTGGCCTAAATAAATATTACATAGAAGTCTAAACTAGAATCCTTTCATCAAAGTTTTTAAAGAATGAAACATCGACTTAGTGATCTAGTTGGTATGACGACTAACTTTCAATCCGGAGACTTCGGGTTCAATCACTATTTGGAAACAATAAAAGTCCAGTCTTGTTTTACATGTAAGGCTACTAAACATCCATCTAATTAAAATAAATTATCTCACGACAATAAATACTCCAAGTTGAATTGTATACATTAAAGTGAGTGAGTATGTTTTTATTAGTAAGTATAAAGTGTTTATTACTAAGTGACTAAGTACGAACATCCGTAGCGTGTTTGGTGAGACACATAATTTTCAAACTGGGCATTACGTGTTCGATTTTCGTTAGTACACAAATAAATAAAAAGTTTCAGACTGGTTATCATTTAAAGATTGTTTAACACCTTCATTGGCTGGAAGACATTGTCACACACAAAACCTTAAGTTACGTTATGATATTTGTACCTTTACATAAGAAAATAAACGGAAATTTGTCTGCTGTTTTTTAAAATGTATTTAATAATTGTCTTATTTTTAAAACCAATCTCTTAATTTTTCTGTATCTCGACTATAAAATCATTTAATTTTATATTTAAAAACTGTAATTAAAAGTTTCTCTATTGAATAGTTGTATTGAAATTATAAATTTGAATTTATATTTAAGACTAGGTGAATTAAAATAATTGTTTTGAATTAATTTTGAAAATATATATGATATTTTCCTTAATCTTTTACGATGAAAGGATTCGTATATATTATTCAAAATACATTTTGTGTAAAAAAGAAATGAAAATTATTCTCGGAAAAAGGAATTCCAACAGAGCTTGAATTTATTTTCAAAAATCGTAAAGGGTTTCAAACGAAGAAAAATATTGCAATTTAAAATACTAAAATTTAATTCAGAAACGAAAATTCCTAAGAAATAAGTTTTATTTGAAGCAAATGTTTTTGAGAAAATTAAAATTCTGTGTATGTTTTAATACCCGTTGGTTTGTGAAGGAAGTAGTATATGACCTATATATTTTTTAGGTTGTATATTTCTACAGTCTGTAAAAGTAAAAACAAAGAAATTACAAACTCTTATGGATTTATTATTGTGTCATGTTTGGATTATTGTAATTCTATTTATTCTGATTTGCCTGATTCACAAATTTCTCAACTCCAATGCAGCTGCTAGGCTTATATTGTCATATTAGCCTGCTTCTAAAAATCACTTTGTCAAATGTGGCGAATGGATGAATTTAAAACTTTATCTCTTTGTATTTATTATATGTCCCTTAATGGGATGTCTTTATTGTATATTTTGAACCTGTATCTGAGAGATATTCCTTGTCCTTTTTCTCATTTAATAAAATGCATGTGTCGTTTGCGGACGGGCCACTGCGTGGTGGCTAGTCACCTTTACAGAATGGGTATTGTAGAGAATCTCTGTGCGTGTGGTTTTGATGATGAAACTATAGACCATGTATTTTTCGGTTGTCCTTTGTGAGACAGATTTGATTTACTAAAGACCGCATCTATGCCGCGTCCAATGAATGTTGCGTTTCTTCTTTCTACGTGGAACTTTTCCAATTATAGATTGATTGCTAAATTTTTGAAACTTAATCAGAAGTGTAATAATTTTTTCAAAAATAAATGTTTTATTGTATTGACCCATAAGATTGCATCACGATTTGAATTTGATGGCACAAATCATCCTAGTATTAAAAATGTTTTATTGTATTGACTCATAAGATTGCATCACGATTTGAATTTGATGGCACAAATCATCCTAGTTTGGGTGGATTGCCTATTAAAAATGTTTTATTGTATTAACTCATAAGATTGCATCACGATTTGAATTTGATGGCACAAATAATCCTAGTTTGGGTGGATTGCCTATTAAAAATGTTTTATTGTATTGACTCATAAGATTGCATCACGATTTGAATTTGATGGCACAAATCATCCTACTTTGGGTGGATTGCCTAATAAAAATGTTTTATTGTATTGACTCATAAGATTGCATCACGATTTGAATTTGATGGCACAAATCATCCTAGTTTGGGTGGATTGCCTATTAAAAAAATTACTGTTGATCCAATAAGGCGCAGTATAATTATACAGCTTTTGCCGTTGCTGGTCTTGTGACATAAATTGACTACCTCTCTATGCTAGAGATATGGGTGGCATGTACAGCTTTAGGAAACACTTAAAGTCAATCCTTTTTGGAAAGTATCATAAAAAATATGATTTTATGTGAAGATGAATATTACACACACACTACACCAAAAGCCGAATGTGTTACTATCACAAATATATTTTTTATTAATATTATATATTCGCAAATATGACACCAGAATGAGCAGTTGTAAGATATGTTGGTTTTGTAACTCAAAGTTATTGAAATAAACTTTAACAAAAACCATAGATCACCTCGAAGCTCGTTTAGTCATGACTTTAAAGAAGGTGAATTACTAGGCTCTGGACCAACAAGGATGAAAGCATTTTATGTGTTTTACCTAATGTAACCTTAAAGTAGATAATGAATAATAAAGAATGAACAAGGACGATCTCCGCGACTTAGTTGGTAAGACACTTAGCTTCCATCCGAAGGTTTCTCGTTCGATTCCCAATAGTATTCGAAAAACAAACAGTGTCAATTGAGTAAAAGAGTTCCACTGGATGCGATTCTCACACACGCAAGACGTGTAAGATTGTTGTTTGTACGTACTGTTACGTTCCCAATTATTCAGAAGAATAAAGAGAACGGTTGAAGATCAATCAGTACGAAGTTATTAAGTATATGGACGTCTCCTATACGAAGTTCCTTTCGAAGAATGATCCTCGTAGAGGGCTATCGGTAGATAGAACTCTGTTGTGAATAACTCGTCAGGTAGTTATTCGTTTTAGGGATGCAGTGATGACCAAAGGTAGCGATGATACTTGATTCAAAGTGAAAGATTGAAGTTTCAATGTAAAGATGTTTTATTGATTTCAAAACGAACACACAGTATAGTACAGTATTAACAGTAGTGAAGACAAAGTTATAAGACGGGGAACTGAGGGAGGCACCCGTATATATACCCGAAAGCAATGTCGTAACAGGATGTGAGTCACACGGACATGTGGTTTTATATCTTATCAGGATGATGTTTTTTAGGGGGAGATAAGTTTTAAAATAGTGACGCATTGGTCTAGAAATAGATTCTAAATAAATGGTATTTCCAGTGGTGTAACATTCCTCCACCATAAAATTGAAACTATACATTTTTTTTTCAAAAAAATATGTACTAGTTGAATTTAATTGCAAAAATATTATTTTCTAGCCTTTTATTCATTTTTTGCAATCTATTTAATTGAAGTCTACAAGATTTTAATTGAATTTTATGATTGTAAATGTCATAGTTTATTTCACATCTTGTATCATCCTTGTGATAATTAATTATTTTATTAGTATTGAATTCTGATAATTCTTCAAGAGTTTTTAGGGGTACATTTTCCTTTTTTACAAATGATTCTTCAAAAGTTTTTTAGGGGTACATTTTCCCTTTTTACAAACATATTTGGAAGATAGTCTAGTATATATACTATTTTGTTCTTTGATACATTTTCCTTTTTTTTATTACATCATTTACATTTTCTTAGTTTACATGATTATATTTTTCTTATTACATGATTACATTTTTCATTCATACTTTTATTATTAAAGATTCTATATAAATAAAATAAGGATTCTATATAATTCCAATATTTTAACATAATTTATTTTATATAAAATTCTTAAGTTAAGTCTTAATTAAATCTTATAATTAATCTCTAATAAAATCTAAGATTCATTAATAAAATAAATCAAAGAATTCATCAGAAAACCCTGACAAATCATGATTTTTGTCGGTGAAACTAATTAAATTTCTTGCTTCTATTATAGTATTGAAACAACTTAGATAATTTTGTTTCCAATAAGTGAAACAATTCAATGAAAGTCTGCGATAAACCGTCAATGAATATGTCTCTTATACATGAAATATTTCGTGATTTTTCTTGTTAATTAACTTTTTATATATTTCTTAGAAAAGTATCTTTCCACAGATAACAATTTCGTCAATTTTTTGTATGATCATACCTAGAATTCGTACATTTTTCGTACTTAATAATGCATTATACGTTATCACAGTAACGTTTAAAAATATGATCATTTGTCAAAATCGATAAATTTTTATTTATTATCGTAAAGATTTCGTTAACACAGTAACGTTAAAACATGACTTTATTTGTCAAAAATCGATAAATTTTTATTTATTATCGTAAAGAATACGTTAACACAGTAACGTTAAAACATGACTTTATTTGTCAAAAATCGATAAATTTTTATTTATTATCGTAAAGATTTCGTTAACACAGTAACGTTAAAACATGACTTTATTTGTCAAAAATCGATAAATTTTTATTTATTATCGTAAAGAATACGTTAACACAGTAACGTTAAAACAAACATATTTATTTATGTATCTACTCTTGACCATGACAATTTAACATGACAAAAAATTATAACGTTTGGGATATATTTTTATAATTTCATTTATTTGTTTACCATTTCAATATATATATATATTATTTATTCATATTCATTTAAATATGTGTTTTTATATTATATATGCCTTTTTATTTATTTAATTGAACATTTTATATTTTTATTTAATTGAATATTATTCATTTATATATTTATTTTATTTTATTGAATATTATTTATTTATATATTTATTTTATTTTATTGAATATTATTTATTTATTTATTTTTGATCGATTTAACTGAACGTGTTTTCACGAAGTAAGGCAGATCGATTGCTAACCATCCTAGGGCTAGTCTTATTTCTTTCTAAACCTTCTTGTTTATTATCTTCGTCATCGTATCCTGTATTGATATTTGTTAATGAGATTGCTGGATAGTTATTTCTATCTCTTTCTCTTTCTCTTTCTCTATTCCGAGAGTTTCTTCTTGGATTATAACATTGATTAAATATTTGGATACATCCGCTATCATGATTCTGTTTTTTAAAGAATCTTTTATATAGTTTTATTCCCATTAGTAATCCTAGTAGTGATAATATTGTGTAGATAATTGCTACATAATAATGCGAATGTTTTACTATAGCGGGTTTTTCATTAATTTTATTTAATTCATCTTGAACTGCGTTTAATTTATGTGTTGCAACGCGCAATTCGTCTAAATTTATATTAGTTATGGTTAAGGGTGTTAAATGTGGTAAAGTTTCGTTGAACTTTGATTCTTTGATACAACAATCTTCCGTTATTATATTAAATTTATTCGTTACTACAGATATATTTGTTTGTATATCGTTTTCAGCTATGAATTGCAATGTTTTTGTATATGCTTTGCAATTCTTCTCCAATTTCAATAGTCCAGTACCTATTACATCAGTTTCTTCGATTGGTTTAGGCGGACAGTCTATAGTTATTTTTGCCTTATTGGTCAATACATATATACATCTGTTGTGCAGTATTTTGTGCCAGATATTTAGATTTCCGTACAGAGTTTTTGTAATACAATCTTGTGGAATTTTATTAGGATTTTCGGTAATTAATTTTGACTCACAGACTCCATTTTCTGTTGATGAAAATACATCATCTAATTTGCATAAGAAATGATTTTCAGTCAGCGTTTTACATCTATCTAGATCATTAAACCTTATGTATTGCATTTTTGTGCGAGTGAATCCAACATACTTAAATTCATTCTGAATTAGGGAGAAGTATTTTGGTTCATCTGCATTATGTGGTATTGGTAAAGGGGTGATCTTATATAATTGGAATTCCTGAATTTTTGTTAATGGAATTGAAATTATATAGATAATTTTAGTTGTATAAAAATATGAAGTTAATGTTGAAATATCCATTATCAAATGAATATTATCCATTGTAGGAGGAATAGGTAGTTCGCGACCTTGCGTTAGTTTACCTATGTTTTTAGATAATTCTTGGTAAAATTTAGTTGGGGATAATAATGTTGGGTGAATTATGTTGTTTTTACTGAATAGAACAGATTCGATCATGTTATCGATCTGTCGGTCCAGCTTTTTTACAACTTCTTGCAATAACGTTATTTGTGCTATTATAGTTATTCTAGCATCTAATAAAACGTTCTCCTTTTTAAGGTCATTTGCATAATGTTCTAGTTTCTGTAGATTGCTATTCATGACAATCTCATTTATTCTGAATCTGACTATAGTTTCGTTGAATGTCTGTATTGTTGAAGTCACGACCTGTGTTTGATCTCTTAAGAGTTCATTAAGATGTTTCTCATCTTCTGTTACTTTGTTGATTGCATTATCATAATATGTTGCGTCGTCTTTATCTAAAGTACCGATAATGGTTTTAAACATAGTCCCGATTCCATCAAACCATCCTCTTTTAGTTCTCTTGAGGTGTTCTTTTCCTATCAGGTGAATCACTGATTCAAACTTTGTATTCATGTTCTGTATGTCACTTTTAATGTCGGCTAATGTTAAGCGACAGGTATTTCCCATATCTTTTTCGATAACTTTTAAACATATTAAATTGGTTCTTCCGTAGATATCTAAAATTATATCATGTTGTGGAATAATGTTTTCCGTTTCTTGATATGTAACCACATTCCAATAATCATTGTAGGTTTTTACTTTACCTATCTCGTCATAAAATAACCCATTACCGCTATTAATCTTTTCAATGTGTGAACAAGAATTCGTTCTCAAGTATAGTAGCGTCAACAGTCTGAAATGAAATTTTTATTATTAATTTCTTTATAGGAGTATTTATTATTATTTTACGTTCATTTATTAATTTTATTCGATCCAATATTCAATTTTTATTCAATTTTCATTCAATTTTTATTCAATTTTTATTCTTATTTGGCATTGGTACTTCTTTATTCGACATTAGTAATCTCTTGATGGTATAGTTTTATCTCATTTATATGATATTTTACGAATTTGTTTCTTATTTTTAAGGTAACGTTTATAGGTGAATTCACTTCTGTGATTTCATACGGTCCTTTATAATTAGCTGATAAAGCCTTTCGTAATCGTACATGATTTTTTTATAAGTACTAGGTCTCCGATATTATAATTAATTTTATTTTTAGCAGTAGCGTCATATCTTTGTTTTGATCTTTCTTTAGATCTAATTATGTTTTCTCTAGCGATTTTATGAGATTGTGAGAACTTGTATTTTAATTGAGTGAAGTAGTCATTATATGTTGGAGTATCATTACGATATAAACTATTCGGTATTATGGCTTTCTTTCCGAATATTAATTCATAAGGTGTAAATTTTGTAGTCGAGTGTATGTTAGTATTATAACTAAGCATGGCAATTGATAGAAATTCGTCCCAATTTGTTTGATCATTATTTACATAATGTTTTAGATAATCCTTCAATGTGCTATGGATTCTTTCCAAAGCTCCATTACATTGAGGCATATAGGGGGTAGAATTTTTATGTTTTACGTTGAGTAATTTTGTGACTTTTGCGAATAATTGCGACATAAAGTTTTGTGCTTGGTCGGTTAAAATTGATTTAGGTATACCAAAGCATGATGAAAAGTCTATAAATTTGCTTGCAATTTCTTCTGCAGTAGCATTTTTTAAAGGGTAAGCTTGACTAAATTTAGTTAAATCATCTTGAAGTGTTAAGATGAATTTATTTTGTCTAGCTGTTTCTGGAAGAGGTCCTACTAAATCGAGGGCTACTCTTTCGAAAGCTTCCTTAGATGTGGAAGTAATTTCCATAGGTGCAGTGTTATTTTGACGGTTAACTTTATTCAGTTGGCATTCTTTACAATTTTTTACATATAGTTCAATTGATTGTTTCATTCTAGGCCAGGTGTACTGGTGTTTTATTCTGTTGTACATCCTATAAAATCCCAAATGTCCAGCAGTAGGTACATCATGGTTATCAATTAATATTTGAGGTATATCATTTTCCTCAACACTTATAATTGTATTTTTGTATATGTTAATGATTATATTTGTGTCGTGAAATACGAACATTATTAATTCTTTTATTTTGTGATAGTCCATTATATTGAATGGATCTACGAAATCAGATATAGAAATTGTCTTAATATTTTTTATTATAAGATTATCTCTAAAATTTTTTAATGCAGTAAATATGTCGGGATATGAAGGTTTGTCAAATGATTTATTTTGGTAAATATATGATAATAGGTTTTTGCATTTCCGCTAGTAGTTTCTGTTTGATACAGTTCATGACTGTTCAACTTGAATATTTCAGCATTCTCTGATTTACAAAGAATATCTGTACAATAGGGAATTCCATCATCCAAATCTATTGCAGTAGGATAAGCAATGTCTTTATCCTTAGTTTTCAACAAGTATTCTTCGAATTCATTACATGTAACGTTAAATGTTTCTCCGTTATGGAATTTGTCTAAGAAGTCTTTATATGTTTCTCCCGTAGTTAATATTTTTACAGGTAGTTTTGATAAACAATCCGCATTTAAATTGATTTTTCCTGGTTTATAATGAATTTTATATGTGTATTCTTCTAATTTAAGTCTCCATCGAACTAATTTTGATCCTGGATCTTTAGCATTAAATAACCAAACTAGGGGTCTATGATCTGTGATTATGGTAAATTCTCTACCATATATGTATGGTCTAAATTGTTTTACTGACCACACGATAGCAAGTAGTTCTTTTTCAGTTGTGTTATAATTACCTTCGGATGCGTTTAGCGTTCTCGAAGCATAGCATATTGGTAAATCGCTTCCTATCTCTCCTTGTGATAAGATTGATCCAATTGCATAATTTGATGCATCAGTTGTTATAATAAAATGTTTGTTAAAGTCTGGATACTGTAATAAGGGTGCTGTGATCAATTTATTTTTAAGATCATCAAATGCATTCTGTTGATGCTCAGTCCAATTATACGTGATGTCTTTCTTTAAAAGTGATGTTAATGGTTTAGATAGCTTTGCAAAATTTTCTATAAATCTACGATAATATCCAACCAATCCAAGGAATTGTTTAATTTCTTTAGGATTTCTTGGTTCTATAAAGTTCTTTACGGCTTTAATTTTATCTGGATTAGGACTAACGCCTTTATCCGTTATTATATGTCCTAGATATGCGACTTCCTTTCTTAAGAATTCACATTTTTCCGGTTGTAGTTTTAGATTATATTCACGTAGTTTAAGAAATATCTTATTCAATTTTTCTTGGTGATCTTCCAAGGAACTGGCATATATTACAATATCATCTAAGTAAACAAAGCAGTTTACTCCTTGTAATCCACTTAATACATTGTCCATTAATCTTTGGAAAGTGGCAGGTGCGTTTTTTAATCCAAATGGCATACGATCATATTCGTAATGTCCTGAAGGAACTGAGAAGGCTGTCTTTTGACTGTCTTCTTCTTTCATTTTAATTTGGTGAAACCCAGATGCTAAATCTAGTGTTGTAAAATATTTGCTTTTTCCGAGTTGATCGAGAATATCCGATATATTCGGTAGAGGATAAGCATCTCCGATTGTTATCTCGTTTAGCTTTCTGTAGTCTATCACTATTCTCCATTTCTTTTGTCCAGATGAGTCCAATTTCTTTGGAACTATCCATATAGGTGATGAATAAGGACTGTTAGAAGGTTTTATTATCCTTTGATTAAGCATTCTGCTTATTTGCTTATTGACTTCTTCTTTATGTATTTCCGGATATCGATACGTTTTCGTATGAATCGGATTATTATGGGAAGTAATGATTTGATGTTGCACTGCATTAGTAAAACTCAAATCATCTCCCTCTATGAAGAATAAATCGTCGTAATCCTTACATATTTCGTTTAAATATGTATTTTCTTCAGAGTTTAGGTGATTATTAGGAATTAAACTCTTGGTTTTGTTAACGCGTTCCGTTATTTTTGAATTTTTATTTAACACTTTAATTTTATTAATTTCGCTAGTCTTGTACTCAAACGGTATTAATTTCACTTTTAATTTGTGTATAGTAATTATTTTATCACTCGTATTTATTAATGATATTAAACACTTATTGTCTTGATCGACTTCTGTTAATACATTAGATACTTTCAAGTTCTCTCCTATATTAAGGTCCAGAATTAAACCTTCCTTAATTTCAGGGTTTATTACGTCTACTTTTAAGAATGTTTCAGACCTAGGCTTTATTTGATATAAGAACGTATTCTTCATTAGTGGCAATTCAATTTTGTCACTTATTTTCAGCATATTTGACTCGTAATTTATTTTACAGCGTTTATTTATGAAGAAATCGTTACCAATAATTCCATCAAAGTCGAGATTAATGTCTGTTATAACGTGAAACAATTGTTCAATATAATTTTCTTTAATTTTAAATTTTAAAATAAGAGTACCTTCCGTTTCTGATATAGTTTCAGATTTTTCAATGCCTTTTATTTGCAATTTGCCTATTCCCAATTTTAATTTAATATTATTATTTTTAAAATATGTTATGACGTCATTTTTTATAAGGGATATGGCAGCGCCTGTATCAATTAAGAATTTGCAGGTCTTAGCAATGTTCTTGAAGCATATTTTCAAACTTATATATGGTAAATTCCCAAAACGATTTTTATTAATTTCCACTTCATTTATTGAAGTATAATTATTATTTAAAATAATAGATTGGTCAGAGTACATGCCATTTTCGTTAAATGTCTTATGTTCATGCGGGGTGGAAAAAGCTAAAATATTTTTATTTGCTTCCTCACATGAATCAAAAAATTGTACATTATCATTTTTTATACCTAATCCTCCGTTGAAATGCACCACAACGGGGACTCTACGTTTTTTGATATTAGATTCACACTCATTTTTTTGTCTCTTAGATATTTCTCGCGTTTGGATGGATCTTTTTTGAAACAATTTTCTATTAGGTGACCTGATTTCTTACAATAATTGCAGAGCTTTTTATTTTTATTCTGGAAGTTAGGTTTTGGTATAAAATTGTTAATTCTTCTTGTATCATTATGCCTATTTTATTACGATAACAATTATGCGATGTATGTCCCGTTTTTCCGCAAGTATTGCAGTTTGGTTTACTGCGAAATGATAAATGTCTTGTCTCTTCGAGAAGATTTGTTATCTCCTCCTCTTCCAGAGCTATCTTTAAAGCTTCTGTTAATTTTTAGGACAACGAGCTCGTAAAAGGGTTGATATCCTTGAATTTACTCCAATGATAAATTGTGTTAGTGCGCTATGGTCTGCATAAGCGAACTTTCCCTTTAGTTCAGATTCATCTTCTGTACAATGACTTATAGTAGTTTTCAATTCTTTTGCACACATCTCTAGTCTAAGCATGTAAGATGCTACATTTTCGTTGTGCTTTTGTTTGCATTGTTGCATTTCAATGTACAAATGAGTTGAGTTCTTGAATCTGAGAAGTTTTGCTTGAGGTATATTTTTAATTGTTCATAAGTATTAATTCTTTTCATAGAACATGCAACTTGAGCTTTGCCAGTTAGTTGAGACAGAATATACGAGAGCAATGTCGGTTGTTGAATTTCCGTGGCATATTCTAATGCTCGGTTCGCAATTTTGCAAAATGGTATAAGGTCTTCCCTATTTCCATCGAAGGGTTTAATAAATTTCATGAGATCAGAAATTGAACATATGAATGTTTGGTTTTCCTTCTTTTCAATACTCATTTTTGAGTTTTAGTGTGAATAAATATATAAAAAAAAAATATCAAATACAAAATTTACAAAGGTATATAAAAAAGATGAAATTTGATCTAACAACAATGTCGAATTAAAATCTGTACTTACAGGAACACAGAGAGGCTCATAGTGTCGTAAATCTTCCAATGTAGATTTTCTTGAGTAAAGGTGTACCTTCTCTAGTCAAAATCTTGTAGCAGGAGCAGCAGCAGCAGCAGATAGCAGCAGCAGTAGAAGCAACCAGCGACGGTTTTGAACAGCAAGCAGCAACGGCAAACACAGGTTCAGCAGATTCGTCTTAGAAGACTCGATTCTTGATTTCTCGGTGGCTGGAATCCAGAGTTGTTACCAGAGAGTTTGAAGAAAACGTCTGCGAAGTTGAAGTGTGTTTATCACGATGTTATCTCGATGTGATCTCGAAGCAATCCCACTTCTGACACCAATGTTACGTTCCCAATTATTCAGAAGAATAAAGAGAACGGTTGAAGATCAATCAGTACGAAGTTATTAAGTATATGGACGTCTCCTATACGAAGTTCCTTTCGAAGAATGATCCTCGTAGAGGGCTATCGGTAGATAGAACTCTGTTGTGAATAACTCGTCAGGTAGTTATTCGTTTTAGGGATGCAGTGATGACCAAAGGTAGCGATGATACTTGATTCAAAGTGAAAGATTGAAGTTTCAATGTAAAGATGTTTTATTGATTTCAAAACGAACACACAGTATAGTACAGTATTAACAGTAGTGAAGACAAAGTTATAAGACGGGGAACTGAGGGAGGCACCCGTATATATACCCGAAAGCAATGTCGTAACAGGATGTGAGTCACACGGACATGTGGTTTTATATCTTATCAGGATGATGTTTTTTAGGGGGAGATAAGTTTTAAAATAGTGACGCATTGGTCTAGAAATAGATTCTAAATAATTGGTATTTCCAGTGGTGTAACAGTACGATTATATCTGATGAACGTAACCAATATTTCATTACATTATTATCTTCATTTATTAATTGTACGTAACAATATATGTATATATGTATATATATTTTGATTCACTTATATATACTACTTACATTAATTCTAGAAACAGTCTTAAAGTAACAATTAAAGACTATAGTTTTTATTGTTATCAAAATAATCATCACCAACTTCAACGACCTCTTTGGTATTGTTGGTAACTCGAGGGTCACAGGTTTGATTCTCATTGGAATATTTTTTTTTTTCAAAATTGATCTTCGTCTAGTTTTCACTTAAGGCTTCTTCTGGTTGGT
>OX463838.1:35632242-35684883 GCA_949825065.1 Odontocerum albicorne
TACTATATAGGCCAAGGGATTCGTTTTATATAACGAACAAAAATACTCGAAGGGTGTTTCTTCTTCATCAACCACTAATCATATATTGCTGGATTAAGACCTTCAACGAGGCTCTCTATCTTTGTTTAACCTAGGCTTTGAGTTTCCGTATGGACCCTGACTCCCGATAAACGAATATCCAGCATTTCGAACATGAGGAGGTTCTACATCAAATAAGGGAATTTCCTAATTCCGTATACTGTGTAGAGAAAGCTTGAACATTAAATCATCTTTTTCACGCACCAAAGTTACTGAATTCCTGGTCCAAATGTATAAAAGAGTTATTGGGGGAATATATCAGAGAAGTAGACAGCCAACGTTTTGCCGATAACGGCCCAACAAGCCTGCGAGATCAAGTGTGTTATTGCCCGGCCAAATGGTGGCTCGCATTCAAGATAATCCCGCGATTTGCCGTAAATCTTAAGGATTATTTCCTATTTTACGAAAAGTAAACAACTAAATTACACACATTACGTGTTGTTAGAGAGCATGCTCTTAAATCAGACATCATCTCCTTTAACCTTTTACATTTGGTGTAATTGTATTAAAATCAAATGTATCTCTTAAATTACGCACACATCGTTTTTTTCTGATTTATTGTTACATCGATCTTCTTGAGAATTTCATGGGCATTCTAAATTGGTTATCGTTTGAGGCCCGTGGTATATTGTTTGGTTTGTGCTCTGGATTTTGCAGCTGCATTAAAAAACATCCATAATATCGAGGGATCTATCACATGTCACTTTTGTTTAATATTGAGCTGATTGGTCGAGTTTTCAACGTGCTGGAAAGTTCTGTACAATTAGTTCCCACTTAAAAGCTCGTATTTAGAAACCCCCCTCATGAAATAATAATATTTTTTCCTTTCGTTTTTCAGTGTATAAACTAAAAAAATATAATCGTTTCGTAATAAATACGTAATTGATTACGGTTTTGGGAATAACAAGAAAGCCTATGAAGGAAAATAAAACAAATAATATCATGATACCATTACATTGATACAAAATATTTTTGATACACAATCGTTTGTGGTATAAATATTGATTCTGTAGTATCTACAATATTTACGTCAAAATAGCACAAATTGTAAACATGTTTATTGTTATGAATGTTTCCAAAAACATTCTTCCCAAGACGATATTCGATTTAATGTCAGTCGTTAATCTATTCCTGAACAGAGCTGTCAAAGATATGTTTACCGTAAGCAAACGGCACACCTATTTACTCAACACTCGACAGGGAGATCATATTCGATTAAATTTCAGTAAATGATTGAGCTGCCTTCACGTACATACACATAAATTTACCAATAACACTCAACACGCTGCCGATCTGATCTTTCCAGGGGAATGGAGATAACTTCGAATTAAATTATTTAAGGTCTCTCAACAGATTAAAAAGAGGCGTGAACTGAGAAGATATACGGCAGGTCCTTCATAAATGACATGATTGATGGTTAGCGCTGTTTATTTCAATCAATATAAAAATAAATAGAGAGATATGGAAAATGGTTGATATGAAGTCTGTACCCAAAATTAAAATTGTTTCTTTACGCCTAATTACGCTAAACCACGATTGAGATCGAAGTACTACTATTAATACCTTAACAGACAGTAATCGAGCGACGTCCAAAAACAATCATGTACGAGTAATACTAGTTTATTGTTATACGAGTACTTACATATTTAATAATTCGGAAAAAAAATATTTCAATGCAGAATATTTTTTTTACCCTCAACATTTGAATGGTTGAAGTAAAATAGGTACTAAGTACCAAAAAAAAAACAAAAAAAACTAAGTATGCAGTTTCATTCTACATATCATATAGAACGAAACTGCTTACTTATTTTTTTTTTGTTTTTTTTTTTTGGTACTTAGTGCCTATTTTACTTCAACCATGCATTTTTTTAAACGAATCGATTCTTTCAGTATTTTTCCCTTGTCGGGCCCAGGATAACTTTTAATTTTAAATCAGCTTCTTTTCGAGATCTTGCGAAAGCAACATATAGTGGCTCATTGCTAAATATTTTTGAAGGTAGTTCACCAAAGGCTGTTCTTGAGACTTGTAAATTATTAATAGTAAAGTGTTGAAGGTAGATTTTTTTCTGATGGGGGCAAGATAAGCCCGTGATATGAACACAATTTGAATTAGGTAATTTATTTCGAAAATCGGTTCACCATTGATATTTTGAAAAATAACTGATAACTCGTTAACTCGAGGTGCGATGATGTTTAGAGCGATCTTGGGCAGTTGCCACCGAAACAGTTGAAGCTTTAATACCAAAAATGCCGCACTATTTAGATAGTCTTGTTTCACTTCAAACAACATTTTGCACTCTTCTGCAAAAGGATACTTAGAAACGTCATTAGTTCGGGATTGCAATTTGCATTTTTACGATATCTTATTCTTTGTTCTGTATCGTCATCTAAATCAAAGATGTACAATTGAGCGAATTTCATTCGGTGAATAATTTAACGAATGGCGAGGTTCAGCTCTGTGATAAGTTTTCCTCTGAATGCGAGAGACAACAAATATTTTTTCATTTGTTGTGTTAATCTGTTAGGGAAAAATTAATTATTTTAATGATGCCACCTAAGTCTACCCTACCTAGCTTCCTATTGAGATTTTACTTAGACAGTATAATGTGTTTCAAAAAAAGAACCTCTGCGCAACATTGCGCAACTGCTCATTTTTGCTTCATTTCGGCATTACTATCAAATTATAAATTGTTAAGATAAAAAATATTGTCTTCAAAACATTTATTTACTTTTGAGCCGAATGAACTATGAGAAATTAAAAAAAATGTATTATAATAAAACATGTGTTATTTATTGATTTATCTACTCAACTTCTAAAATTCTGAAAAAAATGACAAATTTAGAAGAAGATGCGACACTTTTAGATTTTTTGAAATTCGATTTTTTATTCCGTACTTGGGTGATACATAAATATTTAAACCAATAAATATATCGGATTGATGATAAGAATGCAAAAAGTTTGAATGTAGGCTGAAAGAAAAGTCGCAAAAAATAAATCGCAAACATAAGTGTATGTCCTCAATTACAAACATAAAATATTATCTTCTTTCACTTCTACCACGTCATACACATTCATACACTTTCATACATTTGAATGAAACGCGTTTATTAAAAGTGTGAATCATATCACAATATGTGATTTTTAAATTATGCTAAATAAATCTGCAAGCGCAAGAAATGTTTGAACCGTAAATATTAGACTTATTAAAGGTCTGTGCTATATGAAATATCATAAGTAGCTCAGCGGAGTTTTCAAACTGGCGACTTTGTGGGATTTAGCCAACACAATAACAGTAGAAATTAATTATCCGTCTATGTCATACCCTAAATATTTTAATTTAATTCATACATCAAAGAAATAACAGGAACTTGCATATGGATTTTAGCCAGTAATCGCATATTAAATTAGTTTTTTTTTATATAATATCGATTGTTGATGAAATTATGAAACACTCTATTATATTATTTTAAGACACATAAAATGCGGCTTGATCTAACTAGTCAACTGACTAGATTTTAATTGAAGATGACGAACTCCCTCGCCTACTTGATAAGACACTTATTTTCCGATTCGGGGGTTATGAGTTTGATTCCTCCTGATATTTTCAGACTGGTTTTAACTTAAGGCTTATTTGACATCTTCTTGTTGGTTTGAAAAGATTACCATATGACAATACATTTGCCAGGTTGAACTATATGCAGTTTAATTGTTATAAAATCATGAGAGCTGTGGAAACATGGACAATCCTTTAAATCTTACATCTCAATGTAGAGGAAACCAACAGCAGTCTACGAATAACACAGTATAAAGATATACTCGTATTCTCTTCGCGTCGAATGCAGCATATTAATTTGAACATGGAAACATTTTAAATCACCCTTTTTCTAACAAATACTCGTAACTTGGTATACAGACGTTAAAAAAAAATAGTGTCGTTATATAGTTTTTGTTAAAACAAATATATTTCATCTAAAAAAAAATTAACAAATTGTTTAAAAAAAATTATCAACTTTTAAGCAATTAAAAATAAAAGAAGAAACCGAATACACAGGGCATAAACAAATTATTATTTATTATCGAACAATAAAAAGTTTGCTGTTCCTCTATATCCCTATCAAGACAGGCACCGTGGAGATGATAAAAAATATATTTTTCCAAATACCTTCATAGACTCTCATTCATTGTCAATAAAAAAAGTTTTCATTGATAGATAAGATACTTCGTATTTTATTCGAGTTTTTTTTTCAAATTGTTCACTCCTTTTATTTCTCTATGAAAAGTCTTCAAAAATATAGGAGTATTATTTTTTACTATTTTATATCCTATATTTTCAAGAATCATCCAACATATTCTTTCTTTGATTGAGGCCTTCTGAAAATTGGAGTCCACCATTTTTATTTATCAAAAATTTTATTTTACAGTATGCAATATGGCAGATTTATCGCCAAATGGCACTTTCAAACCAATTTTTTTAATATTTTACAAGGTCTTGAGTGGTACAGGAAATTTTCATTGTTTAAGTGGAGAAAAAAGAACCATAAAATAACAAAAAAATAAATAAAGAAATAAAAATAAATTTAACTAGGTGATCAGTGGCGCAAGGGAGATTAGAAAAAAAGATGCTGAAGAAATAAAAAAGAATGTCGTTGAAAGTAGATGTAATATTAATTAACTCTGTTTTTGAAGCATGTTAACGATGTTGCGAGCTTTTAAAGTTTTGTAACAAATAATAACGTATCGCAGAACTAACATACTTTCCTGCCATATCGGCTCTCACAATACATTGAAGTATGACAACTTCTGTAAAATTGTCAAAGTTACTAAACATAAAATTCAATTAAAAACAATTTGACAATAAAGTAATAATTGGAGAACCTTGAAAACGGAACCCCGTATAATGAAAACACAGAAGTTCAACTTCTGTGGCTGGGACATAACGTATATTATACGAATGCCAGAAAAAAACTTTTCTAGGTCAGCTTACAAAAATAAGGCCAACAGATTGGTACAAGATAAGTATGAAGCAAATGAAACGATTGTGTGATAAGAGGCTGGTGTTGAACTGTGTGAAGATAGAAGAGTTGAACAGGGAAGGATATTTATGAAGAATCACAGTGGCGAGATTGTAAATTCGACTTTATATAGAAGACCGACATAGTGATAATGTTGATGTGTGCGATTTAGGAATAAATATCATGTTTGTGTAATATTCCATTAATTTTCTTGCACAAAATAAACGGTTACGCAAACAAACTATTGTTACTGGAAAAGGTTTGGAAATGAATCTAATAGTATTATCTTTTTTTAAAAAATACATGATAAAAAAATTCTTCAACTTAGTGATGAAAATATATTTTTTTAAATAATACCTTCTTTGTGAAAAAAAGTTTTTTTTATATTTGAGTTCGTGACTGAAATAAAATGTTTTTCATTTCATTTAACTTCAAAAAAAATATATCGCGTTCCGAACAAGTACGTCACTTAAACCATTTTTTACTCTGAATCATTTATAAAGAATGATTCCCAAGAGATATTAAAAAGGATAGCTTTGAAATATGTTATCTAATATTTCGCATACCTAGTTAAAGTATCGATCCATTTGGAAGTTTATTGAGGATGTTTTATATTTTATACACATATCTTTATATTTACTTGCTTTAAAATAAAAAGCTTTGTAGATCTTTTAAAACTGTTTTTAATTTAAAACATTTATTTCACCGTGTTTATTTGCATTTGAGTTTTGTTAAAATAAAGTAAAACCTCGTAGTGTCTTTGAACAAGAATAATTTATCTTGGTGGTTTCTTCTACTAGCATCGTGATCATGTAATAATTGGAAAAACCTCCATACAGGATTATTCAAATTTCAATCCAGCCTGATTCCCAAAAGGGTCTCTCTAGCACCCTTATTAATAATTCAGTAGACTTCACATTACAGTGCTCTCTCGTATACACATAGTTTGGGTTAAGATAAGATATTAATCTGGCTTTAAACACTTTGATCTTGATGGGTTAGATGATCTTTTTGAGCATCGTAAGCCATGTTCAGGAGGTTTCTGTCAAACATCAACTCTGTTTTATTCCCTAAGTTTCTATCATATGTTCACGCACACAAAATGTGTCACTGAAGTATAACAACTTATCAGATATTTTGCATCATACACCGTGATTGTCGGCGGGTGTATTGCTAAGTAGGCATCTCTTCCAAGCAACCAGAAAAATATTTCAAGTAGATGATAATTCAATAATGTCATTAAGGAATTAGTTATTTGATAAGATCAACGATAACAAATATAATATAGCTAGACCTTATTATATCAACCAGCAATATAAGTAAAAGAACTGTAAGTTTGTGGATCAATCTTTAGCCGTACTTAGCGTAGACAGCTTTGTGATCTACAGTTGATCGTATCTGCATTTTCTTCCGCTGTGACCGATTTATTAAACTCATAAAGAGGGTGTTTAGACAATGTATTATCTTTGGTGAGGTGCGATCCAAGTAACGCTTTACTTGGTACTCGAACTGCCTGATGACGAACCTACAAACCTACCTAGAAAACTTGGCCAATACAAGCGATGATCCTGTCTAACTTGCAGGTCATTGTGTGGACTCAGCCACAAAATACGGAAAGAAGAAGTTCATCACTATCCTTGTTGTTTCACAAGTTCACCAACCATCCTCGTTGTTTCACAAGTTCACCACCATCTTTGTTATTTCACAAGTTCACCAACCATCCTTGTTATTTCACAAGTTCTCCATCATCCATATTACTTCACAAGTTCATCAACATCACAAACCCTGAATCACAAAAAATAATACTTATTGTATAATTAACTATTTTCCATTGTTAGTGAAAATTATAATGATCGAAACCTGATAATGAAAGATTATCATATTTTCCTCCGTAGAATTACAACATCTCCACTTCAACTCACTATGTTTAGCATGTTTGCACTGACTGTATCTCGCTAGAATTTAAATTTACGTAGCTGTTTATCTTACCTTCCAGCTTATTATTTAAGAAAAATATACTAAGGAGTATTTTCAGTTTTCAACAAAGGCAAAAGTAACTCAATCGGGAGCAGGATGGGACAGTTACTTGTTATTTCATTTGTTTCAATGTGGTTTCGTTTCATTCGTTATTATCAACGACCTCCCTGACTTAGTAAGATGCCTGTATTAAATAACCAGTGGTTATGGGTTCGATTTCCATCATAATCTATTTTTTAAAAGAGTTTTAGTGTAATTTTCCCTTAAAGCCTTGTTAGCATATTCCTGGTTGACTCGAAGAGATTACCCTGTGGGCATAAACCCGTTAGGTGGTTTAGTAAAAATTTTACCCATTTTTTTCTGAAATTCACTATTTATTCGATTCGTTTGTTTTTATGTGCTATATTTTAAATACTTTTTCCATAACTTTTATTCAACATGTTCAAATGCCTAAATGTATTTAATTTTTTTATCATAACATAAATACACATCATGTGTTGAGTTAAGAAAAGGCAGATAATCATATTCTTTAAATTCACAAATATTGTTTCTCGAAACGAAAAAATATGTTTTCTAAGTATATCATATAATTCGCAGGTAATAAATAATCTGTTTTTTTTTTCTAAATTTATATCCATAACTTATTTAGATATGTTTGAATGAATATAACTCTTAGATATTAATGTTGTTTGACTTTTGAAACGTAGTACATACTATTCTGTAGTTCATCTAACAGAATATAACATAAAATATGTCTAAAGCAAGGCAAAATAAATAAAGAGGAGAGTTCTTTAAAACGTATAAGAAAATATATATAGAAAAAAATTGAAAACTTAAAACGAATCATCTTTAAAAAGAATATTCAAAAGACTACTTACTTGCTGTTGAGTTGGAAGTCAGAACAAATAAAATATTTATTTAAACCAACCACTTTATTCTACATTACACATTCAACTAAATGTTCAATTTAAATCAACCACTTTATTCTACATTACACATTCAACTAAATGTTCAATTTAAATCAACCACTTTATTCTACATTACACATTCAACTAAATGTTCAATTTAAATCAACCACTTTATTCTACATTACACATTCAACTAAATGTTCAATTTAAATCAACCACTTTATTCTACATTACACATTCAACTAAATGTTCAATTTAAATCAACCACTTTATTCTACATTACACATTCAACTAAATGTTCAATTTTTTCCCGATAAATAAGTTGAGAAAAATTGGTCCGTAAAAATGATTGATAAGCTGAAATAGGGTGTGAATATTGATGAAAAATAATGAAAATCGACAGCCGCAATGGATTACAGTAATGCACCAGCAAATAAATTACGCCAAATAAATCTATAACTTCCACAATCATAATTTTATCAGACAACCCGCATAATCAGCTTTTAATACGTGTATGAAAAATTCACTTAAACGTTAATCTAATATATTTGAGAAAATTTTTATTTAATTTGTTTCTGATATAAATATATTTCTGACATAAATTTAAAACATTTTCGATTTAATCCTTTTTATTTCTATTCACACGACCGTCGTTAAAGATGTTCAAAATGTCCTACTTCTGTAGATTTATTTTATCCCCTACTTTTGAGTTAATAACATAACGCTCTTTTCGAGTAATTATAATTTAATCAATAAAACTAAAATTACGATTCAATCAATAAAGGGAAGTTCATTTTGAATGTGACAAAAGTAAAAAAACAAAAGTCTGAACATTAAAAGGTTTCTTTAATATCAATCATTAACGAATACGTATTTCTACTTCTTTGAAGTATCAAATAATTCGAAAAAAATGCATCGAGTACAAGAACAGAAAGAAAAGTGAAGAAAAGGAAAAATAACGAAAACTTTTCTAATTTATTTCGTTTAAACCAACCCCTATATGTTATCCGAAGTTGAACACTTTCCTGAGACAAAAAATAAAATTCCTTAAAGTTCTCGCCGGCAACAAAACTAAATTGCTTGATCAGTGAAATCCAAAGATATTTGAACGAGAGAAAATAAAATTCGATATCCAATCGGCTTATAGGGAAAAATCTCAACGTAAATTGTACAAAAATGTCAATGGTTCTCTCAGGAGGGAACGATATATATACATCAGATAAAATAATATAAAACCTTTATTTTTGCTCGCCACTGGTCTGGCTGGGGAGAGGTGCCGTCTCGTAACGCCCGCCGAGTATGTTACACCCTTGAGAAAACACGATGACCTTTTTTTTGGACATGACCGCTTTTGATATTTAAACATGGTGATTTTCGTTTTCAAATGTTTAATCGTCCTTGATATGGCGTGTATAAGGATGAATTATCTCTTGGTATTTTTTTTATCTGTAAATTTTGACCTTTTTTAACCAATTAAAGGAAGTTTTACATTTAAATATCTAAAATCATTAAAAATGATATGATTATACATAACATAATTAGTTAAGATAAATAATACAATTAGTGTGTCATCTATAGGTTAATTTTTATATTAAGTTATTTCAAAAGCGTGTTGAATTTCCAAGTTAAGGCTTAGTTCCACTTTCGCAAACAATATGTTTCTTTTTAGGCTTCAGACAATATATAAACAATTACACTGTGATAAGTTAATACCATTAAAACACACGACATCCGTGACATAGTTGGTACACGCGACCATCAAACCTGGTCTTCCACATGGGGATTTCGGGTTCGATTCCCGATGGTAGTGCAGTGCATCGGGTTGAACATCTAGCAAACACAATATATTCCTAGAATCTCACCGCTGCTCGCCGAAGTGGTCGCCTGCCTCCCTCCACCCATAATCCCCAATCCGAATGTTTACTGTTAGAGTTGTATATGTCGGTACCAGTTCGAACAGAATTCAGTCTTGTTTGTGCTCCCTGACGATGAGGTGAAAACCTTGAAACCGGTAGGGTTATACATTTACATAAAGTTGTAAATAAATAAATAGTGTTCGATAAAACAAATGACAATAGTAAATATCGTTATATTAATCCGCCTCTAAAAATAAGAAATGAACTAAAGTGTCGCGAATGGGTTCATTTCAAACATTGTCTCTTTGTATTCAAATTCTTTAATGGGATGTCTCCATTATACCTTTGAAGTCTGTGTCTGAGAGACGTTGTTTCGAAGAGGATCAAACTTGGAGGTTGATCTCATCTTTATCGAATAAGCTGATTGTTACAAATCGATCCAATACGGCGGGGTATTATAACATGGATTTTATAACTATACACTTAAACTATACCTCCACCTAAAACCGAACGTGTTATCATCATATATCGGAAGATCTAAAAATATTTTCAATCTAATGGCCGCAGTAACCACCTTCATATCCTTAGACTCAACTTATTTTTTTATCTATCAATAAGATTGGATTGGATTCCCTAGTTCAAGAACTCTAAAAAAATCTGCTCCCTTAATGACGCTAAATAAATGGACCTTTTAGAAATAATACACATTTTTTTACCCTCTCTCCTATGTAATCCCTCAATATTTTTTTTCGTGATTATTTTTTATTTGGATAGAATTGTTTGTAGGAACGGGTAAATAACATAAAAAATTCTTATTAGCCTAACATCTTATGTAAATACACATTTTTTCCTTCATAATTGAAATTTTACCACTCATTTTCTCTGCAATATTAGTACTAATAAGTATTAAAGTTACGTATCAACTTAAGTTAACTATATAAAAAAATGGATTAAAGCACTTAAGACTAGTTTGTCCCAGAATGTTGTCTGCCAGTCACGCTCTTTAGTACGTTTGCGTAACCAAAGCTCCTGTATTTGGTTTCTCTCTCCTGATAAATTTTACAGGATAATTCAAAATACTGTTTTCTTAGAAACCGAAGACAAATGTTCAGATTGTGGAAATTTATTCTAAATTTCGATATTTTTCCGAAAAATTACCTGCAGAGGGAGAGGGAGAGGGGGTACATGTTTGCTATTTAGAATGATAACAGAGTGGTTACCTGCAGAGGGAGAGGGGTTACATGTTTGCTATTTACTCGTAGAATGATAACAGAGGGGCTACCTGCAGAGGGAGAGGGGTTACATGTTTGCTATTTAGAATGATAACAGAGTGGTTACCTGCAGAGGGAGAGGGGTTACATGTTTGCTATTTACTCGTAGAATGATAACAGAGGGGCTACCTGCAGAGGGAGAGGGGTTACATGTTTGCTATTTAGAATGATAACAGAGTGGTTACCTGCAAAGGGAGAGGGGTTACATGTTTGCTATTTACTCGTAGAATGATAACAGAGGGGCTACCTGCAGAGGGAGAGGGGTTACATGTTTGCTATTTAGAATGATAACAGAGTGGTTACCTGCAGAGGGAGAGGGGTTACATGTTTGCTTTTTACTCGTAGAATGATAACAGAGGGGCTACCTGCACAGGGAGAGGGGTTACATGTTTGCTATTTAGAATGATAACAGAGTGGTTACCTGCAGAGGGAGAGGGGTTACATGTTTGCTATTTACTCGTAGAATGATAACAGAGGGGCTACCTGCAGAGGGAGAGGGGTTACATGTTTGCTATTTAGAATGATAACAGAGTGGTTACCTGCAGAGGGAGAGGGGTTACATGTTTGCTATTTACTCGTAGAATGATAACAGAGGGGCTACCTGCAGAGGGAGAGGGGTTACATGTTTGCTATTTAGAATGATAACAAACGATATTGAAGAAAAGTCTTATGAGGAAGATATCATAATATTTATCATCACAACCATCATCAGATAAAACAAATCAGCAATTCTTTTTTCGAGGCACCCATTTTTTCTTCTGATTAATCTGACCTTTTACGTTTGTATTACACGTTTGTTGCCATGTAACAATCTCTTCCAATCAACTAGAAATATATTTAAACAAGCCCTAATTGAAAACCAGATAAGATATCTTTTTAAAGTAAATTGGATACCAGCAGGAATTGAACTCGCAACTCATGTCCTCTAATATATTACCTACTAGACCACAATGCCTAGTATCAGTTTGTGTGACTTCTGCACGCCTACAGGAAATATTTATCATCCTTGAACTTACATTATTTATTCACTCAACCGCATTCATATACTCAAAAAGATATCTTTTATTTTAAGTAAACAATCTGAGTGACATTTTTTTAAAGATAAAAATATGACTTTGACCCTTAAAGAACTTCACATATACTAGTATATCCTATTTTCTCGATCGTGACATGAATTTATAACGTGTCTTCATACTGCCTACATTATTCGATGCAATATCAAACGTAGGAAATTACGCTGAAGGTATTTCCTAGAGAAGATGCAATCTAGGTAACATATAGTATAAGAAAGGCGGGTACAAAGTAAACCAGTCGTAAGTCAAGTTTCTTGTTATGAACCCAGAGTTGTTTTGAAATGTAAATACGGAAATGTTACTGAGAGATTAATTAATTTAACTATTTGTACGTGACTTCATTTCAAAAATTGTTCTGGAAATTTCTAGTCTACATATTTCCTAATTGGATATCTATAGGAAATTTGACATATTATTGTTGAGTGTTATTTAAAAATATAGCATATCTAATTAGGAGTCAATAATAAATGTCTTGAACGACCTTCATGGTCGAGTTGCCATAAGGTTTAACTTTCGTTCCGGTGCTCATATTTTGGAAAAACTATCAAAATAACCCTGCCTGGTCTTTAACATGTGTAATTGGTTATTTCTAGCTCACAAGGTTGTACTATATGCAGAAGAACTATCATATATTATTTTTGCTGAGAGCTAAAAAAAGCCGGTTGCAGCTCCGACTTGTCATTGTTTTTATTTGTGAATTTCATGAGTCAACTGTCTCGATACAGACAATATGCCTAATAAGGGGGTTTATATAATATAAACCGTTTATCTTGTGTATAAAATATTTAATTTAGTGAATTTCATGGGTCAACTGTATCGGAACAGGCAATATGCCTTATTAGGTGGTTTATATATTATTTATCTTGTGTAGAGAAGATTTATGTTAAAATTTGAATAAATAAGATATATTTTAATGATGGGTGGTAAGATAAAAACTTTGCATTGAAATTAACATACAAAAAAGTATGAAAAATAAAAAAAAGGGTTTTTTTAATTTTGGTAAAGACATGATTTTAAATTGATTTTATTTTCAATTTCTCTTGTACCAAAAATTAACATTTTGTTGTATTTCAGGAAAATTTAATAAAAAAAAATGTCAGTTTTGATTACAAACTAATAGTTTTTATTGAAACTAATATTGTTGAGTATAGTTTTATTATATATATATATATATATATATATATATATATATATATATATATATATATATATATATATATATATATATATATATATATATATATTAATGGATGGCAGACACATATCAAACCTCCTAGATTCTAGGACATACCGTGGGGCAAATGTTGATTCTGACCACTATCTCGTAATTAACAAAATTAGAGCCAGAATATCAATGGCTAAACTGCACAAATCAACAAGATCCACTAAATTTAATACAGAAGCATTGAAAGACCGTGAGAAGCGTACCCAATATGTGGAAAAACTTAATGGAGAACTCGCTGAAGTGGATGGAACCCAAGAACCCAATAGTGTATGGGAGAAGTGCCAGACTATCGTCAAGAGAACTGCTGCTGAAATACTTGGATGTGTTGAATCTGGAAGGCCGGTTAACTGGTTCGATAACGAGTGCTCAGTTTGGATAACGAGTGCTCAGACTGGAATCATATGCCCACACCACAAAAAGGGTGATACAATGCAATGTGCCAACTATCGAGGAATTACCCTACTGAATGCATCATATAAGGTCTTTGCCGGTGTCCTGTTCTCCAGATTGCTGCCGTACGCTGAAAACCTGGTAGGCCAATATCAAAGTGGATTTCGTCCGGGGAGATCCACTATAGATCAGATGTTCACTCTCCGTCAAATATTGGAAAAAACCCTAGAGTATAATGTCGATACACACCACCTTTTTATCGATTTCAAAGCTGCATATGACAGCATTAACCGCTCTCAACTCTATGCGGCCATGAAGGACTTGGGTATTCCTAACAAGCTCATAAGGATGGTTAGACTCACTATGAACCAATCACAATGTAGAGTCCGGATTCAGAATGATATCTCAGAACCATTTTACACAATGAATGGACTGCGTCAAGGAGACGCACTAGCTTGTCTACTTTTTAATATGGCTCTAGAGAAGTGTGTAAGAGAATCCGGAGTACAGACAAATGGGTCAATTTTCTACAAATCAAGCCAAATACTGGGCTACGCGGATGATATTGACATTATTGGTAGATCCCCACAAGCAATGATGGAGACATTTGTTCAGTTGGAGAGGGCCGCAAACAGAATGGGACTTCGCATCAACTCCGATAAGACCAAATATATGATAGCCACTAAAGCACCCCGTAATAACCAGACACCTACCACGATTAATATAAGTTCTCATACAATAGAACGTGTAAACACCTTCACCTACCTGGGATCCATAGTGACAAGTGTTAATGATGCATCTATCGAGATTAAACGTCGAATATTCATGGCAAATAGATGCTTCTTTGGTCTGAGAAAACACCTTATATCTCGGTTGTTGTCCAGAAGGACAAAACTTACCATTTATAAGACACTGCTACGGCCTGTCCTCACATATGGGTCTGAATGCTGGGTATTGAGTAAGAAGAACGAATCTTCCCTTCTAATATTTGAAAGAAAAATACTCAGAAAAATATTCGGACCCATACAGGAAAATGGATCTTGGAGAGTGAGATATAATGAGGAGTTATACAGCATATACAAAGAGCCCAACATTATAAAATACATCAAAATTGGGAGGCTACGTTGGGCGGGGCATGTAGCAAGAATGGGAGAAGAGGAAATGCCTAACAAAGTACTCTTTTCCAAGCCCCAAGGAAGACGTAGCGTGGGCAGACCAAAGCTTAGGTGGATGGATGGGGTGCAGAATGATGCAAACGTGATTGGCATCAGGGGCTGGAGGAGTGCATCCCAGGATAGGGGGGAATGGCAACGACTGCTGGAGGAGGCCGGGGCCCACAATGGGCTGTAGTGCCATTGATGATGATGATGATAGTTTTATTCCATGAATAATTTTTATGCTGACAATTTTTTTCAAGTAATACGTGTACTATATGTAGGTAGAAATGTATTTTTGATTAAATAAACTTGAAAATAAACTCACCGTGGGTGTCTTAATTCATTGAGCTAAACACAAACTGTGATAACTCATGTAATGCAACTTACATTCATTTAAATAACTAAAATAACTGTTATAATAAAAGAACGTCATATTTTTTTATCGATAAAGAAAGTATGGTTGGATCAAGTCTACGATATTTTGAAAAAAAAAATCTAGTCATAGAAATCGTGGGCATTGTATGAGAAAGTGTATGGATGTAAAAGATGCCAAATATGCGTGTCGCGTTAGGAAAGTATGGCGCCCTCTCCAATCCACCTACCCCAACAAGGAAAAGACGTGATGATGTGTATGTTTTCTGCTTTTTGGCAATATATGGTTGTTTCAAATATTGCTGTCAAAATATGATTTTTTTCGAATAATGATGTCAAAATATAATTTACATTTTCAAAATTTAACCCTTTAATTGTGACATAATAGTTTTTATTTTTCATTTAAGCTTTCAGGTCTAGCTTCAATACTCTCACCAGCGCCGAAGCTTAATTAAATGAGTCCAGTACAGTACCAACCTCTTTTAATGAAACCGCTCTATCTACCTACTCCAAATCCTCATACCTACTTATTTATTCTTTCTGACATGGTCTTGAAAATTCTGTGGTGAATTCTAATATTTGACATCCTAAGTCACGACAGCTAAAAAAATTAAGTTGAAAACTATGGAAATTAAGATGTTTTATTACAGTTCTTGGGCTCAGATGGGCTTATTGCAAGTTGCTTATTTCTTCCGACCAACCAGAAAGATGTAAAAAAAGTCTTGTTGGAAAATCATATTGGGATTCATTTTTCTGAAACTTTTTGGAATGAAAGTCAAGCGTTTTACTAATTAGGCTATGAAGTTCGTAAATGTTGTCTTTTGCTATATTTAAAAATTTCACTCTATTTTATAAATAAATAAACCATTTTTTTTACAAAGTTATCATATGCGCTTTCCTGTACGCAAGTTATGTAAAAGCTCGGAGAAACCCAACACAAAGTGACGATCGAAGTTTCACACGGCCGTTAAACATAAAAAAGGCTACAATGAAATGTGGAAGTTATCTCACGTCCCAGGAGCAATTTCCAGTCAATTGGCAGGATTCAAGGACAGCGGCTCCGAGTTTTGTTTCAAGAGGGTGCAATTTGAGCATAAAAATACTTACATATTCTCTTTTGTTTTCGTTATTGTATTACCCATTTTATTAACAAGTCTATAAACGATCAAGATAAATGAGCAAGACTTACAATTTTAAATTTCCTAATTTAAAATTGTAAAACTGTTTGTATAGAAAATTTACATGTCCTACTTATTCCGACAGATTCTTGCGGAAAAAGCAAGAAGTCGAATATTTTTATACTATTATGAGTTTTTGAAAATATTTGCTAAGATAGTTAGTACTACTATCTTAGCAAATGTTTTCTTAAAATATATTTCATTAAAAAATATGTTTGTACCAACTTTGATCATAAAAGTGAAAGGTGGTCATAAGAAAAAAAAGGATGTAGAATGAAAAATAAATAAATGTAGTGAGAATGTATAACAGAATACGAATAAATGTGAATGATAAGGGATGAATAAGGCTGATATGTCAAAAAGGATGAAAATGGGCATATTTAGATGGTTAGAGCATGTTAAATGACTGAATTAAGAAAGACTAACAAAACTAAAATACAATGCATATGTGAGTGGAAAGCATGGTAGATGAACACCAATTGAAGTATGGTTGGATCAAGTGAATGATAATTTGAAAGAAATCTAAAAAGTCGTAGATATAATGTTTTTAAAGTTTATGGAGACAACATAAGTTTGCCGCAATACGAAAGTATAGCGCTCTGTATTCTTTGTCTAGCTCGGCAGGGAATCGGCGTGATGATATGTTCGTTTACGTGAAAGCATAATTAAAACATTGCTAAGCAAGCTATTAAATATTATGGGACGAATCGATTAAATCAGTTTTGAACATATCGATCGAATCACATGGTTTACATTGTAGGTAATATACAATATTATTGTAGTATTGGCTATGCAAGTCGGAGATATTGCCATTAGGTTGATAAAAACAGAGAGGTTTAAATAATAATTTGCATTTCTGTACACGTGAATCCATCTTGACTACTTTGAAGTAGTGCACTGTGACTATGCGGAGAAAAATAATTTATTATCACTACCAGATCACCAGACAAAGAATTTATTATCATCACTCATTAAGAGACAAATGTTCGAACAGAGGGAGAATATGATGAGCTGAAATATTTGTTTCACGTCTTAAAAAACTTGGTCCACTGATACTTGAAATACTTGCAAATTGTAATTCAGATATTTTGATTAATCTATTTTTTTACATTATTTCTGAGAAGTGGACTACCAGCTATCTCTCTATCTCTTTAAGGGTCCGCATATTAGTAGACTACTTATGGAACTAACATATGAGAAATAACATGAATAATCCGGGTCTCATTCATTCTTTGAAAGTGATCCCATCAAAAACGTATTATCTGCCTTCCTCGTCATACGATGTCTTCGGTTTCTTTTATCTTCTTATGGCCATTTCATTTTCTATCTCAAAATGTTTTACCAGTTATACATCGCAACTTCTTTATTTCCGATGCTCTAGGGAGTGCCTTCGTTCATGTGATAACAACTTTGATTTATGTATCATAACAGGTTTAACACATGTTTTATATATTATAATTAAGTTTCCATATTATGAGCCAAACTGTTTAATTCACGACGACTGGTTAGTCACGATTTAAATAAATTAATATGTGGGAATAAAGAAATAAGTACGAATCATGAGATATTTCAGTTGAAGTGGATTTTATAATAGCTAATAAAAAAGTTAGCAGGAGTATGTTATCATTCTTTAAGAGTAAATCAAGTAGATCCTACTTGATATGAAAGTTATACTAATTAAAAAATCTCGATTACACTTTATTTAAAAAAAAACTGTTTCAAAGCAGATCAAACAACTCCATCTCACCCTCACTTATATTAGCAGCGATCTTGGTTTGCAGTTTGTGGCTCGCGGTCCTTTTTCAAGGGTTAATTTGTTCTACATAATACCAACGAAAGTTCTTCCAGTTATTGTTTCAAAACATTACTTAATGCTAAAACGGAGCCATGGCTGGTATCTCAAAGTACTTATTTAAAAATTTCGGCGAAATAATTTTGTTAGAAGCATTATTTGTTACAAATTACTGGAAATAGGATATTGTTGTAAAATAATACATCTTTTAATATCTCTTTTCAAGGTTCGTACAGTGCCCAAAAATATTTAGAACCAACATTCTGCTGAAAAATGTTGTAAATAAGATTTTTCATCAAATTGGATTATTCGTGAATGATCGCTCATTTTCAAGAAAATTAGCTACAATTTTCTCGAATGTTTTCGTAAATTTCGAGAAATAAAAAAATATAAAAACGAACAATATAAAAAAATAATAGTTATATAGTATACATAGTGTTCGTAGAGTAAGAGATGAATGAAATATTTTACTAAAAAAATTGTATTAAGTATTCGAAGAGAAAGATCTGAGAATTAATGTTGCAAAATCCAAAGTCACAGTGATGGAAAGTGTGAAAGAAAAAGTTAATGCGATTATTAGGTTTAACAATGAAATATTGGAGCAAGTTAAGGAATTCTGCTATTTGGGTAATATTTTTTTCAGGTGATGGAAGAGTTACGAGGAATAAAGAGCTTCGTATAGCGATAGAAAATAAAGTCAATGAGGCACTAAAACTTGAAATGAACAGTATGAAAATCGATGATAGTCAACAACAATATTTATGTACCAACTTTGATGTATGGGAGGTAAAATTTGAAAGAAATGCTTGCACTGACGATAATACATGGGGGGACAATATATGTCGGAATACGGAATGAGGGGATTAATGGTCAATGTGGACTCAAGGCGGATGTGTTGAGTGGGATAAAGAAGAGCACTCTGGGATGGTTTGGATATGTACAATAGAAAGAATAAATGAAAGAAGACTAACAAAACGAATATGTCAGAAACTTTTACACCCGACAAACATGCAACATAGATGACAAAGTCAAATTGAGTAAGAATAAGAAGCAAGACGGGCGTAGTAATGTGAATAGAATGGACAGTGACAGAATCCTACACGTACGAGCATAAGTTCATACTTATTTTAAAGAAGATATCGATGAGTATCGTATAATGAGTAGTGATTAAGTTTACAAAAACATGTAAATAAAAATAAATAACTGCGTTTAACGATTTTTCTCACATGTTTCTTGACAAAACTCATAAAAACTTAACAAAGACGCCTTAATGGATCAGAGACACAATTTGAATTTAGTGGATTGTTCAAATGTGACCTTTAGGCTAAATGAGAGACATTGTTCTATTAATACTTCTTCAAATAAAGAAACTACCAGTATTTTTTAATTAAAAGAGAGATGCTGGTTAAAACTGTCAGCTAATTAATTATTTTGGAGGTATTTTCAAGTGAGATGATTTATAAACGAGAGGATCAAGTGAGATGATTTGTTATTTATGTATCTGTCGAAACATTATGTCAATTTTTGAGTTTCCTAATTATTAAGAAATTTCAAAAACCAAGGAAATACTTGTTTTTAATTTATCATTATTCAAAACGTCAGTAATATGTTATGTTGTTCTATGGTTAAAAAAAAGTTATATAAAAGTTTCAATATCGCCGTGGAAAAATTGAACTTTTAAATGGAATTCAATTTAATAATTATATGATTTATAGTTATGATAAAGCATTAACATTGTAGGGGTTTAAATACATTGTAATTTGTTTTATCAAACACTGTTTATTCCACTTTATGTAACGGTATAACAAGACTTATTGTTTGTGCTCTCTTGATGATGAGGTGAAAACCTCGAAATCGGTAGGGTTATGCCGTTACATAAAGTGGAATAAACAGTGTTTGATAAAACAAATTACAAAATTTTAATATTATTAAAACACAACAATTTTCTTAAGTAAAGTACAATTTTGTATTGAGGTTCGCAGAAGACAAGCAGCAGGCAATATAGTGAATGGTGCATTATACAATGTGTAAATGGCCAGGAGCAATTCGAGAAAAGCAAAGCTGGCTGTTCATAATGGAATCTTGGTCTCGATATTAGTGTATACAAACGAAACTTGGATACCTACAGTTAAACAGTTATGGAAATAAGAAAAACGCGGTAGAAATGAGAATGTTGGGTAGAATGTGTCGATTAACTAACCATGTATGAGAGAAAAGGGGAATGAGGGCATTAGAAACGGTACGCATTAAAAGAAGATGTAGTGCTTTTGGGGAAAAAATAATAATTGAGGTATTCAGCTAGGTAGAAAGAATGAATTATGAAATATTTACAAAGATCTTTAAGAATGTACGTGAAATTTAGCAACAACGTAGTTTGCCCTAAAAAATATATTCTTCTTCTCCCTGGCTCCATCCCAACTCATTGTCTGCGAAGACTGTTGGGGTCAGCTCTCCTCGTCCTCAGGTTGTATGCTCTTCTGTCCCGGACTACATCCCCCAGGCCTTGCCTGCATCAGGTTATATTTTTGCACCACCCATGAATTCTTTGGCCTTCCTCTGGTTGTTATTCGAGGAAGATCCATGGAGATTGCCTGGTTCACAATGTGATCGGGTGCTCTGCGTCCAACGTGCCCATACCATCTCAATCGCCTCTCCTCCATCTTGCTGTTGATGTCTGTAGCACCCAGGCTTCCACGAATGCGTGAGCTTTTTATTTTGTCTCTTAGGGACACACCTGCTGACCATCTTAGCATGCGCATTTCAGCAGTTTCTAGTTGCCTAGAGTAAGAGTTATACATCGTCCAGCATTCGGAGCCATAGAGGAGTGCGGGTCTGACAATCGTTTGGTATACTTTTCCTTCACCTTAGAGACGGGTCCCGCGCTAGCGCGGAAATTTTGATTGTACCGCTAGGACGGGTCCCGCGTTTGCGCGGGTTGTATACAGTCGAACTGAACACCATCTCTTGGAAAAAAAAGCAACATATTTATTCGGATATTTATTAGTTTCGTTTATTTAGGTTTGCTTCAAACTTTAGAGTCAATTCCTGCAACATTTGAACTCCATTTCGAAGGTTTTTACGACTTTGAAATTTGACCAGATTTCGCTTTTTTTCAAATCATGTTTTGCATTTGTGCGATTTTTATTTTCGAATTGATTTTTTTGGAAAGGATTTATTTTTCATCGAACTCTACATCTTTCGGTTAAATTTGAAAATAAGTTCAATGTGGTCGAAGTTTTTTCAATATTCAGAGTCGATCGACATTTTATAATAATAACTTTTTATAATTTTATAATAATAAAAAAACTTTTAATTTGTAAATAAAAATAGTTACGTGGATTCTTTATATATATTTTTAAGCATTTCATTGTGAAATTATAATAATTGTGTCATATAAACTTCAGTCTGTGAAAAAAAATACGCTAGATTTTGGCAATAAAAGTTCTTAGTGCGATAAAATAATCAAATCCGGTTGACTATTAGTGCACGAAAATAAAGGAAAGACAGCAAAAGTAATCAGGTGAAAATATATATTTATATGGACAATCGAAATCCAAAGATATTTTTAATAATATGTTTTATATTTACGACCCATAGGCGACGACTTATACGATTTATGGCCCAAGACGAATGAATAGGCGACCCTTTTTTTTTGTATGCATGTTGCGCGTAGTGCTGCAGTACATATTTCAAAACATTTTTTTTTTGTAAAATCAACCTTGAACGTGGAGCAAAACGTGTTATTTTATGTTCGGCAACTTATCTTCTAACTAATAAACGAATCTGGTGAATGTCAGTGGTTCTCAACATTTTTTATTTATTATTTCATACATGATTATTTAATTACATACGAGGGCGGTCCGATAAGTACTTAGCCTCACCGCCCGATGGCACCACTATCGCAAGAGCATTTTTTTATCGCGTAGTACATTCTCGTTGACAGCTACTGTCAAATTTCAGCCGAATCGGACGCGTAGTTTTGTTCAGCGAAATCAAAGAGCGCTTGTATGCTGTGTACGGTGACTCTTCTCCTTCGATGGCGACCGTCAAAAATTGGTTCAACGAGTTTCAACGTGGTCGCACGTCGGTTTTTGATGAGCCACGCCCAGGTGCCCCAAAAACGGCTACCACTGAGGATAACGTGACAAAAATCCACGATCTCGTATTGGCAGACCGCCGATTGAAGGTGCGCGAGATACCTGAGACAGTAGGCATCTCAAAAGACCGCGTGGGTCATATCCTGCATGAAGTATTGGGCATGAGAAAGCTGTCGGCGTGATGGGTGCCGCGTTTGCTCACTCTGGACAACAAGCGCAACCGTGAGACCACTTCAGAGCAGTGTTTGACGATGTTTAAGCGCAATCCGAAGGATTTTCTGCGTCGTTTCGTGACCGTCGACGAAACATGGATACACTGGTACACACCCGAGACCAAGGAACAGTCGAAACAGTGGACTTCACCCGGCGAACGTGCTCCGAAGAAGGCGAAGACTGTCCTATCGGCCGGAAAGGTGATGGCCACCGTTTTCTGGGATTCAAAAGGTGTGATCTACATCGACTTCCTGGAGAAGGGCAAAAAGGTCACAGGGCTCTACTATGCCGAATTATTGGGCCGATTCGACGCCGAATTGCAGAAAAAACGGCCCCATTTGGCGAAGAAAAAAGTGCTCTTCCATCATGACAACGCACCGCCTCACACCTCCGCCGTCGCCACTGCCAAATTGGTAGAATTAGGCTACGAACTGCTGCCCCATCCACCGTATTCTCCGGATTTGGCCCCGTGCGACTTCTTTTTGTTTCCAAATTTGAAAAAGTCACTCGCCGGGCAGAAATTTGAATCGAATGAGGAGGTTATCGCCGCCACGGAGGCCTACTTTGCAGACCTCCAGAAAACGTATTTTTCAGACGGGTTAAAAAAGTTGGAGCATCGCTGGGTCAAGTGTATCGAACTCAAAAGAGATTATGTTGAGAAATAAATCACCACTTTTCCAAAATTTTTGTTATTCTTTTGTAGGCTAAGTACTTATCGGACCACCCTCGTATTTAAGCGTAAATATACATAAAAATTTAGTTTTTATTTCACCAGCACTTGCAGCAATTGTGCACTATTTGAAAATTTCATTAAAATCGATTCACCAATAAAATATTTTCGACGATTTTAATAAATTTTGGAAAACATGCGTTTTTGCACGAAAATTGCCCGTTCTAGGCAAATATCTATTGAAATTATCGCCCGGCTGTAAGCTGTTAAATTTACTGGCATTTTCGGATAACATAGAACTCCCGTCATTGATCTAAACTTCATCCATCCCACACTAATTCTATGTGTTACATCTGCTGCACATCCTCCATCGCTATGGATGAGTGACCCAAGATACTTAAAGGAGTCACAATTTGGTAATGTTTCTCCATCCATTTGCATTACGGGAGTGACAG
This sequence comes from Odontocerum albicorne, assembly GCA_949825065.1. Taxonomy (NCBI): domain Eukaryota; kingdom Metazoa; phylum Arthropoda; class Insecta; order Trichoptera; family Odontoceridae; genus Odontocerum; species Odontocerum albicorne. Next base: position 35,655,968 of record OX463838.1, read on the forward strand.
CATTTGTGTTCTCGAATGGTAGGTACAGATACTCTGTTTTCTTTCTGCTCAGTCTCAATCCATTATCCTCCAAGATTCTTCTCCGCCTTTCCAGACTATTTTGCAGGTCTTCGTGTTTTTCACTTATTAACACGATATCGTCTGCAAATAGTAGAATCTTTAGGAGACTGTTCATTTCCTGGTTAGTTAAATAGTCCATGACTAAGATGAACAGTAGCGGACTGAGTACCGATCCTTGATGTACCCCCACCTTTACAGGAAATTCTGGTGAAGTTCCCAAAGTGCACCTCACTTGCGTTGTCACGTTATCATACATGTCCTGGATGGCAAGTACATACTTCTCTGGTACACTATGTGCTCTAAGTGCTGCCCAAATTAGGTTTCTAGGGACCCTGTCAAATGCCTTTTCAAGATCGATGAAGACCATATGAAGGTCTTTCTTGGCATCACGGTGTTTTTCGACAAGGAGTCTAACGGTTTGAATGGCGTCTACTGTTGATTTTACCGATACGAAGCCACGCTGGTTGTCATGTATTTCCACCAAATTAACAACGTAGTTTGTCCTAAAAAATATATTCAAAGCAACAACGTAGTTTGCCCTAAAAAATATATTCTGAAAGATAAAAAAGTGAAAAAAAGCCTTTGTAATAGGCGAGTATGCATAGAGAGGTCTATGAACGTGGCAGAAGCAAAATATGTGTGCTGATAGAATGAAGTGAAAGTCTCTTCCCTCAATCTACTCAAATAGGTACATGACGTGATGACAATATATTGCAATTCAAGTATCTAGCATCGAAACGGTTGGGTAACTATTGATGATGTAAAATTGAATTATGTAACCTCATCCTTGCTTTATTGGGTAAATATTTTTATCGTCTTGTTATTTTCGGGATTTATGGAAGAGGGGTTCGGTAATCGCATCTCCCAAAAGAACAAGTTCCTTGATACCTTATTGATAATTATTAGTGTATTGACAATAACGAGTTATATATCTTGTTATATTAAACCTGGAGTTTTATACTTATTCATACTAACGCTTCAATGGAGGGAAGTTTATCTTTGTAGGTGTTTAATCGATAAATTGTATAAATTTGTAATAAATACTTTGTTTAACTCGTTTCTTCAAGTACAAAATGCTTAAATGATAAAAGTGTATAAGTGCTAACATTGTTGTTTAAAATTAATTAAAGGAGCCGAGTCAATACAGTGGAAATGTATCATCTGAGAAGAATATGTGTGATAAAATAGTTAATGCAAATATTAAAGATGAAAGTAAACTTAAAACTTGTGTGTTGTGAAGGGTAAAATATAGCACATTGAAAACACACAATATGTGTGATAAAATAGTTAATGCAAATATTAAAGATGAAAGTAAACTTAAAACTTGTGTGTTGTGAAGGGTAAAATATAGCACATTGGAAACACACACACACACGATTATCAAGTAAAAAAAATCTTTGACACTCTGTCCTCTCTACCTACCCCGATAGCGAAGCAGCGTGAAAAGTGTTTATGTACAATATTATTTCCAAATTTTAATCCTCACGTTTTGTATTGTTTGTTAAATATATTTTTAATTTAATTGACGGGTTTTTCTTGTTTTAATTACATATGGTATGTCAACATGTTTTCATGTACTTGTTTATGTTCTGATTACTTTTCAATTTATCAAATTCGGTTTTAAGTTTATACATTATGTTGTTTAAAAGTTAACTGATATAGTTCAAACGCATTCAAATCAGTCTTGCCATCAATTAATGAAATGTGACCATTTTATAGGAGCTCAGATAATTTGAAATATTATAGATCGTAATAAATATCCAAAGAATGTATAAATTTTACCTCATAAAAAATATACCACATAATACGTTATACAGATAGTAGTTTTGTTTTTCTCAAATAGATGTCTTTTAGACAAAATTTTCTTTGTTAACTTCATTCCAAACATACTGTGTATATTATTGTTAAAAGTTAATAAATTATTTTGGTCATCGTTACTTCGAAGGTGGAACAAAACACCCAGTTTTTCTGTGTTTCACGCTTTTACTACTGAAAAAATGCAATACAAACCCAAAAAAATAATTGAAAAGTCTATGGTGACGATGCAGAAGGCAACCATGTGTGTCAAATGTGGTTTCAAAAATTGCAATAGTGATACGACACCTAATGATAGTGTCCGCTCTGTAAAGCCGATTACCACTGATGATGACCAAATCAAGACTTTGATCGAGAAAAACCAACGTTTCACCACACAAAATATTGCTTAGATACTGAAAATGTCAAATAAATTTGACCTAAAAATACGCAATTACTTTCAGGTTAACCAATATATTTCCGAAGAAACATGACACCAGTTGACCCTAACCTTTGTTCTCACAAAAATCTGGGATCATTCCGCCTTAATAGACACGTATCGCGGAGATTAATGTAATAAGGGAAGTGGCCAAGTAATTAATTATTCAATATTCTATTCTTTTTCCATTTAAAGTTATGATTTGTTTTAACGCTTAATTAATGTAAAAAATGTGTTTTGGTATTTACGTCCGCAAATTATAAAGAAATAAAATAATGCTCGGCGGCGCGGCGAGATGATGTTTTACTGATTCAGAAGTAAAATAATAAATGAGTATTTTAATCAATGTACGTATGTGAATAGATTGAATATTTGTATTTTGGAAAATCGTTTTATTTTTAGATTTCACAGTTAAAATTGAAATAATTTTTTGTTAACAAAAAAATTTAATAAGAACATAAACACATGGTTTTTGTGGAGGGAAATTGGCGGACTAATTATTATGCGGCCCTTTCCCCAACCAAATAGAAATATGTGATTATAGTATTTTTTATTTGGAAATACTTAGTTTTAGGGGCAACCTAGTTAGTTAGCCGCATTACCTAGCTTTCACTTGGTTTAATATAAAGTGGGGTTTTTTTATCTTAAAGATAAATAAAAATACTTAAAATATTGATTAACAATGAAAAACTGTCAAATTAGAAACTAAAGGACTCAGTTTCATAAATTTCAATTAACTAAATTTGTTTTTATCACATATATTGTAATAATTTGACAAGTATATGGTTTTATTTGTCTACATTCATTTAGATAAGTCTGAACAGAGACGATATTTTTAGCCAATTAAAATCTCTTTCGAGAGGATTCGTAGTATCTTCCGCCATGCGCTTGTAAAGCTATGACCTCTGTGTTTATTGAACCTCGGGGATTAGCTGGGAACTTATGTTTCACGCGGTCATGGTCATGGTCATAGTCGGCCCGTATTAAGTAATTATTCATGTTGCTACTCGCCCATTCGCCGCCTCTTCAATGAGATGCTGTGACTTTGAAATAAGGTAAAACACTGTGTTTTCACATGTGTGACTGGAAATGTTAATTTTTTTTTGACAAAAAGCAAATGACATAAATGTGTTAAATTAAAATTAAGTAATGGTTAAAACGAGATGGTTTTAAAAACAGTCACGAAACAAAATTATTTGCAGCTTAATCTTAGTGATAAAACTTATTGAATTAAAATTAAAAATCAGAATTATACGTTAAGGGAAATCGTTTGTCCCTGTTCAAAAACATATGTTGAGGGAAAATATGATTCGTGATTTATGTAAACAAACTTTACTAAAAAAATAATTTCTTAATAACAATATTGTAATTAGAGTTATGGAATTCCCGTTAAAAAAGAAATTTCCAATTTGATTTTCACATTATATCTCTTTTACATTTTGTGTGGTTGGTTTGAAGAGATTACCGTATGGCAATAAACCATCTACATTGTTCTGTATACAAAGATTAATACAATACAATATTACACTTTTAGTTTCTATATTTTAATCTTAATGCATGCTGTAGTTTACGTCACAAAATATCATTATGAGTTACTTAAGAATAAAAAATGAGTTTAAAATATCTTTACCGACCAAAGAGTTTCCAAGAAAGTAAAGTCGGCAGATAACCAAAGCAGGTCTAGGAAACTAATTGAGTCAAATTTCTAATGAAAATAGAAAGATGCCATAAGAAATTGTGCACGACAAGGTGGATGGACGTGATAAAAGTGAAAGATATACCAGGATAGGAATAATTGGGGATCAAATTCCTAAGGAAAATAGAAAGATACCATAAGAAATTATGCACGACAAGGTGGATGGACGTGATAAAAGTGAAAGATATACCAGGATAGGAATAATTGGGGATCAAATTCCTAAGGAAAATAGAAAGATACCATAAGAAATTATGCACGACAAGGTGGATGGACGTGATAAAAGTGAAAGATATACCAGGATAGGAATAATTGGGGATCAAATTCCTAAGGAAAATAGAAAGATACCATAAGAAATTATGCACGACAAGGTGGATGGACGTGATAAAAGTGAAAGATATACCAGGATAGGAATAATTGGGGATCAAATTCCTAAGGAAAATAGAAAGATACCATAAGAAATTATGCAAGACAAGGTGGATGGACGTGATAAAAGTGAAAGATATACCAGGATAGGAATAATTGGGGATCAAATACCATAAGAAATTATGCACGACAAGGTGGATGGACGTGATAAAAGTGAAAGATATACCAGGATAGGAATAATTGGGGATCAAATTCCTAAGGAAAATAGAAAGATACCATAAGAAATTATGCACGACAAGGTGGATGGACGTGATAAAACTGAAAGATATACCAGGATAGGAATAATTGGAGATCAAATTCCTAAGGAAAATAGAAAGATACCATAAGAAATTATGCACGACAAGGTGGATGGACGTGATAAAAGTGAAAGATATACCAGGATAGGAATAATTGGAGATCGAAAATAGAAAGATACCATAAGAAATTATGCACGACAAGGTGGATGGACGTGATAAAAGTGAAAGATATACCAGGATAGGAATAATTGGGGATCAAATTCCTAAGGAAAATAGAAAGATACCATAAGAAATTATGCACGACAAGGTGGATGGACGTGATAAAAGTGAAAGATATACCAGGATAGGAATAATTGGAGATCAAATTCCTAAGGAAAATAGAAAGATACCATAAGAAATTATGCACGACAAGGTGGATGGACGTGATAAAAGTGAAAGATATACCAGGATAGGAATAATTGGGGATCAAATTCCTAAGGAAAATAGAAAGATACCATAAGAAATTATGCACGACAAGGTGGATGGACGTGATAAAAGTGAAAGATATACCAGGATAGGAATAATTGGAGATCAAATTTCTAAGGAAAATAGAAAGATACCATAAGAAATTATGCACGACAAGGTGGATGGACGTGATAAAAGTGAAAGATATACCAGGATAGGAATAATTGGGGATCAAATTCCTAAGGAAAATAGAAAGATACCATAAGAAATTATGCACGACAAGGTGGATGGATGTGATAAAAGTGAAAGATATACCAGGATAGGAATAATTGGGGATCAATTTTATCTGCCTACCTTTATAGAAATGAGTACTGCCTTATAATACCATCGATGAAAAAAATTATCAAAATGTTTATTATTAATTGATAATATTGGATACATTTCAAAATATGTATATTTAAAGAACCATCACGCCATGCCCCTATCCCAGAAGGGGCAGTTTTATTTGTTTTAAAACATAATATCTGAATCGGAACAACCATATCTGGTTATTAGATGAAGATGGTGATAGAATTAAGGAATGGTACCAAAAGTTAATCTTTTTTGGATCTGAGGCTGGCAGACGTCACTCGGGCAGTAGGAGGGCGTGAGACATAATGCGGAGTCATACTGACGGAGCTATATTTTAAAATTAAAATAAAAGTACGAATACACATCACGTGTCTTTTAGAGTACGAAAGAAGGACAGACCCACTAACTCTTAGCTTAGCTTAAACCTCTTATATATCCATGCTTAAAACGTTTTTTTAAGTTCTTATCATTTGAAGTTTTGAGCTTAAATGACGACTGATGTTTTGGAGGCGTTGCAGCCTTCACCATCGAGCCTTCATTAAAAACATTATCGAATATTTTACCAATCATTCATATTCGGTTAATGCTTTTTGAAATTTCAATTTCAATTAGAGCAATTGCTCTAAAGATAAAAGCCGTAACGTCATCGAAATGTCAATCGTGAAAATCTTCGAAGATACTCGTATATTTTATCATATGCAATCTGTTATTTGTGATTCATGTCACTTTTGCTGGAATCGTGGCTTAGAGACATGCATGATTGCTAAGCATCCAGTCGTCAATTATACTGGATCATCTGTAATTTGAATATATTATTATTATGGCATTTCGTTACTGTCTTTCATAACGGATCTTGGACTGCCCTCGTCAAAGGTCTTAAAAAGGTCCTATGTGGTTTGAAAAATAACTTGTAAAATTCATTATATTAGTATTTCATTCCCGATTTTCCTTTTCTCCGCAATATTTCTTAGATACATAAATACTATCACGCCCTTTCACGTTTCTTTTTCACATAGCAAAGTTAGCACTAGAAAATGTACACTTAAGCATATTTTAATACTCTCTGGTTCGAGTATTAAAAGATGATATCTCACTTCTAATGTTGTTTTTATGCTGTTTATGAATTTTGTACAAAATAAGTAATAATTTAAGTAATGGTTGTAACTATTTAACTTCCTTTATTTACTTTAGTCTTTTTGCTTGGAAGAGATTGCCACATGTTAATAAGTCCACTAGATTATTATTGTTCAGTGTTGCGTTTGATTATTAAATGGGATGCCATAAGATGAGTCTGGATCTTTTGACAGCTTCTCTTTTGCATGTATTTTCTGCTATTTATCTTGAGATATATGTTCGGTTCTGGAATGTATTTATAAATGTACTATGTTGCTATCAACAAACCTTTATTTATTTAATAGATATATAAAAATAAGCTTAAACCCAGACCACGACCCTTATTTGGGCATTATTGGGAGTCGATCCCAAAATCTCATAGTTGATAGAAACGACGTATCCAATAATCTACCAAAATCGTTGACGATAAACATTGGTCTATGAAAACAATATATTAGAGGCGTATTTCTTTGTAAATTTTTGAAAAAAAATGAGAAAATAAACAAATTTTATATAAAATCCACATTTGGTGTGACTACCTCATTAGACAGAAAGTAAGGGGTCGTGTCGCGGCTGGTTTGGGTAGATGACCAGATAGCAGATGTTCGCACTGAACAAAAAATCGTCCCCAAATTGACCTACGCGTTATCGTTCCGTGAGGCACAAAAAGCAAGCCCGCTATTTACTTTTTCAGCCAGATCGTCCGCTTTGTCCACAGATGAAATTTGTCACGAGTAATGAAAGAAAATATGACGTGAAAAAAGTGTACGTTGTCAAATTTTTGTGTTTCAACCTCTCTGGAATTGTCTAAAATCGCTATAAACAAGATTATTGGGAAAATATAACAGATTTTTAAAACACGGGTATTTTCAAAACAGAGTGAAAATACTTTATCTACTATATATTGTACTTAAGTCATTCCGAAAGGTACTCGTCTCAGTAACTACTTTTGTGTCAGCATGGAATGCTTCGATTTTAACCATACTCGTATATAGTATATTATGTAGATACACATGGTGTGGTATTAAAATGCTGGAAAGAAAAAATGATAAGTACATGTAAAAGTAACCTCAGTAGTTGAGAGCATAAATATTTATTTAAAATAGTAATTTAATTTTGAATGAATTGGCATTAAGATTTTAAAGATTTATGAATACGAGTACGTCGGGTTCAGGCTTAGGTCTACTTATTAGTCGTTTTGTTTGATTTTAATCGTCATTATTCTATATATTATATATCCTACAATTTAATAACATTTACTCTTGTTGTTTTTTGGCATTTAAAAAACATAATAAAAACCAAGAGCACCCGAGCTTTTTTTATTACGTAGAATATGATTTAAAAATATATCATTACAAATAAGAAAGAACAGTTAACGGAAATTTTGACTGAACTAATTAATTTTTATTACAAACCGGAAGTGATGAAACACGAAAAGTAAGGCTTTGTTGTAAAATTATATTATAAATTGATATTTGCGAACATTTCTTTGAGCTTATAAAAAAACTAAGATGTTTAATAAGTATGTAAATCTAAAAAATAATGAGATTTCTTTTATACCTAACTGAAATCTAATATTAAGCAATACATATATGGATTTGTTCAAATTAATATTTGATTCGCTTTAGTAAAAAAATCGTACCGAAAAAATCATTGAAGTTATATATCGTAGTAGTAAGTCAAACATTAATTTATTTTTGCTGAGGAAGGAAAATAAAGAAACTCCCGTCCTCCAATACAAAAATAGAGGAAACGTGTATAAAACAATTCCCTAGTCGATATGTTTTAAAAAACTAATATTTCAAAACTAACTATTAGTGAAACATAACTGCATAAACAAAACACTTCTTTACATGTTTAAATATGTAGAATTAAAATCTTGTTTTTGAAAAAAAGAATTAAAGTGTTCCAAATCTTATTTGAAATGAGACCTTTTAAACTTTTTCTGATAAGTAAATTCCTACACAGCAATACTTTAGGTTATACTATAAACATACACCATCGTTTGCACAGGGTGGTATTGAAATATGCTGGACTAGGTAGTTGCACAGCAGGTGAGGCGATGCTTCATTTGCCCTGCTAATGATTGCTTTGAAGAAATATGTTACTTCAAAGCATTCAATTTATTTAAAATATTATTATGGATTTATAAAAAATTTATTCTTTAAATATTGAATTAAAATATAGTTTGTTAATATTATATGATAATATGTCATATATTTGTATGATACTCCGTGAATTATTGTTGAATGAAAAATAACATGAAATATTAAGAGAAGTTTGTAACCATTTCGGTTAATTTCATTGATTCCACAAACTTTAAATAAACATCTTAGTGTAACGACCTGTAGGCTATCTTTTTACGTAAAATACGTTTTTTTTAACTTTATGGCACTTTCAGATATGTTTTCATGTTTAAATTAAGGGAACTGTTGATATACACGTACACGTATGTATTCAATATTTTATTATACTTCAGTTTTTTATCGTCCTTGACAAAACCTTTCATATTTTTTTATGTGTTTAATTAAGCATTTTCCTTTTATATAATTTCTATTTGTTTTCTGTTTATATATTTGTCTCCAAAATTTTAAACGATTCTTTCGATTATGACATTTTTCTCATCTTAAATGATTCCGCAATCATTTCATAAACTTATTTCGTGCTTATTTTATCCAACATCAAGCGTTCAATTAGATAATTTTACACATCAAATAGCCATTTCATTAACAGTGATATTTAGTTAATTATAGAAAATATGTGAAGCATAAAAAAAAGTATTGGTTATAAGAAATTATATAGAATAAATTAAAGTTATTTAAGATCTGTTTCAATAAAATATATGTTGCCTCTTATTTACACATAATACATATATCATTAACATATTCAAATATGTTTTCATAAGTGACAATTCTCTTACAATTTGAAACAATTAAAAATTATCGACCAAGAAGGACTATATTACCCATACTTCCCCATTAGAATTTTTTTGATGTTTCATGAAATTTTCATTATTATTTCTATTCCTGTGATTTTAAAGATTTTTTTTTCAATTTACTTTTCGGACGAAACGATTGTAAAATATAATTTAACCCACTTGAATGGAAAAAGGCAAAAATTCCTTTGAAGGGTAATCATTTCATTAAAATTACTTTACCTAGTTACCGTAAAAGCGGCCCAAAAATTTTATAAATACTGCTCATCAGCAGAGTTGAAAATGGCAAATTTTCATGGCATCAGACCACAGAATTGAAATTTTTATTCAATGAAAATAATAGTGAAAGAATTTTTTTAGATATACTCGTATCTTAATTAAAATAATTTAAGGTTTCTACTGAAAATACCTTAATTTCAATAAATGACTTTTGAAACCAATATTAGTATATTTATTTTTGTCAATATGATAATAACTTTTTAATTCCGTTTTTTTTAAATCTCGACACATATTTTGTTCATTGGTGGTTTGTCTAGACGAATGGTCAAATACCCGGCTTACACCTTGACCGTAGACTGACGTGGAAAACTCATCTGAATACAAACAGATAGATGAGTCAAAGTAAGTCAGAGTAAGGCATTCAAGATCTCCTTCAACACCCATCCCAGAGCAAACCTATCTTGACTACACGCCGAACAGCGTGAAGAAACCTTCCAACACCACATCCTCGCTTGGATTGTAAAGTTCTAAAAAAGACAACAGCAATCCTCTAATCGCTGTCCTGGAGGCTTAATAGAGTAAGTCCAACCTGCATTTTCGTTATAAACACAGGCTCCCAAAGCATCACCTGTGGCCTGAATAGTCTACCTACAGTATAAGTAGGAGGTATCAAGGTCAGAGTGAATGTAATGAAATATAAGTAGCCTGAACAAGTGGACATGTATGTGTATACACGTATCAAGAAAAATTGTTATCTAATTATAAGTTGACATGTAGGAGTTAACTTTTTCTAAGAATTTAAATATGAATATTATTAAAAATAAAAGCTACATGGAGGAAATTAAAATTAATTTAGCTTATAGTTGTACGAGTACTATAGAAATAAGATCACTTTGTTAATGCTCAAGTCAACTGAATCACTTTGAAATTTGCCACAATAATGTTATAAAACGTTTTTATTTGAAGAAGTTCAGTCACGCAGATCAAAGCCGAGTTGAAATAAGTTTACGGGGACTGTGCACCAATGTGAAAGACTGTTTATTTCTGGATAAATGAGTTTAAACGTGGTCGTAGATGCACTGAAGATGAATCGCGCTCCGGGCGCTCAACTGCGTCCACAACGAAGATTATCATTGATAAAATCCATGATATCGTAATAAAATACAGACGAGTGCATATGTGCAAGATTGCTGAGGCTATAAGCATCTCAAGTGAACGGGTGCATATTATCCTACACGGAAATACAGACGAGTGCATATGTGCAAGATTGCTGAGGATATAAGCACCTCAAGTGAACGGGTGCATATTATCCTACACGGAAATACAGACGAGTGCATATGTGCAAGATTGCTGAGGCTATTAGCATCTCAAGTGAATGGGTGCATATTATCCTACACGGAAATACAGACGAGTGCATATGTGCAAGATTGCTGAGGATATAAGCATCTCGAGTGAACGGGTGCATATTATCCTACACGGAAATACAGACGAGTGCATATGTGCAAGATTGCTGAGGCTATAAGCATCTCAAGTGAACGGTGCATATTATCCTACACGGAAATACAGACGAGTGCATATGTGCAAGATTGCTGAGGCTATAAGCATCTCAAGTGAACGGGTGCATATTATCCTACGCGGAAATACAGACGAGTGCATATGTGCAAGATTGCTGAGGATATAAGCATCTCAAGTGAACGGGTGCATATTATCCTACACGGAAATACAGACGAGTGCATATGTGCAAGATTGCTGAGGCTATTAGCATCTCAAGTGAACGGGTGCATATTATCCTACACGGAAATACAGACGATTGCATATGTGCAAGATTGCTGAGGATATAAGCATCTCAAGTGAACGGGTGCATATTATCCTACACGGAAATACAGACGAGTGCATATGTGCAAGATTGCTGAGGCTATAAGCATCTCAAGTGAACGGTGCATATTATCCTACACGGAAATACAGACGAGTGCATATGTGCAAGATTGCTGAGGCTATAAGCATCTCAAGTGAACGGGTGCATATTATCCTACACGGAAATACAGACGATTGCATATGTGCAAGATTGCTGAGGATATAAGCATCTCAAGTGAACGGGTGCATATTATCCTACACGGAAATACAGACGAGTGCATATGTGCAAGATTGCTGAGGCTATAAGCATCTCAAGTGAACGGTGCATATTATCCTACACGGAAATACAGACGAGTGCATATGTGCAAGATTGCTGAGGCTATTAGCATCTCAAGTGAACGGGTGCATATTATCCTACACGGAAATACAGACGATTGCATATGTGCAAGATTGCTGAGGATATAAGCATCTCAAGTGAACGGGTGCATATTATCCTACACGGAAATACAGACGAGTGCATATGTGCAAGATTGCTGAGGCTATAAGCATCTCAAGTGAACGGTGCATATTATCCTACACGGAAATACAGACGAGTGCATATGTGCAAGATTGCTGAGGCTATAAGCATCTCAAGTGAACGGGTGCATATTATCCTACGCGGAAATACAGACGAGTGCATATGTGCAAGATTGCTGAGGATATAAGCATCTCAAGTGAACGGGTGCATATTATCCTACACGGAAATACAGACGAGTGCATATGTGCAAGATTGCTGAGGCTATTAGCATCTCAAGTGAACGGGTGCATATTATCCTACACGGAAATACAGACGAGTGCATATGTGCAAGATTGCTGAGGATATAAGCATCTCAAGTGAACGGGTGCATATTATCCTACACGGAAATACAGACGAGTGCATATGTGCAAGATTGCTGAGGCTATTAGCATCTCAAGTGAACGGGTGCATATTATCCTACACGGAAATACAGACGATTGCATATGTGCAAGATTGCTGAGGATATAAGCATCTCAAGTGAACGGGTGCATATTATCCTACACGGAAATACAGACGAGTGCATATGTGCAAGATTGCTGAGGCTATAAGCATCTCAAGTGAACGGTGCATATTATCCTACACGGAAATACAGACGAGTGCATATGTGCAAGATTGCTGAGGCTATTAGCATCTCAAGTGAACGGGTGCATATTATCCTACACGGAAAATTAAATATGTAAAACGTGTCTTCGCTATGCGTTACGCAATTGTTACCTGTTGACCAAAAACCAACTCAAAAGGACATTTCAACGGAGCGTTGGGAAATGTTTAATCAATATCCAAAGATTTTTTTATGACGATTCGTGACTGTGGATGAAACTTGAATCCACCACTACATAACGGAGACCAAATGGTAATCATTACAATGGACAGTAACTGGTGAAAGTACGCCGAAGAAGACGAAGACCGTTTTGTCGGCTGAGAAGGTGAAAGCCACTGTTTTTTTAGGATTCTCAAGGAGTCATCATAATTGACTACTAAAAAAAAGCAAAACAATAACGGGAGCCTATTATGCGGCATTATTGGATCGTTGGAAAGACGAATTTAAGGAAAAAACGGCCAAGATTTGCGTGCAAAGAAGTGCTCGTCCAACAAATCGACCGTCACAATGACAAAATCTATAATAACATATTAAAACAGTTTCATGTATCCTAGACGAGCTGGTTAGTCGAAATAAATTTATAAATAGCAATTAACTTGTCAGATGTATCATGTTTAACAATGTTTACAAGATTAAAAATAAGTTTATATGCTTGACAAATTTGTCTCTAAAATATTTGTCTTCCATTTAATCAAAAGTCTCCCTTAACGGGCATATCCCAATGTCAAGTATTCAATTTATATCCATAAATACAAAAACTAAAAATATTTTACAATTGAATTACTATAAATAATCCCGGTTTAGTAAAGGTTTAGCCGGATAATTTCTCACAGGAGAGTAATCTTTAAAAAAAAAACTTAGAGATATGAACGATTACAGGATTCACCTGGAACACTTGTTTTTTGAAATTCATAAACAAGGGGCTTAAATACTATAAATACTTAATAAATACTCATACCCTAATACATTTGTTTAGGGGTACACATTACCAAATAAAGTGGCTGTAACTGTATAAAAAGATCAAGCAAGATTTGCTTGAAAGTTCGTCTTTCCATTGTAAATTTGTGGTTGTCGTTTAATGATACATACAAATGTAAACGTAAGATAGAATATGTTTTAAAAGGTTTTTTTTTCTATATGACCTTATATATGTAGCATCAACAATCTACCCACAGCTGATATAAAATGCAGACCACAATGGATGTCTTCTTTAACACATAATATTCAATATGATTTAATAATTGTATTTTATTCAATAAGCTCTGGAATTCAATTGTTATTTAGAACACTTTTCGCTACTGAAGAGATCAAAATATTTATCGATGGTCTCGATGACAACAAATCTCCAGAAATAGACCGCGTTGATGCCCTTCTGGTTAAGAAATGTTGGAGCCTGGCTGCCGTATCCTTAACTAATCTATACAACAAGTGCTTGTCGGATAGCATTTTCAGTGAGTGTTGAAAGACAGACCTGTTGATCTTTATTCCACAGCGTTGTGATAAACTCAAAACAGATCCTAAGGCCTATAGGTCAATAACCCTCCTTCCACTTTTGCGCTAAAACTTTGAAAAACTGATCAGTGATAAGCTCAGTTCTCATATTGAACCGAATTGCCTACTTCCCCCTTTACAATTTGGATTAAGAAGATGTGTCTCCTGTGAGGATGCTATTTGCCAACTTCAACGGTGCGTGGCGAACTTGGTAGAGGAATATGTGTTCCTGATTTCTCTCAATATTTTAAACATCTTCGATGATACCTGGTGGCCTATGATTTTAAAGAAATTAAAACTCCTCAATATTCCACGGAACATTTTTCAATTAATTCAGAACTTCTTTAGAAATCGCAGGGTGAGGTGGGACTGCGGTTCTGAGTCTTTAGATAGGGAGGATGACATCGGTTGCCCGCAGGGTGGTTTATTAGGTTCTTTACTCTGGATCGTTCTCACGGACGATCTATTAAAAACTTTTCTGCTCCCAGGTTGTAGAATTCAAGCCAACGCGGATAATGGCCTGATTCTGATCAGAGCCAACACCAGGGCCTCGATCAAGAACCTCTCAGTGGTCTGTTTAGCCCGGATTCGAGAGTTGGGGTCCAGAAATAGGCTCAACTTCACTCCGCATAAAACCTGCGATATACAACAATAACCTTTTCAGGAACACACGTTCGTATCGTGCGGGAGACAGCTAATCTCCGAGTGACAATCGGGGCTCAGTGCGTTGGATCTGGAGTACCCGTAACGCGTTGCTCTTATTCTTCTCAGTAAGGGTCAGCCCGCGAATATACGTGACATCCGTCTTCATCCCTTACCAGGGATGACCCCTCACGCAATTTTTAAAGCATACCTAGAGGCCCAATTGTCGACTTGGCAACATCGTTGGTCGTCTTCTTCCGTGGTAAGACAGACATTTTAATTATTTCCTTGCGTCAGGGTGCACCTCGGCCTTCCATGGGTACAACCAAACTATTGGACTATTCAATTCATCTCTAGCCATGGAAGCTTAAATGGCAAACTTTTAAGCTTCAATCTTGTCCTTTCGCCCTGGTGATATTTTTGCGACCATCTGAATCAATCTGCAGAGCACATTCTGTGGTACTGAGATAAAAATCAAGTCAGCCATTTCTGAAGGGAACTCCACTTAACCTTACATCGGTTCATCTTGGCTACTCCGGACATATTGGCTACTCCAATCTAGTTGCGTCATAGGATAGTTTTATTGCATTTGAAGTTTTCTGTGAAAATACTGGTAACTTACTGGGCTGTTTGAACTCCAGGCCTGCAGTTCATCACTATGTGACATAGCGCTCATAAAAAGATAAAGAACATTTCGATTTTCTAGTGTAGATCGCGTTGGATGGGGGCTTATTTTGTCCCCCATAACAGCGTGGATGGAGGTGGAATCGAACTGAACTGACATTTAAAACAGACCTTCAGTAAATTAAGAACCCTTGAGACGAATAGTAAGCGGTATATTATTAAGCAGCTTTCATGAAAAATTAGAGCAAGCTATAGAATTACGCTATTTGGGTAGTATTTTTTTAGATGGTGGAAAAGTTACGAGCGATATTGAACAACGTGCAGTGAGAGGAAAAAAATCTATGGGATAATAAAACAAATATACTCGAACCAAAAATTATCAAAATCTGTAGGATGATAGCCTACAATAATAGTATGGTATCAATTAGTATGGAACGGAAATGTGGATGTGAAGTAAGACTTAATGGAGCCGAATAAATCATGTAGAAATGCGTGCACTAAGTATAACACTTGGGGTAACAATATTTGATTGGAAGGCCAGGGAAATTATGGTTGGATCAATGGATGACATTTGAAAGAATAAAACGTAAAAAGTCTAATAAATCGTAGTTGTTTGAGAAGGTGTATGGATGTAGAAGAGGCGAAGACTTTGTGTGTCGAGACAGGAAAGTATGGTGCTCTGTCATCTCTACTTACCCTGAAATAGAAAAGACGTGATGGTTTAATGTTATTTTAATGGTACTTTTACCATTATAATAATAATTACCTGGATCTATTCGGTACGCTATGAAATAAAAATCATACAATCTAAAAACGGATGTCTTCCAAATAGCACATGATTATCAATGAAAATTTAGATGGTTCTGATTTGTAAGAACAGATATCACGTTTTTATAGAAATAAAAATCCAATTAATCACGAGTATTCACTAAATCAATATATATTAAAACGTGTAGCTTCTATAAGGGACTTAGGAATTATATTTGATGAAAAACTTTCATTTATATCACTCGGAAGAGTTCAAAAATCTTGGGATTTGTACTAAGAACTGCCCAACATTTCTCGGATTTTCGAACATTAAAACTGCTGTACTGCTCTTTGGTACGTAGCCGCCTTGACTACAACTCATCAATATGGTTTCCTCATTACGCCGCCCATGCACAAACTTTAGAACGTGTACAAAACAAATTTCATAAATTTTAAACTTGGAATACCACATGAACAAAGAAATTATCCCAACTTATTAAATGCAATGAAACTCTTGAAGCTGTGTGACAGAAGAAAAACAGCCGATATAGTACTGCTATACAAAATCATTCACTCAGTGATTGATGCACCTCACTTACTCGCAAGCATTTTATTTCGTATTCCCACTAGATCCACAAGACAGCTCAATCCCTTTTATACCGAAAATTGCTAAGCTAATTATAAAATCAACTCCTCTATAATTCGTATGCAAAGACTTGGAAACGAGTTTTGCAACAATTTAGATATTTTTAATATAAGTACGAGTATATGTAGTATTCGCCAGAATATCACAACAATATTTAGAAATAACTACTAACTTTGTGCTCTCCTTTATGAATATAAATAACGTAATATAAACAAAACATTAAGGACAACACTTTGCCTCTGGAGTTGAGTAACCCTGCATCAACATGTAGGAAGGTTTTAATTCTGCAAAGCAACTTGCATCTCGTTCTACTAATGAGGCCATGTCTTTTCTATATCTCAATATCTATCCATAAAACTCCCACAAAATTCTCAAAAAATCCAATATTTGTTCTATGTATGCGTTATTCCACTAAACAAACCTAGGTTCTTTACCTCTATAAAACAAGTCTTAGACAATTACGTAAGTCTGCTTGGTGAAGTTTGGTAATATTTTGTAGTATACATACATAACATATATTGAACTAAAATATACATATAATTATAAAATAATTTTAAAACAATGACTGTAATTTATTATTACTACTGCTTTTTGTATCTTCATGTTAGTTTAAGATAAAGTTTTGTATTATTTGTCAATAATTTTAAGTACTTTATAACCTGTCACATGTTCATTTGTATATAAAGACACTGTTGTGTCGTTAATTAAATACATAAATTATTTCTTTTTTACATAAAATGAGGCATGCGTTGCTAAAACTCAATTATATAAATCAAATAATTTCTTTCTTATATACACGATATAATGTTAAATAAAAAAAAGTCGCGAGTGAATATTTTATAGTTTTGACATTCAGCCGTTAGTAGACTGTGTCGAGGTGGTATTGTTGTGTTTAATGTGGCCTTTGGAGAAGAAATAATTAAAACTTTCTTTTTCGTTTTTGAGACACCGTACGTACATTTTTCATTAATTTGCCTTCAAGTATCGTTTTATAATAGTTATTAAAAAAAATATGCAACATTTTAATAATTTTAGCTGGTTTTAAGTACAAGGGTTTTCATTTCTGTCATCAAACATTAATCTTGGTATACCTATTAGACGTATATATAGTAACATGTTTGATGATAATGAATATTATTTAATTTATAGAGATTCTATTGATGCACATTTGTTTCATAAAATTTTTATATTTTTATGTTTGAAAATTATTCTTTGTATTTTAACCTTTCCCTTCTTGTGCTAAAAAAATCCACCCGTTCCGGTGATGTGTTTTCAATACACATGTAAAACTGAGCGATTTAAAATCGGAAAAATAAGAATATTCATAGCCAATCGCTTAAATTAATTAAATTTGAAGTCAAAAGGGATAATACTTGAAATTTAATTGTTGAAAATATGAAAAAAAAAAAAAAAAAACATCGGCTGACGTTCACAAAATGGGCAAAAAGACCACCTCAGATGAATACGCTAGAACGACTGAAACCTGAGACGGACTAACACTGTGTGTTATACCTCGAAGGAAGAAACACAACTGCAAACTGAGATTATATTTCTTGCGTTCCCATATACCGAAGTAGAGTGAGAGTGAGACGTGAATAGCATCGTTTCCTCACCCATAGCGGTTTTTGAATGAATATCATATACCTACGTCACACACTGGCCCACGTTTGATTGTATTGGTGAATTTATTCCCGATTTTCATAAAATATCTCTGATGTGGCCGATAAGTGCTAATTATTAATAATATTATTTTTTCATTCAATGCGTAAATTTATTACGGATGAATACCTAAAATCTGAACCCACTATTTGTTATATTTATAGAGATATTATAGTTTTTAGAAGCAATGTGTACTAGTTACACATCACAGGGAAGGAAGGGTTTAGAAAGGTTCAATATTCGAGTTATTAAAAAAAGTATTCAATGTAGGTAAAATTATGTAAGCAAACATATTTAATGAAAACAAATACACAGTTTTATTTGAAATAGTTAAATTACAATTTTATAAAGTTTAAGAGTAATCCCACTCCAAAAATAAAGTGATTGTGATAGAATTCTCAAAAATTTTATTTTAAATTTTAGTTGATAGGCATGAAATTATCTTCTGGTTATCTATATAAATAAAAATGTAAATGTTCGTTAATTATTGGTAGCTAATCTCCGGAAGTTCTCTACCGATCGCTTTGAAATTTTGAGTAAAGTTAATATTCGTCAACGGAAATGTTTTTTGATTTTTATTTATATATATATATATATATATATATATATATATATATATATATATATATATATATATATATATATATATATATATATATATATATATATATATATATATATATATATATATATATATATATATATATATATATATATATATATATATATATATATATATATATATATATATATATATATATATATATATATATATATATATATATATATATATATATATATATATATATATATATATATATATATATATATATATATCAGTGTATATAATAAAATTTTTAATTCAGAAATGAATATTTTCGTGAACCTGTGTTTTGACATGGAATTAATAAGCTGTCAGATTATCATTTTCGGCGTTTCGGAATTTACGATCGTTTAATCTTCTTAAATAAATCTATATAAATTATAAATAAATTATAAATAAATTATAAATAAATTATTTAATAATTTTATGTTTAATAAAAATTGAATCATTAATTTTATAAATAATAGATTTTTTTTATGTATTACGTATCTTTATAAGTCGAGACACGAAACAATTGCGATCTGTTTTACCGACGGTGATCTCACTGAGCAATTAAATTAGGAAAGTGCTCACTGAGATCGCCATTTTGGGGAAGTATTGACTTGTGATCATATTTACGTTTAATTTATATAAAATTTTAGTTATATAGATAAGATAATAGATAATTGACTTCAATAAATGTGGTAAGTTATTGATATTATATTTAAATTAAAAAATATGAAGTAAAATCGTTCATTTAAAAAAAATACTAATTACGAACATTTAATTAAAACGTCACTAAATATTATTTGGCAGAATTTGATTGTATCTCTGTTTATATTTCAAAATCTATCAAATCGTATGTAGTAATGGAGATTTGTAAAAGTCAGTATTGTTAGTTTTTAAATAACTTGCTATTTATTAGAATCGATAAAATTTTAGCGATGTATTTTTACGACTTAAAAAGGAAAAGATGTACTTTTACGACGTAAAAAGGAAAAGATATTATACTCAAACTGGAAACATTATTCCTGTATTATACATACATAATATATATTGATCTTAAATACAGATATAATTATTAAATAATTTTAAAACAATGACTTCATGTTTATTTAAGATAAAGTTGTATTATTTGTCAATAATTTTAAGTACTTG
This sequence comes from Odontocerum albicorne, assembly GCA_949825065.1. NCBI lineage: Eukaryota > Metazoa > Arthropoda > Insecta > Trichoptera > Odontoceridae > Odontocerum > Odontocerum albicorne. The sequence continues at coordinate 35,676,239 of OX463838.1, forward strand.
TATAACCTGTCACATGTTCATTTGTATATAAAGACACTTTTATGTCATTAATTAAATAAATAAATTATTTGGTGGTACATTAGAAAGAAGTACCCGTAGAAATATCGCAAAAAAAATGAAAATTAAAACAAACTTTTACGCTAATCATATCCTTTTTTAATGTTTCACAATTTTATATGTTTTAACTTTCTTTTTTCTTACTGAACGTTGTTACATAAATAAATTATAGGTTTATTGATAGCAGCATAGTATGTCCAGATTATATTTAAATAACACTTTTAAAACACATAAATTGCAGATAATACATTATATACAGAAGCTATCAAAAGGTCTGGGCTCATCTAATAGCATCCCTTCGGCCAAGATACACCCCACCAATATAGGGCGAACCCAGCCACGGGGACACCAGATGTTTTGCAGCCCACACCCTAGCTTTTTCAGCCCAGCACATCGTATTGGGGCAAATTTGTCAACTGTAAAATGGTAAGCTGTTGATTTTTTTTATAAATAGAAAAATTGTTTTCTCTAAACTGACGTTTTAATTACTAATTTTTATTATACCGACTTTCTAATGTATTGTATGAATGAAAGTTAAAACAAACTTTTACGCTGCTCAGTTCCTTTTTTAATGTTTCACAATTTTATATGTTTTAACTTTCTTTTTTCTTACTGAACGTTGTTACATAAATAAATAATAGGTTTATTGATAGCAGCATAGTATGTCCAGATTATATTTAAATAACACTTTTAAAACACATAAATTGCAGATAATACATTACATACAGAAGCTATCAAAAGGTCTGGGCTCATCTAATAGCATCCCTTCGGCCAAGATACACCCCACCAATATAGGGCGAACCCAGCCACGGGGACAACAGATGTTTTGCAGCCCACGGCCTAAATGCACTGTGAATTAATACTAATTACGAACATTTTATTAAAACGTCACCAAATATTATTTGACAATTTAATTGTATCTTTGTTTATATTTCAAAATCTATCAAATCGTATGTAGTAATGGAGATTTGTAACAATGTCAATATTGTTAGTTTTTTGTAATGTATTTACCTAAATAACTTGCTATTTATTAGAATCGATCCCCTTATATTAAAGTCGATAAAATAATTAAAATTACTGAACGTCGTTAGATCGTTGTATTGGGGCAAATTTGTCAACTGTCTTAGGACTCATTTGCGAGATGCAGTTGTAAATGACGGTAATAGAACTAAGGTTGGAAGATTATAACTTCTGCAATTTAGTGACGTTAAAAGAGGAATTGTTTGAAAAAGTATTTCCCTATATTCAAATCAATTATAAGAATCACGATTGGCTAAGTGAGCTATTGTTGGCGGCAAGAACAAAGATGTATCCGAACTTAACAATATTATTGAGTTCGTTTTTTAATGTTTCGCAATTTTATATGTTTTTGTTATAACTATTTTTCTTCTTTTTCAGTGCAATCGATCTTTGATTTGAATTCAAATCATATCGTGAATTGACCTCTTGGAGTGACGCGATCATTTGCAAGCACGGTGATAAACGCGACAGACTGAGAGTGCCTGAAAGACATCAAAAATATTGTATACCCAGATTGTATACAAGACATCAAAAATATTGTATACGCATTGTGAAATTAAACACAATTGAAACGTGTGCTTTCTCTTTTCTTTCTTTTCCATTTAACCAGACTGAGCCACAGCAACGCGTGGCTGGGTACAGCTAGTCTATATAAATAAAAATGTAAATGTTCGTATATTAAAAATCTCTAATCTCCGAAAGTTCTTCACCCATTGCTTTAAATTTTTGACAAAAGGCTGCATTCAAATACGAAAATGTTTATATATTTTCATTTATATATAGTACAGGTGTATATAAAAAGTTTATAAATCAGAAAAAATAACGTTTGCGCCTCCTGCAGCGACACAGACGAACTAAACTTGACAGTTATGTCACATTGCATTTTCGAAGTTTCGGAATTAATATTAAATATTAAATAATTAAATATAAGATAATAAATATTTAATATCTATGTAAATGTTCGTTAATTAAAAATCTCCAATCTCCGAAAGTTATTCACATTGCTTTGAAATTTTGACAGTTCCATTTTGATTTTGAATATTAAATAATTAATATTAAATAATTAAGTATTAAATAATTAAATATTTAATAATAAATATTAAAAAGTAAATATTAAATTTTCAAACACGTTTATTAAAAAATAGCGCCATTAGTTCCAATCTGCTAAGACGTAAAAATATACAAAGTTTTTATCTGCCATTTTGTATTTTGACATCATAAAAGCATCAATGAGCTTGCATTATTGACAGTTAGTTGTCCTTGGTGTGCCGATATGTGCGTATAAAAGAAAACGTTATATATTTGTATTAAATTTTAATAAAAAATAGTTGTGTTGTGATAAAATTGACTTCAGTGATTGTGGTAAGTTGTTGAGATTATATTTAGGTTAAAACTTAATTTTTCTTGGATGTATTTCGGCATTATTTGGGCGTACATTAGAAGAACCCCTGAAAATATGGCAAAAAAACTGAAAATTAAATAACTTTAGCTTACCGTTCATAAACATGGATCGAAGGAAGTTGGAAGAGTTGTAAGAATTACCCTTTAATTTAGTAGATATGACAATAGAGCAGTCTTACGCTGAATACGAATCTCTTCCAACTGATCAAAAATCGGTAATTGATGAATTGGATCCGAATGACCACCAAGAAATAGAAGTTGATGAAGATTTAATATAAAATATTGAAGACGATTCTGATTCGTCAGATCCCAAAAACAACATTCCTCTAAGCCATCTTCGTAGAAGAAATAATATTCAAGAAGCACAGACAACACCTATATGGAACGCTAATTTTATGGGTAGTGATATTGGTGACTACAGATTCTGCTGGAGTAGTTGATATTGTTAACCAGGTTATCAACCCTAAACCTTATAAAATCTTTAGTTTATCGATAACAAATGAAATGATAGAAAATATGGTTTTTCAAACAAACTTTTAAGCTGATAGGAATGCGGAAAGCTGTCATACAAGTATATATCGATGAAATCGCACAGTATCAGGCTGGAAGATACATAAGCAGCAATGAAGCTGTATGGCGAATTCTTTCATTTCCCATACATGAAGGAAGTCCAGCTGTTTTTCACTTAGCAGTACATCTAAAAAATGGACAACGCGTTTATTTCACAGCTGCAAATGTGCAGCAAATAGCCCTGAATCCACCGCCTACAAAGTTAACTGCTTTCTTCACGTTATATCAAAATGACGCGTTTGCGAAAACACTTCTGTATCACTGATTGTGACGTCAAAAGAAGAATTGGTTGAAAAAGTATTTCCCAATATTCAAATCAATTATAAGAATCACGATTGGCTGAGTGAACGAACTATTTTTGCCGCCAAGAACAAAGACGTCTATTAACTTAACAATATTATTCAGTTCCTTTTTTAATGTTTCCCAATTTTATATAGTTTTGCTATAACTTTCTTTCTTATTTTTCAGTGCAATCGATCTGCTATAGTTCATCAAAATGTCGAGGATGCTGCAGAACGACGTGAAGCCAGACTTGAGGATGCACGAGGATCAGCTTCAGAACTGGTTCGTTCTCAACAGAATGTATGCGACAGGCTGATAGTGGCTGAAATAGGTCAGTAGGAATATCAAAAGTATCTTTTTTATATAGAATTTAATTTTATCTCTATGTCTTTATTTCAAAATCTATCAAATCGTATGTAGAAATGGAGTTTTTTTTTAATCATTTACAATTATCTATTTGTCTTCCCTTAGCATTTAATTAGTTACAATTATCTCTCTGCCTTCCCTTAACATTTAATTAGTTACTTTTATATTTCGCAATTTTATATGTTGCCTGAAATACTCTTACTCTACTTTGTGGCGACACGTAAAGACGTTGAAATTAACTACAAATATGCGTGTCCAGCTGCAAAATGATCGATCAGCTGAGATATTCTCCCATCAATTGGTGGAAATTGGGAACGGAAAGATGCCGGTTGATATGACCTTAGGACTTCATTGTCTCATAACTTCTGCAATTTAGTGATGTCAAAAGAAGAATTGGTTGAAAAAGTATTTCCCAATATTCAAATGAATTATAAGAATCACGATTAGCTGAGTGAACGAGCTATTTTTGCCGCCAAGAATAATGACGTCTACGAACTTAACAATATTTTTCAGTTCCTTTTTTAATATTTCGCAATTTTATGTTTTTGTTATAACTTTCTTTCTTCTTTTTCAGTGCAATCGATATTTCATTTGAATTCAAATCATATCGTAAATTGACCTCTTGAAGTGACGCAATCATTTGCGAGCACGGCGATGAACGCGACAGACAGAGAGTTGCTGAAAGACATAAAAAATATTGTATACTCACAAGCATTGTGAAATTAAACATATTAGAAACGTGTACTTTCTCTTTTCTTTCTTTTCCATTTAACCAGACTGAGCCACAGCAACGCGTGGCCGGGTACAGCTAGTTATAAATAAATAATATAATCTAAAGACTGAGTTCTCTTTTGATGTTGCTTGTCTCCCAAGCTTTCATGACAACGATAAACAATGATCAACTGAAAAAATATTGACAGGCAACTAAATAATCTGACTTCACAAACCAAACAAAAAGACTATTCTTGCTGGACCATGGGCATGGGCATGGGCATAGGCATGCTACTTTCAGTTCGCGGTCGATTCAAAGGCCGTGAACGGCTCGCGGTGAGATCGTGGTTTAGTTGGAGTTCAGTATTAATTATTTTGTGAAATGATGAATAATAAAAAATAAAACAATGAAGCAAGATGAAATAATTTCACTTTATTATTAAATTTAAAAAAACATTTTATGCCTATTTTAAAGAATTTTGTATACAAGATTTTATATTTTTACAACATATTATACATCAATTAAATCAGTCTGAACTATATTTTTAGTTTTTTTTTCGATTATAAGACATCGAGTTTCTCTTGAAAAAGTAAACTTGTTATATCGAGTATTTCAATGTTAAAAATACCTGATATAACAACTTGAATGTCAAAAAATATTAACTCCATTTTTTTATTTATTTTACATTTACATTGCTTTTACCCAATTACTTCAAATAAAATACATAGTACAAGAAAACATATTGATTATTAAAATTCTAAATGTAATACCAATAGGAAAAATACATTCATGCTTCGCTGAGAAGTGGCTCTGTTATTCCTAAAAGTTTATTAAGCAGATCAATCCTTAATTTGCCACAAAGATATGAAAGATGTTAAGTGTATGCAATAAGGTCATTCAGTGTACGAGTCGTGATGCTTTTAATAGCTCAGTTCGTGAATACGGCCCCGAAAACGATCTTAATTTATTCACCGTTGCGAAAATAATTGTACGGTTCATTAAACAAAAGTAAATCAATCAACCATTGATTATCGAACCTAAAACTTCTGAGTAAATAGTTTATTACCATTGTCCCATCAAGATTTTTGTATGAAATGTTTTTTTTTATCTCAGTATCAACAAAATAACACGCATACATTTTTGCTATCTTAAATAATTGTGAAACATTGTTTGACACTCACTATTTTTTTTTTGTTTGATTAATTGCATTTTCGTTTTTTGAGAAATATCCGATGTCTATTGGAAACAAACACATTTTAGGCCGAAAAATATTCGACATCTATTGGTAACTCAAACAAGATTTTTCCGCCTTTATTCAAAGCTTAATACCAGGATTCGTTTGCTGAATATACTCAAGAAGACTCTTGTTATCCTCACAAATGAAAGGCTTCTTGTGGTAACAAGCCACATCATGCCAGTTGATTCCATCTTCATACACGTTATTTAGGATGGCCATGCAAGCCTCGTGGGTCTGGTTCACCCCAAATTCAGCGTCATCGGGTTGTGGCTTCTTCTTGTAGCCAGTTTTACTCCAAGGATTGTAGCCCCAGCCTTTAGGAATCTTAAAAACAAACATAAAATGTAATGAAATGAAAAGAAACCAAACATATCGTTATATAAAACATAAACAATGTCGTCTCAGTTTGAAAAATGAGCTATAATTATATTATTTGTTTTAGTAACACTACAAATATTCGATTTACCATCAAAAACTTCTTAAATCACATTTCTTTCTACTTATAAAAAATTAATTGTACTGCCTTCTTTCTCAGCTAAATGGTGAAAACTGTATTATCTTAACAAACTTCAGATAAATAGTATGCTTATAATTGTCAATATTAAAAATATATTAATGTCAATTTGTACTTTTCTATGACGATTATTCAAATTCACAGAGACTTAAAAACGTTCGGCTATTAAGTTATTTAAACTAAGGTAATATATTTAGTGTAAAATTTAAACTATATTTTATTTTCATTAACTACGAAAGTGCAACTTAAGACTAAATTAGCTTAACTTATAAATGAACATTTCGTACACAAACATTTTTTACTTTATTACAAATCGGCGAATACGTCGTTTTAAAAGCATATATGATAAAAAAAAAACATATAAAATATATTAACGAGATTATCTGAAAAATGTCAATCAATTTTTTTATTATGCCGTTTCGAAAACCATTTCGAACATTTTGCGCTGGGAAATATTTGTTTTTGTTTGACAATTTGGAATCTGCCATATTTATTTATCGAGTCGGGCATTAAGTTTGCATCAATTTAATAGAATAATTCAATCATTTGTACATTAAAATAAAATTGGAAAGGCGAAAAAGCTTGACAAGTGGATTTCAAATAAACTTAATGATTAACAAAAAAATATCGTTTCGAAGTGTGTTCTTCGTTAATAACCCATTTCTCAAACGTGTTAAGACATGTGACGAAAAATGGATATGTTATGATGACCGTAAATAATCTGCGCAATGGTTCGATAATCATGAAACACTAAAGCATTTTGCAAACCCAAAATAAACCAAAAAAAAAAAACAACTCAAATCCAAAACAATATTTCGAACACATAACTATCTGATATTTAAGGGAGAAATTAAAAAAACAATCACTCTCCTCTAAACACATTGAAGCTAACGTGTATGGAGAATTAAACTAATATTGGTCGATGATGATACTTATATTTGAGCATAATACCAATAAACGAATGACTTGTATTAAAAAAACAATCACTCTCCTCTAAACACATTGAAACTAACGTGTATGGAGAAGTAAACTAATATTGGTCGATGATGATACTTATATTTGAGCATAATACCAATAAACGAATGACTTGTATTAAAAAAACAATCACTCTCCTCTAAACATATTGAAGCTAACGTGTATGGAGAAGTAAACTAATATTGGTCGATGATGATACTTATATTTGAGCATAATACCAATAAACGAATGACTTGTATTAAAAAAACAATCACTCTCCTCAAAACACATTGAAGCTAACGTGTATGGAGAAGTAAACTAATATTGGTCGATGATGATACTTATATTTGAGCAAAATACCAATAAACGAATGACTTGTATTAAAAAAACGAAATCCGTTTAATCTACCATCCATTTGTTGTTTAAATTTTGCAAAAGACATCAATCATATTGAAACATTTTCTACCACAATTTATGGCAAATCGATATATTCTTTTTTTCGAAATTGGTCATTCAGAGGTCAGTTTTTTTATAAGTAATACATTTTCTTCAAACAAGATTATTTTTCAACAAATAGAGATAGCTATATCAAAATAGTTTAAAATCCATTATGTTTACCACTGATCGAAGAGTGCAGTGGCTAAAAAATGGCTTACTACTTCACCCTTTAAATTTATCACCCTGACTTGCAAATTTTTATAAGAAACTTGAATGATTGCATGAACATATATTACAGCGTAACTCATGACAATTTATTCGTTGAAATTGTTTTACTTTTCATTATTAAAGTCTCCGTTTTCGATCTCACTCTAAGACCTCAAAAAAACTCAACTATTACGTAAACAATTGAATAACCAAAATATTTAAAGCCTAATTCTAGCATTTAATAACAAAAGACTCGTAAAAAAAAAATCAAATATTAATGGTAAATGTGGGTACAACTATCCCGGTTATCATACCACCTTGAAGATAAAAGATCACAAGGTGTATTGTTTCAAGTCTTCCTGTTTCAATGTTATTTAAATAATATCTATTTGTGTCGTAGTTTTGCAAGGTTTAATGTATAAGAACATAAAATGTCCGACCTTCTCAAATTATACGGGGTTTGTCTTTTCATGACAACGACCGATAATAAATATTTATTTATTTAACACTTTTATTGCAAATACAATCTGGCGGGATTATTGCCAGGCGGCAATCTCTTCCAACCAACCAGACAAAAGTAAATTAAGCAAGTTACGTGGTCGCATAAATCATTCAAATGACTATCCATCCCCACGAAATCCATAAACATATACGTGAGCACATACCCACGGACCCCACAAAAACGGACAATCACCCGAACATTATTTTTCATATAAAGTGAGATATCATCAATCAAAAGGAAAGGAAGGGATGGGGGAGAGGAAAGGAAAAGAAAAATCGGGAATGAAACACGTTATTTTACTGACTAGAAATTAAGAGTTTTTTCAATCGCTTCTTAAAGCATGCCAAAGACGGAGCGAGTCTTATATTGGTTTGTAACTGATTCC
>OX463838.1:35685083-35854930 GCA_949825065.1 Odontocerum albicorne
AAATACTCGCCTTTTTTTATTAGCATTGCAAACTAATTTTATGGGAATGTGTTAAAAAGTCCTGAAAACCTGTGAGAAAATTGTCAGGCAAACTATGAACCAGGACCTCTATTGACCACTGAATTAATCTCTATCAACCTACTTGGATATCACGACTGTGAAAAATGCTACAAGTGAACGGACTGGCAGAGAACGATATACAAAACAAACAAAACTACAGCTTGCAAACAAGAAGATATAGATCGACACCAATACAATACACATAACTCAAGATTTTGGATAAGGGTAAGAAATTCATAAGTCTAGTATAAAAAATAATGCTGGTTTTATGAAGACTTGTTTTAATTTCTAGTATTATTGTTTTCCATTTTGAATTTCTGATTATAACCACCACATGTGTAAAAAACTCGAACTCGAGACGCAAAGAATGAAAACTTTCTTTAAAAAAATAATCGACGCCTTTATTGCTTTTTATTAAGTCAAATATAAGAATTATTAGTTAACAGAAAAAAATATCTACATTTTCTTTATGTCCATTGTTTTCTTCTCCTTTAACTTATAAAGTTTCAAAATATATTGTATTGTATTATTATACACACTCGTTTTGTTTACGAAACAAAATAATTTTAAAATATAGAAGGATAATCAAATTATTTAATACAAATTAATTATTTTAAACTGTATTTGGAAGGAAATAATTTTATATTATATCTCAAAAAAATGTTGAAACAATCGTACGGATTTAAACCATACAAAACACATTTTATTGGCTTGTGTTTCTGTACAAACACTCTTTTTAAATTAGATATACATAATATTTCAAATAAACTAAAAAGGATGGACTTCGTAGGTTAGATCTTTTTCATATTCTGTTAGGAACGTACCAAGAATAACGCCTGTGGGTTCGTATCTGTTTACTATATTTTGCGGCAAATCGTTGAAGCGATATGTAGATTTGCATGCACTGAAGATATTTCACAAGAACATGCGCCATCGGTAATTTCCCGTTTTACGAATATATCATGTCTGCCAGATACTTCCGACTAACGTCGAAGTGATTTCTACGGAATCTATTATACAGAATATTTTTGTGTCATTTCGTTGGAAATATATTTGTGAAAAACAACTATTTACGTCTGAAAATTTAATTTTAACATATTTTAAGTTGTTGACATTTTCATATCCTAAGTATGTTTACAAGCTAACGTGTTTTGAATTTTTAATTTTAACTTTATTGAAATTCACAAATATTTTTAAAATTGCTTGTTTGGTAAATATATTCGTATTTATATCCGATGATAGCTGTTTAATTGTACGATGTGCAACTGAATTTTGGAAATTATTGCAAAGTTGACAGTTGTATACATAAATCTCAATTTAATTACATTCAGAATTAAATTGAACTTACGCAAATAAATATTCAATTACATGTTTTTTCAGGAAATTCGTCTAAAAAACGCTTACATTGACAAAATATGCAACAACGCAGCCATCACCATGACAATTTCTGAAATAGAAATTTACTGCCTCTTAAACAAAATAAAATTGATAAAAAAGGAACTTCAAACCGATCAAGAGCGTTTCGAAACTATAGCCAAGAAGTTCGTCAATTTTATTAAGAAGAAACTGAATATTGCCCCCTCTCAGATGATTTGCGGCGTTAACTTTCCACTTCTACCAGTTCGCAATACACAGCTGGCTATTGTGGTTTGGCTGAACGTAAGCTTCATTACGTGTTCCGAGGAGACAAAAGTGGTCATTAAGCATGTCATCAGATCCTTTTCTACTGGCGGAAGAGTAACCCATTTTTAAATGGCCTGCAACTACGGAGATGCCAAAAAGTTTTTAGGTAAAAGCCAAAGCGACCACCAACTTTTTGGACAAGATTAGTACCTAACAATTAGTCTACGTATTTTGATCACCTACGTGCCACGTGATATCAGGAACGAAGACCTAACTAGCGCAATCAATGTTACTGTCGAGGACGAACGCGGAGCGGAGAACTTGCCGGACAGTTTGATTTCAGTAATTTTACCGGATCTGGCAGCTGTCCTTCCTATCACAAAGTAATCAAACTACCTTCAACTATCAGCCACAAATGAATAATGGTCAAAATAATTTACATGGATTGGAGCATTTGTTAAGTTCAGAACTTCTGCAGTGTGTTACAACTCTTTTCCGATATTCTTTTACTTTGAGGTTAATTTAATTTTAATTATTTAAACTATGAGAATTATCAGAATCAAGTTTGACTCGAATAGCTCAGTGGTTAAAATGAAAAAGCAACACAGATCTCTTTGATCTCAGGATTCGACAGATAATAACACAAGAATTACTCACAGCACATACATCAGAGGAAAGGTAACAATAATGAAACACAGTAACAATTTAGATCAAGATTATTTATTATCACCACCGGATCAAATGATCCAGGTAGGACCAGTTTGAATTTGAATAAGAATCTAACTGTATTAAATCCACTTGAAGAGTTTAACTTTAAGGATTATCTCTAACGATCGCTCTGGAAACGTCGTAAAACAAAAAGAAACAAGGTAATACAAAATTTGAAATCACCAAAAGAGTAATAAATAAGATAGAATCACAGTACCTTTAAATTATTTTGACGTAATTGTTCGTTGTAATGATGCAACCGGTCTCTTTAATGTCTGGATACCCCTTCGAAGCGAATTCTATGAGCTGGACTGAGGATCTAGTTTGTGATGGCACCGAAGCCAATCCTTCCTGCAAGCCCTCTGACAAAGGCGTCTGAGAACTACTTGCTGGATTTGAAGAACGTGAAATAGTCTCGGAATATGACGCAATCGGCACGTGGCGCCTTTAGTAGTGAAGAAATCTTGGTGAGGAAATGGATTGTAGATAAGAAAATCTCGGTGAAGAATTGGATTGTAGAGAGAAATCTCGGTGATGAAATCGATTAGTGAGAAGAAATCTCCATGATGAATTTGATTCTAATTGTATTAGAGGTAAGAACTGGGATCGAGCCGTAATTATTATTTAAAATAATTACGATGTACTAGCACTAAAGAGACAGAAGTCTGTTGGTTGGAAGTCCGTGCGCAAGTGGAAGCGAAACGCTCGCCCTTAACGAAGCTGAACAGGTAGCCGGGTGGAAGTACGTGCGTCATTAGACACCTGCAAGCTTCTGTCGGTATCCTTGAAAAATCTATCAGATTGACACAGCTTTTTGCCGCCAGCTATGATAATACCGGCGTGTATATATGAAAATAATAATATTTTGATCACGTGAAATTATTTCGAGAACATGGCAGAACATCATGATTTTTATCGATAATTTAACACATCCTTAATGAATGTACAGAAAATTAATGGCATTTCAAAATTTTAGATTTTGTAAGGCTGACCGTTCTTATTAAAATAGAGTCTTCTAACACTTTTTGATTTTTCATAATCCATTTCGATTATTCAAAATAATATACTCTTCACAAGTGTTAAAGTTGGTACAAAGTGCCAGCTTTTAAATCATGCAGAAAAAATTGAGATTTTGACTGATGGTGGTGAGCACTGCTGTCTGATCAACTTGCAGTCAATTTTAAAAGCCAGCGGAATACGCTGCCGGTAGTTGTGAATAAGAATGTCAGGTGTATCGCCAATGCCAGATAGTTTCAATTAACTAACTATGGCGAATTTTAGATTAATTGTTTTGCTTGTATTTAAGTGCGCCTCAACTCCTATAGATGTTCCCAAGTTTTATGATTTTTTTCTTAACATGAGAGCTTTTATGGTAAACTTTTAAGTTTTAATATTATACCTTCGCTCTGTTGCAATTGTAGAAGCCATTTGAATCAATTCGCAGATACTGCAGTCAGCGATAAACATCGATTCAATAATTTTTACAGAAGTTTCCATTCGGTACATGTTCGAACCAATTGATTACTACAATCTACTGGCATCAAAGGATCATTTTGCTGCATCCAATGTTTTTTTACGATAAAACTGGCAACTCTTTGAGGTGTTTAAACTCAAGGCATAAACCCGTAAATTTCTACCTACAGGTCTTTCAACTTTTGCTATAAATTAAAGCTGAACAATGGACAAAATAAATTACGTTATTTTAATCCATCAAAAATATTTTAATATGCTTTTGATTAAGATGAAATTAACTTTAATTGAATCAAATGTACCAATGTTCACTAATTATTCTTTCCTAAGACTAAGACTCTTCCTGTTTTTTTTATTATTTTTTTTAAATGAGGAAGAAAAATCATATTTCAGTTAATTGATAGTAATAAAATATGTTAGCAAACTATAGAAATTGACCAGTCAAACCTCTTCAATAATACATTTACTGCACTGCGAGTCACGAAGCATGGGTCCGTCGTCACTGCTATCATTTTCACACTCAGGTGTTTTACCACCGGAGGTGGCCTCTTGGATAGTTCCGTCTTTCTTGTTATAAGTATTGCAAATCATACAATAGCAGACATTGATCTTATACTGTTGATCGCGCTGGATGAGAACTTATTTATCCTGCATAACAGTGTGCTTGGTGGTGGGAACCAAGTGAACTATAACAAAAACTGTATTATTCCAATATAAACATAACTGAAAACGAAAAAAAAAAAGAAACACAAATAAATACTTCATGAGCTCGATGAATTGTAAGTGCAAGTGATTTTTATTGTGATTTCATATGTACGAGGGTCATCCAGAAAGTAAGGTTACAACATTTATGTAGGACCGAAAAATGCTTGTATTTAATTGAAATTCACAAAATACTTCACAAATATATTAAATTATTTTTCAACGTAATCGCCGTCGAGATCGAGATATTTCTGTAGTCGGGGCACCAGCTTTTGTATGCTCAGTGTCATAGACCTCTGCCGCCAGCTCTTTCAGCCACTTCTTTACAGCTTCCTCGACCTCCTGATCGTTGGAAAATTGTTGGGGTGTAGTGACACACCCACGTTTTATCCCCCGTCACGATAAAGTCCAGAAAAGCTTCTCCTTCCTGTGCAAAACCATCCAAAAATTCCGACACAATATCACCAAGGAGACTTTGAAAAATGTCAGTAAATTCTTCGTGAAGGTCGTCAAGCGTCACACGGCGGTCATTTCGCACTTATTCTTCAATTTTTTGCACAAATTCGTCAGAAATCACTGCCTTGCCTCATCGTGAGTATCAGTACGGCCTTCTCTGAACAACCTAACCCACTTTGTGACATGTTGTCGACTCGTCACATCACTACCATAAACTTCCACGAGCTTCCGATGGATATTCGCGGCGGTATTGTTCTGCAAAGTCAAAAAACTGATGACCGCGCGGGTCTCGCACGGACGAGAGTTGGCGGGAGCGCGCGACGACCTCTCCATCGGAAGAATTTACTATGACTGAACCAAATGGCCGACAAACACGCGGGACCAAACAAACTGACCGTAAGAACCCCCCCTACACGCCAGGTGCACCAACTTTGAAATAAAAAAATTCCCCCGGCCTCAGGAGCCCTTGTAACCTTAGTTTCTGGGTGACCCTCGTATTTTTTTGCGTGAAAATAACTTAGAGATAAGGTCTCCTGTATCAGATATCTCAAACTCGAAAATGTGATGCCGTTAAAATAAACAAATTGTCAAACCAAACATAAACTATTTTAGGGTTCAGGGTTTATCGTACGCACATAAAAATTAAAGAAGTATTTAAATTTGATAAACAACTGGTCGAAATAAAAATTTGAAAGATCAAATTATATTTCATAAATGTAGCATTTTATTATATTGTATACTCGTATTTCAATTAAAAATAAATTAAGTTTATTTTCACTAATATTTAAAACAGTTGAAATTTATATTTCCATTTTGAAATATATGCGTGAAGGAGTCAAGTGTGTATTTTTCGAAGAATAACCGATTCTTTTACCATAGGCATTATTCAAACTAACATACGTTAATGCTATATGTTATTTTTGAATGGTAAAATACGTGTTTTTCACAGTTAAGCAATAAAAAAATTTATGTTTGTCTTTTCAAAGCATCGAGAAGATTGTTGTTTACTTTACAAAATTCTCTTTCTTTGGATATTTATAACATACAATTCAAACAAAAAAAATACGAAACCATGTCAAAAAAATTCAATGGCGTTTTGATAAAGAGGTACAAGTCATCAATTACTTATTTGTGAGTTTGAAGTTTTGCAACACTTGTATTCCTGGAATACAGACCTCAGGTAAATTTTAAAGGTAAACTTTGAATACATAAATAATTTATGTATTCAAAGTTTACCTTTAAAATTTACCTAAGGTCTGTATTTCAGGAATACAAGTGTTGCAAAACTTCAAACTGACAAATAAGTAATTGATGACTTGTACCTCTTTACCAAAACGCCATTGAATTATAATTATCTGAGACTGCACCCAATTCGGTTGAAACGACGTTCGGATCGCCTGCCGCCAGTTTGTGACTACCGTCATGCATTATACGAGTATTATTAATCCAAACAATCGTTCCTTTTATAGAACAAAAGGAGTTGACATTAAATTATAACTTGTTTCTCTGAGTGAATGAAGTTATTAAGCAAAAGGAAATACAAGTAGTTCTCTTGAAAGGAGTTTATTTATATGAAGTGTCACCAAGATATACTCGTATGCTGTTTGACATTTCCAAAGTTTCATTCATCATTTTTTTTTATTTTCATCATATAATTAAACTTTTGTCTATTCACTTGAAATATTTTATTTAACTGTATAGTTGTTATATTCTCTCGTCTTGAGATATACGGGTAGATTCACAGTTGTAGGAAAAGTGTAATTAAAAACGTTTTTTTTAAATTCTTAACTTTAAATTACAAAATAAAATCACAAATATACTTTTATCTTCAATCTTAAAGAATACATTTCGTTCACTTTGTAGTGGAATGTGAATTGAATTTTTAGTTAAAATAAATTTAACTCTTATATATTTGCATTCACTACCTTTTTATTCATTAAACTCATTACCAGCTTCAAAATCTTTGTCTTCTTCGGATTGGATGAGAAACATTTCCATCACCTGACGAAAGAAACAAATGTGTTTGAAACGAGCTGGAAACACAATTGACTTATGTATCAATGGTGAATAAAAAAAATAAAGTGTATAAATGATTTTGTTATATCGAGCTTAAATACAGAACTACTCTTAAGTGTTCTTCCTTTACATATCACATTAACGATCAAAGAACTAAAGATAACGTACAAATCTTTCACAAAAATATATGTATGTTTAAGATTTCTTATGTTTTATGTCATATTAATATGCTGATTATAAAAAAAACTAAAATATTCTTGAAACACACATAATAAATGTTTATTTGGTTAACTTAAATAACACGAACTGCCTTTGGTGCACACACATATAGTACCATCAGCAATGGTCCTGATTTAATTTGAAAAATAAATAATTTTAAAATTCTTAAGGAATGAATTTACTTTTCTAACATTCCTATTCAAGAACTGTGTTTTCTTTCTAGAGTTGAGTATTTCATAGAGATGGAGAGTAAAAAGTATCACGTTAATTTTTTTCTCAAAAACAGGTCAAGTCTTCCGGAAATCATCCACTGGTTATGAAACAAAAGAAAACTCGACACGTCTCTGACTCCCATTACCAGTGGATAAAATATTTAATATTTTCTTAATGTTTTGACACGACATCTTGTACTAAAATTCAAATTTAATTATTTTGCTTTGCTTCTGAAAATGAGACGGTCCTCAATGCCTGAGGGAAATAAGATGATGCTTTCATCTTCTCACGTTAAAAACAAACACTAATGAACAGGACTGGCACTCAATGGTTATGGCGCCAGGTGTCTATTGGTCAATTATTTTAAATGCACAATCGAGAGTCATTGGAATATTTCTATCAATTTTCTTGAAAAGCAAACAGATGTAAAGACTCAGACTAGGCGAAATAGTTATTTTTATACAAGTGGTATGGATAAAATGGATTTAGGTTCCGAAACCATTCGTTATCGAGTATCATACACATTGTATTGTATTAAACATAATCAAGTATCATACACATTGTATTGTATTAAACATACATTCATATCGAGTATCATACACATTGTATTGTATTAAACATACATTCATTTTATTTTATATAGTCTTACAGATTACTTGGTAAATAACCAATTTGTTTTAACCAATTGAAATATTATCCAAACATCTAAATATGAAAATAATATATTTTTTTGCTCAATAATAAAAAAAACATAACTTTTCATCCATGAAGACACAGTGTGTTACGTATGCCTTGTAAAAGGTATTAATAATCAAAGGACCATCAAAAATAATATTTAATTAAGCTGCTGAAAATCTATGCATGTTCTATTTTGAAATCGATTCATTTAAGGTACCAGCAATTAGCATTACTAATAGATTTATATTTTTTTCATTTAACAAAGAAAGTAGATGTAAACTTTGTGTTTTTTTAATAATAATTTTTCTTTTTTATGGACGAGTGAAGCGAAGTCCATCTATGATATAAAAAAATAAAATGTCAAAAATATGGCAATTGAAACCCTTGATATTAAACGTTCGAATGCATTGTACGCAATGCACACGCGAAAGCACGGAGTCTGCACTCAAGCAACTCTTATCTAGCAAAATACAGTTTTATTAAAGTGCAACATTTTTTATGTACTAAAACAACAAAGTAACATATGATGTTTTGAACCATATGAGTACAAAATGTAACAGAATTTTGTAATTTTTAAAATAAAATCTTTTTTTTTTAAATTAATTTGACCGAATTCATAGATATCCTTATACCCCCGAAAACAAGGCGGCAAATGCCTGAATCAGGGCGGAAAAATGCCAGGGGAGTAGCACAGCGCGGAGTTCGAACTGACGACCTTCCGCACGGAAGTTCAGTGCGCTACCGCGCGGCCATGCACGTACGTATACTACTTCATTTTATAGCACGGGTTGTTTATTTATTCATTCGTTTACAGTTTTGACCATTAACAATTATAACAAAACATAATCAAAATTCTGAATGCGAGTGAATACAAAAAAATCACTCGCATTTCGAATTTTGATGAAAATGAATAAATATGCTTTAATAAAATATATTAATATACAAACACTTACATGATTCATAGAATCTGCTATTAAAAGAAGTGTAAATAAAAATAGTGTTATTGA
This sequence comes from Odontocerum albicorne, assembly GCA_949825065.1. Lineage (NCBI taxonomy): Eukaryota > Metazoa > Arthropoda > Insecta > Trichoptera > Odontoceridae > Odontocerum > Odontocerum albicorne. The sequence goes on from OX463838.1 coordinate 35,694,236, forward strand.
TAGCAAAATATTTCATACACCCTGAAATAACGCATATTTATTAAGACAATAGGAAAAAATATTTGAGGGAAGTTATCAAACGTTTTAGAAGCTATCGAATGGTTTACCAACAAAAAGAGTTCATCTCGTACTCTGACACTCGCCTAACAAATGCTAAGTCTAGTTGCCTCTTCGCATGTGGGGTAGTATTCCAAACAAATGCTGTGCGAACCACGAATTATATGCCTACTTCAGTTATTTTAAGCCCTAAAGCTCGACTAGTTGAGTTGAAGACAATATAATTTCCCGGCTACGCTCTTCATATCCGTATCCGAATCACCAATCCAGATGTGTTGAAGAAGAATTGCCAAAAGACTGAAAGAATGAAGATGACATTTTCATTACGATGTTTCATTGGATGTTAACGTTATGGCAAAAGCCTTATGATTGGATGTTAACGTTATGGCAAAAGCCTTAGGATTGGATGTTAACGTTATGGCAAAAGCCTTATGATTGATTGTTAACGTTATGGCAAAAGCCTTATGATTGATTAAAAAATAATTATATTGTTCTTCTTAAAATCTCTACAAGAAAGCGTATAATTGAATTTTTATGATGAAAAATAAGTTAATTGTTATTAAAAAAATCTATGTATTATGTTACATATATCTGGATATAAGTAAATGATTAATATAATTTGCTGAGTGCTAAGTGTTTGCGAATCTTAATTTAATTTGTAACGATTAACCTCTACGAATGTCAACCTCCGTAGCCTAATGATAAGACTTTTGACTTTTATCCAGGGGTTTCGGGTTTGACTCCCGATGGTTCCCAAAAACAAGGATAATGGTCTCGAAAAAGAGTTTGTCTGTTAACAATACTCGTACGCGTTATATGGTAGTGTTTCCAGCATGTTCAATGGCGAACCGCGAGTTTCGTGCCTACCCCAAAGGTTCTAAACCCGTAGGCTGGATTATTAGGGTCAAAGACTATGCTCTCCTGGCTACGCTGTCCAATATATCCAAAGTGCTAATTCGGATATATTGAAATATACCATAAGAAGAAAAAAAACCTCTATATTGTGGATTTTAAGGAAATGAGAGCAGCTATGTCCAGTTTGATTAAAAACTTTGAGAAACTGAGTTGTGAACAACAGGGTCACCCATCCCACCAATTAGAGGCTTTATTTAGGTGTCGTATATGGTATATTCGTATGGCATAGTCAGGCGCTTTATAAGATCAAATTTAAATCCCTCAGCCATCTTTTGGCTTCGGTCGTCAGATTGTTTATATCATTCATCACTCCGTGGAACCTGTGTTTAGGGCATTCTCTTATAATATGGTGTAGGGTCTGAGCCGCAGCACGGCTGTCACAACTGGGGTCATCGATGTAGCCCCATCTGTCGCGTTTTCTGCACTTCTGCTGCAGTTTGTTCTAACACGGTTCAGTGTTGCCCACTCTTTGCGGTTCAGCTCAAAGCTGGCGGCCCTCTTAGATGTTTCCACAATTAGGTGTTTATTTTTGGGTCCCCATTTCTCCATTTTTCTGTCCAGACCTGTTCGACCGTGAAACCATTGCTCTCTAAGGCCTGTGCTCTGGCCCAGAAGGGTTTTCTTGATTTGAGCCTAGTATGTGGGGTATTCCTCAAGGCCAAGTTTAAAAGAGAGGTGTTGTTCTTTGCCCTTGTCCATTCTCTTACTGTAGATGCATTCCTACGAATGTGGGGAGGAGCTATGTTGGTCAGTACAGGTAGCCATTGGCATTGGGTGGGTTTCAACACACCGGCTATCGTTCTCATGGTGGTATTGAGCTGAGTGTCTACTTTCTTGGCATGAGCACTGCCGCCCTATACGGGTGCACAGTATTGGGCAGTAGAATAGACAAGTGATAGTCCCGCTGTTCGCAGTGTGTCAGCGCATGCTTCCCATCCGGACCCTGCCAGCTTCTGATTTTATTCCTAGTTTTTAGTTTTTCACATAGTGAGTCAACTTGTTTTTTTAAAGTTAGTGTTCGATCCAAAGTAACACCAAGGTATTTTGGGTGTTCGGTCTGGTGTAGGAGGACATCCTCAAAATGTACATTGATCTTGAATTTTGAATGTTTATTACAAAGGTGGAATGTTGTAACTTCTGGTTGGATTAGGTTTTAGTCTCCAGTTTTTAAAGTAGATTGACAGCTTTTGCAAGTCCCGTTCCAATGTCCGGGCAACCATATCTAGGTCCCCACTTCCGGCCAAGAGAGCAATGTCATCCGCGTATTGGAACATTGTTGATTCCATCTTGGGTATATCGTGCACATATAAGTTAAACGGGGCAGAGGCTGGGACTGATCCCTGTGGTAGACCGTTGTTCAGGAGTCTGCTTCGGCTCACTTTTCCCTCCATCGATACTTTTATATATCTGCATGACAACATGGAGTCTAGTAGGTTTAGGGTTTTACGGCATGGTATCACTTGAACAAGTTTCAGTAGTAGGCCCTGGTGCCACACATTATCACGCTGCTGATAGGTCAACAAAAGCTACTGAGAATTTTGTTCCTTTTTGAAAACCAACCTCTATACTGCTTGTCAGAGCGAGCACCTGTTCACAGCAGTCCCTACCGGCTAGGAAACCCGCCTGCTCAATGGAATCATTAGATCTATTGAGGTGGTGATGCGTTGTAGTATGAGTCTCTCCAGCAGCTTATACGGAACACATAGTAGAGAGATTGGTCGGTAGTGATTAGAGCTAGTTCCATCTTTGCCCGGCTTAAGGATGGCCACAACCCTTGAATGCTTCCAGATTTTGGGTAACAGTCCCGTCTTCATTGTTTAATTCATAAATTTAATGGCGTTTTGGTAAAGAATTACAAGTCATCAATTACTTATTTGTCAGTTTGAAGTTTTGCAACACTTGTATTCCTGAAACATAGACCTTAGGTAAATTTGAAAGGTAAACTTTGAATACATAAATTATTAATGTATTCAAAGTTTACCTTTAAAATTTACCTGAGGTCTGTATTTCAGGAATACAAGTGTTGCAAAACTTCAAACTGACAAATAAGTAATTGATGACTTGAACCTCTTTACCCAAACGCCATTGAATTGTTCTAGCCACTTTCTCGCACGTAGACCTATGTTCTTGATGAATTCTGGGTATACTTCGTCCAGGCCGGCCACTTTCCCACATTTAATATTCCCCAGTGCTAAGTTCAATTCATCCAAGGAGAAGTCTCCAGAAACGATGGGGTTTTCTGGAAGTTTAGCTTTGGTCTTCCGTAGTTCGTAGTTGACTTCTCATGTTCCTTCCTTGCTGCCCGATATTTTTGAAACAGAGATCATATACTTCACCATGTCGTCTGGGGTTACAGATATAGTGGATGATGAACTTGGGAGTTGTTTAGGTGGTACGGCTCCCAATTTCCGTAGTGCACACTAAGCCTTGCGACTTGAATGCCGAAAGTCCATGTTCTTGACAGTTTAATTCCATCTTTCCCGTCGGTTGTGGTTTAATGCCTGTAGAAGTTCCTCGGCAATGTTCACATCATGAGTTTCTTGATATTTTTCATATAGTTCCTCACATCGTACATTCCAGGACGGTATATATTCTTTGCGAAAACCTCGAGGGACGTTCTTCTTTGTTGTTGATATTATTACCCCCACGAACATATTGTAACAATTTATTTGGCAGGGTATGTGTTGAACGATGTTGTCTAAATCCTTTGAAAATAATTCCCAGTTAGCCCTTCTAAAGTTCCATCTCGGTAAGGGCAATGTGGTCGCCAGTGAGACACGTATACCATCTCCCCACCGCGGGTCGGTGTTGTGAGTTGGGGAAATCATCCAATACGACACGTGTGGCCTTATCATTAACATTCGTATTTGGACTTGTTACAAAGCTGAGGTCGGGAGTATAGTTCTTTCTCCAACGGTGCCCTTATCTTTAGCACACCTCCGAAGGTGCCCTTATCTTTAGCACAATACAGTAAGTCTATTTCGTTCAATTGTGCCCATTCAGTGATGATATCCCCATTCCGATTCATGTGGTCATATCCCCATGTCTCATGGTGGCTATTGGAATCTCCCACATATATCGCTGGATGTTCATAGTAAGGCAAGGGTGGGGAAGGCCAATGAAATTCGGTGGTTTATACACGTTGGTAATCACGCGCTAATATTTGGCATTTAGAGAGGGAGATGCCCTCAATGTTAAAGTGGCAGATATTTATGCAACATTCCAAGTCACATGTCCTACAGTCCTAAGAAGGACTGTTCTGTACTTAGTTTCCGTCTCTTTTTTTTCTCTTCTTATTTCGCGCCATCGCTGTGTAGCAGCACCAAATGTTTGTCTGTTAGCGTAACCCAGGGTAGACCACTTGGAGGTTGACAAACTTTCTACCCCTTTTAGGTGTCGTGAAAAATATTTATAAACTAAAGGCGCAGTGAAACGAAAAAAGTTTGTAATTCTTATCCGTTCTCATATATAGTATTGTGAAGTTGATTATAACTGTACTATATACCAAACATTTATTTAGTAAAGTTCTGATTTTTTAACAAAAAAATCTATTTTGGAAATAAATAAAGTATATTTTCTTCCAATTAACTATTTTTAAAATCAATGACTTTTAAAAATTATTGGCCTTGTGTGAGACGGTAAAATAAAAGAAAATAAGAAACTGAAAACTCAAAGTCAGACATTTTAATTAGATCGAGGGAGTAAATTGATTGCTTGAAACAAAAAAGTCAAAGAACCCAGGGAGGACAAGGTAAATAAATATTAATGAGTAAAAGTCAAAGAACCCAGGGAGGACGAGGTAAATAAATATCAATGAGTAAAAGACAATCAATAATGACAAAAGAGAGATCTTTGTAGTTTATGTTTGAAAAATGTGATACAGAAACTCGATCAAAAATATGATTCCTTTAAAAAACAGATATTTTGTTTTGGTAATATTTATAAATAAAATATAAAATGTTAGTTTGACAAAGCCACCATAGGGTTCAACAGCTATCAAAATGTATTTATTCAACAGAACTAATAAAAATAATTACAGATTTTTTTAGTTGGATATCGACAACGCAGGTAACAATTTCTATCATTTTTATATTTTATCAATTATATACAATGAGTGATGTATAATAGTTCTCATCCACTTAATTTGCCTAATCCAGTCTCAAGAGACAACACAAGTATATTGATTTTCAAACGATAGGGAACACATGTGATCACGAAGCTTGCATAAAGAATTGGAAAAAGAACCGTAAAATGTCTCCGTAATTCCATTTTCAACGATTTTGCAGTAATTAAGTTTCCCTGCGCTAGTAAATGAATATGTTATGTTATATCTCAAAGGAAAAAAATAAATAACTACATATCTGAATAATCATTTTAGTAATGTTTTGAGTTATTTGTTCCCATTTCCACACATTTCATGTGAGATTTAAACCTTCAAGATATTAAATTTATTATATCCTTAAATAAAAATTGAGTTAAATGTAAGAAATCGCCAACAGGTTCATGTATGCCTACCGTCCACCTGTCATTTATTATCTCCGGAAATATTCAGCACCTCCCCTCCCCGATCATGAACTTTTGGCATATTCAATTTATCGATCCGCTCAAGAAAAGATTGCCTTTTGGCATTTTCAGTCGTCTTTTACTGTCGTTGGTGTCAGACTTTGTAACCAGTTATCGACTCTCACCATCGTTGTTGTCAGACTTTGTAACCAGTTATCGACTCTCACCATCGTTGTTGTCAGACTTTGTAACCAGTTATCGACTCTCACCATCGTTGGCTTGCTTCAAAGAACGACTAAATAAATATTACCTATCACTTTAATGACGAAATGTTATTCCATAACTCCCGTTTTGTTTTCCTTTAGTATCTTCCTTCTCCTTTCCCAACATTTAGAAATATATTTTTGACTTTCTTTATATTTTTTAACACCTTTAAGCATTTAAAAAAAATGGCATGAATTTGCGTAATTCTTGTTATGTTGGCTGGAAGAGATTTTTGCATGACAATAAACTCACAATTTATATATTGTATTAAATTAAATTAAATTTCTAAATAAATAAGCGTATATCCCTTTAATTTACGAAAAGCATTATCAATAGAAATGATAAATAAATAAAAGACCAACTCATTTGAATCTATTTTACAATAATTTAAAAAACCAAATGACTACTCATGCGCTATCAGTCTTTTTAAAAACTGAAATTGTATTCTTATAAAAAATGTTGTTCGTAAAAATATGGCGCAATCATGTGATTTCGTGCCAAGACTCATTATTTCTTTAATAAAGTATTTGTAAGCAAAAACTTGTTCCAATATAAGAAATTGTTTTTTTTATTTATAATGAGCTGTGTGATAAATCAGATCTCCAAAGCGATTAATGGGATCTAAACAACTGGAAACTTTACTTAAAAGAATCGGTGAACATTGAAACGCAAAAAAAATGTCATATTCCAAAACGTCAAACTAAAACAAATACACTCTCTTATTTTCATTCTAGGGAATTCGGTAACGTCAGACATTATGAATCCACTGAAGACCCCATTCCATCTATTTTGGTTATATTTGGATTCCTTTGTTTTGGGTAAAAAATGCTTGTTTTAAAGAAATGCATATTCTGTTGAAATGAGAAAAAAACTTGAAAATATTTTGCTTTAAATATAGTATAAAAAAATTTACAGATCACATATTTCTTAATTATTTATCAAAAGTTTCAGCGTTCACTTTGTGGAACGCTATATTAGAATATTTCCCAATGAATTACTTTGCTATTAACTAATAATATTAATCCTCGCTACGCGTGTTGCTACCTTCTATCTCAAAGCTCCCTTCAGGCGGAATTCACTCCACCTCGGGGTAAAAGGTAAAACCACGTGAAACGGGAATGAATGTAATTAATTAAATAACACTAAAATTTCTTGTTAAATATTTCTTATACTTCATTTTCAAAGGGAATGCACTTAATGATTTTTGGAAGTACGAGTATACTAGCAATGTAAAATTAACCAGTATTATTTCACTCCGAAGGTGGTTTCACAAAACAATACTACACGGACGCTGATGTCTTGCCAAGAAAAGGATAATTGAAAAAGGTGCTTTTTACCATGCCGCTTTCTTGTCGAAGGTTCCAGTTGTTAAGCCAGGGTTTGCGCTTTAGATTGTACTCGTTTTCGTCACTATATTCTCAAATCAAAATATTAGGCATTGTTCTCTTTGATTAATCTACTGTAATTCGATTCCTTGATGAAAGAGTCCTGTATATATACTTTATATCTAGAAAATAATCTTACAGCTCCCATAAAAGTACTTTATTTATAATCTTGATAAAGCGACACTCTCTAAAGTTTTGATTTTGTAGCAAAATAATAATTGAATCAGTTTTTCTGGAATTCATTTAGAACAAGGGTCAAAAGTTTCATATAACAGCATTCATAATATTCAATATAATTTATATCAAAACCCTTTCGTATGCAATAAAACCTAAATGTATACCAGTTTGACAGAAAAATATTGTATTATATAATGTTGTTGTTGTATATATTACAAACTACCATATGTGGATATCTCATTTAACCAAACATAATGATATTAAATAAATCTTAAGTGAAAACTAGACTAGATATAAATTAGTTCTAACGGGAATCATGCCCGTAACCCCCGAATCGGAACAAAGGTATCCTATCCTATCAATAAGGCCAAGGCCACGGACGTATTCTTATATTATTATTTCATATAATTATACGAGTAATTATTATATTATCTGATCCAAAATAATCTTTGTTTATGCTTGTATGACCCATCTTCCTACATTTACATGTTTACGTCTCATTGAATATCAATCATTTTATTTTAATAAAATATCTTCTGATGATTGTGACCTTTCTAACATCAAATTTAATAACTTTGATATCAAGGTTCTTATAAAATTTTTGATAAACAAATAATCAGTGAAATTTTAATAAGTAATGTACTACTTTAACACTTGCAAATAAACGGGTATCTCAATAGTTTGGAGCTATTCCATTGTGCAAAAACAGGAATAACAGGAATTCTCAAGAGTGATCGTCATTGTCAGAGGAAATAGATACAGTGCTAATAGAAAAAGAATCTTCAACTTCACACTTCATTTTTCCTATGTTAGTTTTATATTCTTTCTTTTAGTCAACATTTTAGGTGAGTAAATTATTCAATAACTTTAAGTTATTATTATGCATTCATTCAATTCTTATAAAATTGAATTTTAAAAGGATTATGTAAAAATCAACTTTGTATATTCTAAATAACTCTAAAAGTTACTGGTTGTTTCACTTCGTTTGCTAAAGTTAAAAGAGAACCGAGTGATGGAACACATTTTTCAAAATAATTGAATCTTCTTAAGAAAGAAGAATACACCATTTAAAATAAAGGAAAATGTTTTCAAGAAAAACACTTTCTACTCAAAAGTAAACACGGCCTACTGTTAAGATTTTTTGTCCTTTAAAAGTTCACACAAGAAACTTCTGTCGTTAATTGAAAATTGTTCCCATTTTTTTTAATCTATTATTTGAGAACACTTTTTAGGTTTCAATTAGTAAGTTTTGATTTGACATGAATCAATGATTAGTGTATTCAATAATAAATCCGCAAAGTCGTTTTGGTTTGACATGAATCAATGATTAGTGTATTCAACAATAAATCCGCCAAGTCGTTTTGATTTGACATGAATCAATTATTAGTGTATTCAATAATAAATCCGCAAAGTCGTTTTGGTTTGACATGAATCAATGATTAGTGTATTCAACAATAAATCCGCCAAGTCGTTTTGATTTGACATGAATAAATTATGAGTGTATTCAATAATAAATCCGCCAAGTCGTTTTGATTTGACATGAATCAATGATTAGTGTATTCAACAATAAATCCGCCAAGTCGTTTTGATTTGACATGAATCAATGATTAGTGTATTCAATAATAAATCCGCCAAGTCGTTTTGATTTGATATGAATCAATGATTAGTGTATTCAACAATAAATCCGCAAAGTCGTTTTGATTTGACATGAATCAATGATTAGTGTATTCAATAATAAATCGGCCAAGTCGTTTTGACTTGACATGAATCAATGATTAGTGTATTCAATAATAAATCGGCCAAGTCGTTTTGATTTCACATGAATCAATGATTAGTGTATTCAATAATAAACCGGCCAAGTCGTTTTTCTTTAACATGTAATACATTTTTTTAAATTTCCATCAAACCTCAAAAGTTAAGGCTTATTTTGGTAAAACAAACTTTACAAAAATGTTCTAAGATTAATGATTAATTTTTTTAACATAATTAGATTTGACAAATTCTTTATATATGCCGAAATTTTCTTAAGAAATTATTAAAAAAATCATTTACGCAAAATAAACATATTTCATGATCCTCAAAAAATATGAACCGGAATGTTGAATTTCTGGACCGCTTTTTGTGACCCGAAATCAACTTAATACTCGTATAATAATTTAATTATAGCAAAAATCATCTTCAAATAAATAGTATTGGAGAATATCAAATGTGAGTGTCAATTTTATTTAAAAATATCAGTTTTTATTGACTGCGAGTGTTCATGCGTAACATATTTATAAAATCTACAAAAAATGTCATATGCACCTAAAAAGTATCATGAAAAATAATTCTATATTATAACAAGGCTATCCTACGATCCATTTTCTGTCAACTTGACCGAAGTCTTCAACAGTTTCGTCTTTGTTAGGTTGTTTGTTAAGTTGCAACGCTTTGTTGTACCTAATCAGCGTGGCTTCTATCCGGTGATATCGGCATTAACTTAATGTTATATATTAACTATATCACTGGAGTTCTAAATGCCATCCCGGTGAACGCTATATATACGGACTTCAGTAAGGCCTTCGGTAAGGTTAACCATAAAATTTCACTTTCCACATTATCCAAACTTTGAATCGAGGGTAACTTGTTGAGATGGTGTAAGTCTTATCTTTGTGGGAAGAATATCGCAGTGAATTTGTTGGTGTGCCTTTCAGCTGTCGTTTTAAGTAATTTTCTCAAAAACATGTTTTTCTTTGTCGGATGTGTTGTCTATGATATTGTGGTTTGTTGGGTGCTCCCTTTTATTTCATGTGCATATTTACTCGTACCACTAGTCCCATTTCAATTATTTGTAATTCCGTATTCAAGTCATCTTATTTATGATTTTTTTTAGTAGGTATTCATATTAAGTTTAAATTATTTTGATTCATCAAATTTTATATATAATATCGTTCCAATACTTCATTTTTTTGTCCCAGCTGAATGTACGAGGGGAGGTTAATAAATTCGCGGAATGAAGATGTTATGGGAAGGGGGCGGAGGGGGGGGGGGGTAGTGCGATGCACATGTTCCGATAATATGACTCATTATTAGTACAGTATATTCACCAAGTTTTAGTTCAATTTTGACAGTATTGTTTAAGATATCGTCGGGAGAGTATGTCAAACGTTAATAACATCCCAAGTACGGAAATAATTGAGTATCGCGTCGTCATTAAGTTTATTTGGGATCTAAAGATCTGAAAAATGTATTAGAGTTAATGGTGAATATATTGAAAAGAATAATATATAATGGTCTTTTTTTTTTTAACCTGGCGAGTTTATTGCCATGTGGCAATCTCTTCCAACCAACCAGAAAGATGTTTTTATAGGCCCTAAGTATTAACCAGACTGGAATCCTATTTTTTTTTTAAATCTGGGTTCCAGCGGGGACGAACCCGCAACCTCCGGATCGGCAGACAAGTGTCATACCACCAGGCCACGGAGGTCGTCTGATCTTTTTCCCCTTCATTCCGTGAATTTATAAACCTCCCGTCGTACATTGAAATCGCTTTTCGTATTTACCGATTAGTGCTGAGTAGTGGAGTTATACGATGAATGTTGAGTAGGGGAATTATACGAGTGTATACGAGTATATTGTACAATACATCTTTTTTTACTTTTCTAAGCAGGTTTTTTTCTCATTATGTTTTATAAATACTTCCATGCGTTGGACACTTTCTGACAAATTATCATTATATTACGATCAATCGAAATACTATCCAAAGGTTTGAATATGAAAAAAATAATGTTTTGCAAGATAACCATAAAAACATATTTTTACCTATGAAGATAAAACATACTTAAGTTTGTTAATAGGTATTCATAATTTACTCGTAAATACCATCAAACTATATATTTAATTTAGCTACTGAAAGTATAAGTATGCTCTATTTTGCAAAACATTTGATTTAGATGTCAACCATAAATATTATGAAAGCAAAATAGATGTTCACTATGTAGTTCTTAAATAAACAATTTATACAACATTACCACATTACCACATTAAAGGCCCAAGTGGCATCCCAAGAACCAGCAAAACATGATTCAATCTCAAGTAAAATTCTCCGGAGGTAAAATAGTCCCCCGTTCGGATCTCCGGGTGGGGACTGCTCGAGATGGTGGATTCACAAAATCAACGATGAAACCAAAGAAACCAAATACAAAAAACCAAATAGCGAGATGGGCAACGTGGAATGTCCGCACATTACTGCAAAACAGCAAACTGGATAATCTGAAAGTCGAAATGCAAAACAAAAATTTGAATGCTCTAGGTATAGCAGAAATGAGATGGCCCGATTGTGGAGATTTCTGGAGTGGTGACTACAGAATCATACACACAGGATGCATAAAGGACAGACCTGGTCAAGGAGGAGTGGGCGTTGTGCTATGCAAGGAGTGGGGAAGAAGGGTTAAAGGATACGTGCAATATAGTGGAAGAATTGTTCTAGTCAAAATAGAAACTAAGCCCGTTGACACTGTAATTATCCAAGTATATATGCCAACATCGGGTCATAGCGACGAAGAGGTGGAAGATGTATACAGTGCGCTAGATAACCTTATATTAGAGATAAAAGCAGGCGAAAATCTGATTCTCCCAGGGGATTGGAATGCTGTTGTAGGAGTAGGAAGCGAAGGAACTTGCGTAGGGCCCTTTGGGCTAGGTACAAGAAATGACAGAGGAAACAGATTAACAGAATTCTGCGAAAAACACAAATTAGTGATAGCAAACACTTGTTTTCAACACCACCCAAGACAGCGATACACCTGGAAATCCCCTGGAGACCGACAAAGACTGCAAATAGATTATATAATAGTTATATATAGATTTAAGAACCAAATAAAAGACTGCAGAAGTTATTCCGGCCCAGATATAGATAGTGATCATAATATGGTAATGGCCAAAAGTCTTCTAAAACTGAAAAAATTAAAGAGGAGAAATAATTTCAAATGGGATACAAAGGTATTAAAGATAAAAGAGGTCAGTGACAATTTTAGGAAAAAGACACAAGAGTGTAACCTAATGGAAGAGGAGAACGTGAATGCTATGTGGGGACAGATAAAGTCGAAGATAAAAACTACGGCAGAGGAAATTATAGGTAAGGAAAGACCCCAAGCAAGGAAGGAATGGATTACCGATGAAATTCTCAATATGATAAAAGAAAGAAGAGAGCTCAAAAATGATAAAAGAGATGAATCACAAGAGAAATACAAAATGCTAAGAAACAAAATAAATAGAGAGTCAAGAATAGTAAAAGAAACATACTATCAGAATAAATGCGTTGAGATAAATGACGACCTCAAGAGAAGAAATGCAGAAAGAGCTCACGCTGCGGTGAAGGACTTCTTTGGGATGAGAATCGGAAAGAGCAATGCAATAGAAGGAGAAGACGGCAAAATACTATTCGAAAATGACCAAATAGGAGAGAGATGGAAAAGATATCTCGAAATGCTGTACAATGGCAAGGGAAATATTGACAGTGAAGCATTGATAGAGAGAGAAAATGAGGTAGACGCGGATGATCTGGGAGACCCAATCATTAGAGAAGAGTTCGACCTCGCACTGAAAAACCTCAAAAACAGGAAAGCACCCGGAATCGATGACGTTCCGGCCGAACTAATTAAGGCAGCAGGAAAAGGAATCACAGATGCCCTGTTTAAAATGATACAGACAATATATAAGACCGGAAAGATACCAGAGGACTTCGAGAAATGCCTAATTGTCACATTACCAAAGAAGGCAGGTACGACAAAATGTGAGCAACACAGAACTCTTAGCCTAATATCCCATGCCTCAAAAATACTGACTAATATCATTCTAAAGAGAATTGAACCAAAAGTAGAGAACATCCTTTCCAGAGACCAGTATGGCTTCAGAAGAGGTGTGGGAACCAGAGAAGCAGTACTGTCTCTACGAATACTACTAGAAAATAGAATAAGAAGAAACCAAAACACATACATCGCATTCATAGACCTGGAGAAAGCTTTTGACAAAGTAGAATGGAAAAGACTCTTCGAGATTTTGAAGAGAATTGATATCAAATACAGAGATAGACGTATAATCCAGGCGCTATACAAGAATGAGGCCGCTATAATCAGATGTGACGAAAACACAAAGGAAGCCAATATAAGACAAGGGGTAAGGCAGGGATGCTGTCTGTCACCTGTTCTTTTTAACGCCTATATACAGAGCGCGATTGACGACTTGAGAGAGAGAATGAGTCACAGAGAAGGTGTAAAGATACACGGGCAAAAGGTGGACATGATAAGGTTCGCTGACGATATTGCTATGGTTGCTGAAAGTGAAGAGGAACTACAAGAGGCCTTAACAACTATGGAAAGCATTCTTCAAAATAACTACAGTATGAAGATAAATAAAGACAAAACAAAGCTGCTGACTGTAGGCCGAGCGCAGCACCAGATGAGAATAGTGATGTCGGGTAAACCACTAAAGAACACCAAGGAGTTTGTCTACCTCGGGAGCAAAATAACATGGGACGGTCGGTCCAAGAGCGAGGTCGACAGCCGTATACATCAGGCTAGACTTGCATTTAATAAAAGGTCGAAAATAATAGAATCAAATAATATAGACCTAAAACTGAGAATACTCCTCATCAAGACCTATGTATGGAGTATCTTGATGTACGGCTGCGAGACATGGTGCCTATCCGAAAGAGATAGACGAAGACTAGAGGCTTTTGAGATGTGGTCCTATAGAAGACTATAAGGAATTTCCTGGAGAGACCGCATCACAAATGAAGAGGTTCTCCAACGAATCGAAGGAGGAAGGCACCTGCTCAGGATCCTGTCCGAAAGGCGTGCAAGATGGATCGGTCATATAATACGACAAGAGGGCCTCTTGCATGCCATAATGGAGGGTATGACCGAGGGGACAAACTCTAGGGGACGCCCACGCCGAGAGTACCTGGAGGACCTGTTGGTGGACGTGCGCTGCTCAACATATACAGACTTAAAGAGAGCCGCAGAGGACAGGGGGGAATGGAGGAGAAGAGTTCAAATTGCTGCAAACCAGTCTTAGGACTGCAACCACGGAAGGAAGGACAACATTATGGACGAGCGAAGTGAACCCCACATATACCCCTTTAAAATCTACATTTGCCCCAAATGTGAGATCCCCTTTTCTCCTAAAACACGACACAATGCAGGAAAAAAGTTGCACACATCTAAAGAACATTACACGCAAATGTACAAAATTATATTTTTCAGGCTACAAACATACTCAAACATTTGCATATTTTTTTCATTTTTTTAAGAATAAATATGACCGAAGTCATAGGTACTCTTATACCCTCAAACACTAGGCGGAAAACGCGCCTGTGTCGTTCGAAGGGAGTAGCACAGCGCGGGGTTCGAACCGATGACCTTCCGGACGGAAGGCGAGTGCGTTACCGCGCGGTCATGCAAATTCGCCGTTTAAAATTACATTTGATTATTATAAAATTGGTTAATGCAATGTAACGGTCGGTCGATAAAATATGTTAACCTCTAAATTTTGACACTTTTTTCAGTAAAAAAGCGACATTTTTTTAGTAAGTTATTAAGTTAATATTACGGTATTCAACGTTTCTGTATTATACATAATATCAAGCTATTTTCTTACTGGGACACACAGAGAGGACAGACTTTTTTTATCTCGACATACATATTTCATCTTTTCCACATTCATACACCTTCTCATACTACGATTTATCTCACTTCTTACTTTTCCTTCTTTCAAAATGATATTCACTTGATCCAACCATACTTTTCTTGGTCTTCCTCTACCACGTCTTCCACTCACAGTTGCACTGTATATTTGTTCGTTCCATGTTTCTGTATTATACTCGTATGCAGAACATTCTAACTCTTAAGAATTTTATTTTTCAGAAATACGATCTGTTGACACCAAAGTTAAGTAAGTTTGATGAACTTCCTTTATTCTGTCAAATTTTAAAAACTTTTTAATTTTGAACTTTAGGAAGTCTGTCCACTTCCAAAACAGCGAGTCGAATTAAATTACGGCTTTAAGTTAGTTTTATACCATATATTTAAATTTATATTCCTTTGACACATATTTTTTTAAGGAAAAAAACTTTTATATTGGTAACACTTCTTAGTAAAAAGACATTTAGTTTCAACGCTTTGAATAATATTCTAAACGTCTTGAAACATGCTTATAGCTATAAATTTAAAAATACTTAATTCAAGTTTTTTTTCATTCAGTCTCAAAGTTATTGAATAACGAAATATTGAATAGTTTCGTCAGGAAAATGAAACATCACATGCCTAATCGAGTGAGACGCCGCTTTAGCAAGTATAATTAGATTTGCGCAATAAATAAATTTTATCTATTTTAAGTTCTTAATTATTATTTAACCCCAATTTACACATTCATAATAATCTAATTTTCCCTTATTTGCATAATGTTTTCAACTTTCTTTTCTTAAGCAATATAATTTATTTACGAATACTTAATATTTAATTATTACTAGTATTATTGGGTGTTAACATAAATTGTGTCCGTTTTTTTCCAATTTAAAAATGAGCACCAAAAGTAAAACTAAATGGTAAATGTTATACGTCATTCGAAAGAAAATTTTCTGCTCTACAAGATATTGTGTTTGCTTTTACGTTACATATATTATTTTGTTTGATTACAAGCCTTCAAAATGGAATGTCAAATAGACGAAAGTGAGCATTTTCGACACCTCCTTCTGTTCGCGTTCAATCGAGCAAATAAAGGTGCCAAAGCTGCTCGCGATATTTGCAAAGTGTACGGTGAATATGCTATGAATAAAAGGACAGCTCGTCGATGGTTTTTGCGTTTCAAAGACGGTAATTTCGACCCGAAAGACATGGAGTGTTCCGGACGACCAGTGGACTTCGATGAGGACCGCTTAAACCATATTATTCATGATTGCCACCATAGTATTCATGAGGCTTGTAATCAAATAAAATAATATATATAACGTTAACACTTCCCTTACTGTGCTAAAAAATCACGCCAGTAACGTTGTTGGACTGTAAGAGTACAGTAAAAATGTATGTTTCAAATTAAAATTATGCAAAATCTGCTAGGTTATTTTTGTTATTAGCTAAAAAATCATTTTATTATGTAATAAAATGACGAATAATATAAAATAAGTGTAAGAAATGATAAAATAAGAGCTGAAACAGAGAGGCGACATTTCTATAAGAATATTATTTTTACGCTGCGTCGTTCGGTCTGCGCAACGCTCAGAATGCCCCTCTCCTGCGCATGCGTGATAAGAGATTTCCAACCTTTTTTTTTTTTTATAAAATTATACAATAAAATGTAGCGTGTATTTTTTTGCAATAAAAACATAATTCGAATAAATACAATAAATAACATATAAAAAAAATATAAAATGAATATATAAATTCCAAAATCAAGGTTTTAGGGCGAGAAATTTATATAAACAAACACGAAATTCAAAATTATACAATATATAAAAAATATATGCAATTTGTAAAATATAAACACCACAGAAATTTTGAAAATAAGACAAACATATCATATAATCAAAGTTTAATCCTGTGGAGAAAGTTATCGCAATTGGGGCACGAAACAACTTTTTTTTCTATTCTACGTACTAAACACGCAGGTGTTTGACAAATATTGCAGAATAGCCTGGTTTTTTTTCTCAAATGTTTTTAATAAAACCCACAACTTCCTCTTTTGAAGACCTCACGGGGTGCCAACAGAGTATTATTTACTAATGTTTCGGGTATTGACTCGCCACAATATGTTAAAACTGTATTAAAAGCATCTTGTTGTTGCTTGTGATATTTGATGTTGCTATTTTTCCTTTTTAAGATATTGGGCTTTGCCAATTCCAAACTTAACTCTCTTATGAAATGTTTTAATTATTTTGTTTCCACTCTGGTGGTATTAATTATTTTGCTATTTTTCCTTTTTAAGATATTGGGCTTTGCCAATTCCAAACTTAACTCTCTTATGAAATGTTTTAATTATTTTGTTTCCACTCCGGTGGTATTAATTATTTTGTTTCCACTCTGGATATTTGTCTATCCATAAGAGGTATGCATTCAATGCAGCCATATCTATAATTTCCATAAAAAGACGGAAAGGCCATCTTCTCGTTGACCTTGAGTAAGAGTACTCTCTAGTAATTTGGTCTCCCGTATCTTCTCCAATTTTCGTATTATTATAATGATGTATAATTAGTGGCTTTTGTTTTTCTGAATAATCAATTTCTGCATCATTGAATTGAGTGGATAATAATAATACTGCTTTATTTTTTGTGGTACACACGAAACAAGTATTTTATTTTCAGCTACTATGGATTGTTTTCTCTCTAGACGGAATAAATTGAAGTGAGATTTCTCTTTTCTTTTTTCGAAGCGTGCCAGTTAGAGTTAAACCTTGTAATAAAAGATAATCGGCTAATTTGATGGAGGTAATAAAAATATCTGTGGTTATCCTCCTGTTCGTGCCATACTGCAGTTGAACCATTTCCATAACTACTCAGTTACCTTGATTTATCTCTCTCTACGATTATTAATCATACCAGAATAAATCTGTAAATTCGTTATGTGTCATATGCCGTCGCAGTCAGCAGCAACCCAGATTTTGATGCCATATTTACCAAGTTTATACTTTATGTACACGCAAAATGAACAATTCTCTCTAAAGTTTGCCAAACGTTCGTCTACAGTTATATTCGAAGATGGAGAATAATTGCTCTTGCACATATCCACAAACATTTTTGAAATCCACTTAATTGGTTCTAATTTATCTGAAAAAACCTGATATCTCTCTTCTCGGGTTTCTTTATCATCAAAACGAATATGACTGTAAATATAGATGAATCTATCTCGAGACAGAGCTGCTGTGAAAAATGGCTGGCAAAAGGGACTTTCACTTATCCACAATTCACTCAAAGATAGCTTTCGTGTTCGATTTCTGCCAGGTGCGAGCAATATTCCAATGAATTCATGTAACTCGTCTTTTGATATTGGTTGATTCTTTTCTGAATGAATTCGATTTAAATGACGATTTGTTTCTTAAATATCACTTTTACGATCTCTTCATTTACAAACAGACAACACATATCTTTTATGGAACATACATTTATACTTGAATTTTTCAGTCCAGAATCTTCGATGAGAATATTTGATACCCGACCGATGC
The DNA here is from genome assembly GCA_949825065.1 of Odontocerum albicorne. Classification (NCBI taxonomy): domain Eukaryota; kingdom Metazoa; phylum Arthropoda; class Insecta; order Trichoptera; family Odontoceridae; genus Odontocerum; species Odontocerum albicorne. The sequence continues at coordinate 35,712,730 of OX463838.1, forward strand.
CTCGAAGATTGAGGTGGTACTCGTAATGAACTCCATTCGAATCCGTGTTTTGATGTAAATAATATTTCTTCGTCTTCTTCACTGGCCTCCAAATCAGAATATACTTCCTCCTGTACCTCGACAAAATCTTCTGATTCTGATATAATGCCTGCCCCCTTAAATTCCAAATCGCTATCATCGCCATCGATATTTTCCCCCATCTCAATTATTATATTTTTGAAAATGAAATAATAAATAAAATGTACATTTATTATAAAAAGAGTAATGGTACAATATAACATACCAGATAAAAAATAACAATAGAAAAAACATACCAGATAAAAATAGCAAAAAAAAAAAAATAACGATCAGGATTTTAAAACTGGTGACGAACCCCTGGAACGGATGTAAAATATAAACTGTCAAAAAAGAATGAGTCATACGCAGGTGTTTGACATTTTGTCGAGTCTCGGTTGATTTAATTATGAATGTTTTATTTTCTAATGACATCATTCAAATCATCGAGGTTTTGATGAGGAATACATAAAGTATGAAGACCCTGCAAGCAGTATATTTCGAGAAATTAAATAAAATGTAAGTCCTGGTCACGCGCGTCCGATCACAGATAGGCAAGGGTTAAAGCAAACACAATATCTTGTAGAGCAGAAAATTTTCTTTGAAATGACGTATAACATTTACCATTTTGTTTTACTTTTGGTGCTCATTTTTAAATTGGAGAAAAACGGACACAACTTATGTTAACACCTTATATATTAATATAACAGAGGTAAATAATTAGATGAATGATTTTTATGAAAACAAGTCACAGTATTAAGTTATGATAATTAAATAAGCCTTTCAAAAAAAAGCTCTTTGAAGTAAAATCTTATTTTTATCATTCAAAATATTTACCATCGTATTACTTTCATTTTCTCGCCTTTGACAACCCCCGAAAAAGAAAATTATACTAATTGTATTGTGTAACACATTCATTGTGTTGTGAGAAGTCAGGTGATGATAAAAAATATACAATATTATTAAAAATGTAGTCGGATAACTTATTCAAATGATTATCACGGAGATTATTTAAGGGATAAAACGTCAAAAAGGATATCATTTTTCCCTTATGCGAATGTATCTTAGGAATTTGAATCTATTAGGCACTTAATTTACCCATTTTAAATAAAAGAGATACGTTTATATCCAAAGATATAAAAAGGTAATATTATATATTGAAACAAACATTTTTTTTATCTGTCTAGTCACTATTTAGTTCAATACAATTTCTTAGAATGATGAATAAATTTTTCAATACAATTGAAAAAAAATTAAGTTCGGTTCTCGAAATGGTGTAACGCTGCGGAGATAACTTTTTCGTCCCTTTTTTTTCTCCCACAAAGATCGGATTTCAGTTTTGAAAATAAAAGATAATCACTAGGGTCTAAGTCGAGACCACAAAGTGGGATATTCAATTCTTGGAAATCACAGAAAGCTTTCGTTGCAACATAAGTGTGCACTGGCGCATTTCACGCCTCGTGTCAGCTTTCTTCGACGATTTATTTTTATTACATCGTTTTATTCGTACATAAATGACGCATCATTTTCGCTAGCAACCGTAGTGTTCCTTTCTTTGAAGACAATTAGTAGAATTCCCTGACAATCTCAAATAATGTTTCAGTAATATTTTATTGAGCTTGTGTTATCTCGGTATTTTTAGGCCGTAGTCATACTGGACGATGCCCCTCCATCGAGTACCTTTTCAACAGGGGATCATGGTACAAATCCATAGTTTTATTGTAGTATCTTTATATTTTTCTCATTCGAGAGTGTAGGTGCGTATGCGTATGCTGCATGCGATTAGATAACATAACATATATGTATTTAAGTTAAAAGGTTCGTATGCTGCATGCGATTAGATAACATAACATATATGTATTTAAGTTAAAAGGTGCGTATGCTGCATGCGATTAGATAACATAACATATATGTATTTAAGTTAAAAGAAAAGTATAAAATTTACATTTTTATGCTCCACTTATCTCAAATAGTCATTTCTAAAAATCAATTGAGATAATTATTCAATATTTAATTTAAGCAAAATACAGATATCTTTTCTGCCGATAAGTGAGTTTATCCTGCTGTTCATTTTATGAAAAAAAGATGAACATACGCGACCATCACATAATAGTTGGTAACAGTACAATCTCACATAACAGTTGTTAACGGTACAAAATTGCTATGTGACGACCACTTTCAACCTTCTAGACCTTAAAGAAGCTTGAAGTGAAAACCAGACTGCGACCCTTTTTAAAGAAACCTGGTACCAACGGGAATCCATTCCACGAACTCTGGACTAAAACACAATTTATCAATTTGGCTATGAAAGTAATTTTGCAGTAATTAATACAATTGGAAATAAAGCAGTATACGAGTATGTTACGAGTATATCTCATTTTAGCCGAATTGACTCCAACATCCAATAAATGCCGAGTGCCTAAGATTTTATACTCGTGCTTCTTCTCTCGTATATTTTTTCTATCACAGTTGAATATTCAGGTTTCTCAATCATGAGACATTGAGCTACTCGGGAATAGCACAATGGATCTCCTCTAGTATATTCGAGAATTAATATATTGATGATGTGACTGACGGTCGAGATCCTTCTCCACGATGTGACTGACGGTCGAGAACATTCCACATGAGTATAACGGAGAATCAATAAAACCCAACCTATGCAATGCATATACACTGGAACCGTGGCCATACCTAAGACGATTGTATTATTGTATCGTATTATTTTTTCGTTGAATACTGTACAATCTGGGGGATCCATTGCTATGTGGCATTCTCTTCCAAACAATCAGAAAGGTATTTTGAAGGCTTCAAAGATAACTAAAAAATAATCACTTTGAAACAATCTGGGTTCTGCCGGAAATTGAACACACTACCCCCGAAGGGAGTCGCTTCACGATTCAGGGTACACCACAATCTTCGTAGTAGGTCAAATTCTTAAAGAAGTATATAATGATCACAAGGTTGAGATTTATGACTAAAAACCACTTGCACTGTTGCTTCCATCAATATAGTGAGCTCACCCTCCTTTTTTCACCCACCCTTTTTGTCCTCCGACTTGCGTTATAACCGGACGGCCTTTCTGGATCAAGAGACCACGATTAGCTGAGGGAAATCCCTCAGCTAATCGTGGTCTCTTAATCCAGAAAGGCTATCCGGTTATAACGCAAGTCGGAGGACAAAAAATCCCTAGCACATTGATATTATATACTATAATTAATCTATGTCAAAAGAGTTGATTTTAGAATGCCACTAACTAGTTAGTGGCATTCTAAAATCAACTCTTTCTATAAGAACGAAAAACTCCACTAGTTGAGTTTTTCGTTCTTATAGATATATTTTAAAGTTAAAAGTCAATCTAAATTATAATCTAAGGATATAACTCGTTTGATATACGACGAGAATCGTCGCTATATTTACATTTATTAACCGAATTTGAAGGTTCAAACTTAGTTTCTTGTCACTTGCTTGATGTACTGTTTTAATATACCATAATGACAGTTAAGGGCCTCTTCAATCATGAACTACTACTACGCTCAAACAAAGATTCTATTTGGCGTTTCGAATTCATCGCTTCTCTTTCACGTCGTCCTTTACTATCCATATATCTGGAACCAGTTATCGGCTACCGTAAGACTCACATATTCGTTGGCTTGCTTGACATGTTTCTCCAAAAGTAAGTTTTCTATCTTTCTTTTCCTTTTATAGTCTTAAGGACATTTTTAAATATTTGGTTAAACTGTTTTTTTAATGATTTAAACATACTTTCTTTCACTTTAGCAATAACGTTGCAATCTTTCACTCAGCAATTTGTACGAATCAGTGTAACTCTCGTCTAGTTGGCTGGAAGAGATTGCCGTGTGGCGATTAACTTGTCATTTATATACTTTACAATGAATTAATTGTGCAGAGACCTGAATACTCAAGGCAAGCCGTAAAAATATATTCATGTATTTAAGTAACGATATTGAAGAAGATTTTTGCGCATTTTATGAATTGTTAGAAGAGAAGAGACAGTCGATCGATTATTGAAAAAATCGGGTTTGAAATGAGTTTCTATGACATAGAGTCTATGTGATGTGTGTAAAAGAGTACAATATTTTGTACGTATAGCGCGGAGGAGGACGATAGTTTTTTGCAATGAATCCTGGCGGTTTGTGTGAATTGCAAAAAGAGCAGATACTGAGCACGCATTTAATGAAGTGACCAGGTGGAAAAAGCGGGGGGGATACTCATTTCAAGAGACGCTACATGAGTCAAGAGAGAATTTCTCTCTTGAAGGGTAATTAACGACCATAGTGATCACGATTCAAAGAATGAAGGAAATAATCAGGAAGAATGCTTTAAAATAAAGTATCTAAATAAAATAAATTATTTAACTAAAATCTAGATAACTGCCAAATATCAAAAGAAACATTGCTGGTGCCGATGTATAGTTTTTCAAATATTCTTCACAAAACTCTTTTAGGTACAAAAGATTTAATTTTGAACCAACAAAATTTCAATACAATAGAAAAAGATGTGCACAACCGTGCAAAATATAATATTGTCACTCGCACACAGGGGTACACGCTCCGCTGTTCACTGAACACGGTGAACGTTGCACAGGTGCATTATGTCATAATTGAGTTAAGTGGAAACCGGAAAACATTTGCACGTTAGTTGAGCTCAAATAAGGCATAGAATGAACAAATATTTTATCGTTAATCTAAACTATTTAGAGCTAAACCGTTTATTATAGGATCTTTTTTTAGAGCTCAACTGTTTATTATAGGATAAATATTTTATAAGTTTAGAGCTAAACCGTTAAGGTCTTCTTCAGACTTCATTCCCTCAAAGTGCTGCAAAGATACCTGTCGAAAATTTTACTCGTGCAATCCCTGCTCTTTCCGATTTCGGACTATTTTCCAGCGATTTATAATCTGGAGATTATGAATAGCTGGAAAATTACAGCGTCTTCAAAATGTTTATCTAAGATTTATTTTCAATCTGAGAAATTAAAATTCCATCACTACATACTGGCATGAGTTGAACTGATTGAACGTCCATGGAACAGTGTTCTTCATCAGATGTATGATTCTGTCACCAATGGTATTGTAGCCAATCATATAGCTTTAAGTGGGGCGTTATTAATATTGCTACACTTGAGAATTTTCATTTTCTGTAGAATGAACTGAGTGAAGTGACCTTCACTTGTCCAGTAACTATCATTTTATTTATATTATTAAAATACAGCTTAGCGTCAAAGTCAAAATGGAGAAGGAATTCTAGTGGTTGATCTATGGTGGACACATCATTCGATCTCAAATAATATTAACTGGACGATATTACCATACGCTCCACTTTTTGAGGTGAAAAGGGAAAACATGTGTTAATTAGTTAAGCAAATATGTTGAAATACGAAGCTGAGACACCTTTGGTCTTATTTATTAAGCCTTCACATTTAGAGCCACTTAAAAAGGCACGAAATTCGCAGTTCGTCGTCATACGTATTGATAATATTGAGAAGCAAAAACACTTGTATACATTAAGCGCCTGCAAATATTATTACCAGATGAACTCTTAAGACAAATTAAGAATAGTTTAAATCAATTTTCGTGAACTATTGGTATTCGAAACCAAAACCCCCGGGATAGAAGTCAAATATGTTTTCACCTAAGTACGTATGAGTGTTGTATATTTTTGTGGACAACCTCAAGGGTTTTACATCCATGTGACAATCTCTTCTTTACAACCAGAATTACGATGAATAAGTCTGATTGGAAAATCAGACTGAAACCCTTTTTAAAAAAAACATTGTATCGACAGGCGTCTTACCAACATGACAAGCGTCTTACCAATTATACCACATAAATTAATAAAAACGTCTTTAAAGAAACCACATATGGAATTACACCTTCTACTTCTTTTTCTCAGACCACTAAATTTTATCATAGTCTCAAGATTAGCCGAACGATATTCCCAAATTTCTCGGGATCGAGAAAAGTTACAAAAAAGGTAGTCATTTATGTCCCATTCGTATGGTACCCAAAATATGTCTGAATTGCCAATGCGACAAATTGAAGAGCAACCTTGGAGTCAATGAGCCTTCGAATTTTAAAACCGTAGGAGTAGGCAACGAACTCGCAGTTCATCATCGCACATTTTTGACACTATTTCCGCACGTTAAGAGATAACAACACACTCGTCCAGCGCGTGTGAGTATTGTCACAAGACAAACTCTTTTACTCAAATCAATATGTTTAGGCACCATGGCGAACCGAACCCAAAACCCCAGGTAAGTCGAGAAGCATACCAACTAGGCAATACAGATTATAAATTTAATCGTATAAACATTGCATTTTTCTTTGTTATAAAACTCCCAAAAAAATAAATTACATTCTTGAGTTCAAAAACGATTTAATTGTTTTACATTTTCACTCTACAGAGTAGAACATGGCGCATATATTATATTTACATTTGACAATCTCTTCTAATCAACCAGAAAAGTAAGCCTTAAGTGAAACCCAGACAGGAATGCAACCCACGTGTTCAAGTCATGCGTCTTGTCTTATCCAGATCTTTCAAAATTAAGTTCTGTATTGTGTGAGTTACCCGTATGTTGACGTAAGTCCATGTTGATAATCTTCCTTTTTTCTAAACCTTCATATAAATTCAAGTTACGCCAATGTTGTTTATAGCAATTTGTAGCAATTCATTGAATATTCTTAGTATTTAGTAAAATTAATCTTTTCAGTACAGCAATGAAAAATATTATCACCAACAAAGCTTCCATTAAGCTTAGTTAATGCCTTGAACAAAACGTCTAAATAACACCTTAACAATAACGCTAATGGAATCGATCTGAAATTGTTTCAGAGTACCATTTAATTATCATAAAACGAGGTGATTTTCATTCTCTTCCTAAAATTTATTGCTGCAGTTAATACTCTTTCTGCAGTCATATTCATCACTTAAATTAATTGGGTCCTAGGCTTTTTTACCATCTCTTTTTTTGGAAACCATTTTAAAGCCAATGGTATGTACATGTCTCATGCATGCATTCATACCATTACGTCATTTTCTTGGAGGTAGGCAGAGAGAACAGAGGATCGAAATTTTCAATCTCAACATAATTCCATCACCTCTTCCACATCAATAAATCTTCTTATACTCTCTTTTCTATTGATTCCTCATGGTCGATGATCGTGGCCTATCTGCTCCATCTGTCAAACTCTGTGCACGATGATTCTTGATCCCTCCATTCCACATTCACCATAGTTTGCTTCTCATTCAATTCCTACTTTTCATTCACTCCTTACATTTCTTTGTTTTAAAGTTTCACTGACTTTCACTTTTCTTGACCTTTCTCCAATACTCACGCTTATATTTCGTCACTTCACATATCCAAACCACCTTAACGTGTGTACTTTTACCCTGCTAAAATACAAAATATGTTTTTTTTCACATTATTTGAAACGTTTTTATTTTTTTTAATTCGGTATACATCTAGTCTATTACACCTGTCTAAATTTCTCGATAATCAAATAAACAAATAAAAATTATGACTTATTTAAGAAATGTGATATTATGTAAAAAATAGACGTACAATTCATAATTACTTCCAATATACATTCTTCATCCGTGTGATAGTTGGTTATACGCTTGTCTTCTAACCAAAGGTTTCGGGTTCGATTCCCGATGGTTTTCAAAAACGAAAATAAAATGGTCCCAGTCTGGTACAAAAATTCGTTTGGGAACAATATTTGCACTATTAAACGTGTGCGAATATTGTTGCCTTTCTACGTGAGGTAGTATTTCAAACATATATGATGGCGAACTAAGAGTTGCATTCCTACTTCGAATTGGATCAGAATACAACATTGTCTCCGGAACATGCTCTTCAGCCTCCAGAAATGTGTATATGTTGAGGAATAGCATAAGATATATAAGAAATAAAAATAGTTTTGCATTGAATGAAATTACGTATATTAGTCACGAAAGATAAAATCTTCTATTTAGGAAACTGGTACAATTTAAGTCCTCAGGTCAAGAACTTATAGATTATTTCGCCAGATGTCTGGCTTTTTCATTACCATCTCATACAAATTTATAAAGCGGCAATCTCAACGCTTATGAAAACAACGATTTCTAGCGGTACAGAATATTTTGAGGGTTGGAAGGAATTTCTAATTTTAACAATTGTATTACATATGGAATTGAAGAAGTTAAACAATTAAATGTAGAAACTATTTGAAGCGCTTAAATAAAAAGACATGTGTTTGTTGGAAAGTTTGTCTAATTTATTTGCCCAAATTTAATATTATCTAGTGATAAATGAAATTATCTTCGACTCTACAATACATCTACTTGAAGCTCAAAAATTAATTATTCCTTAGATTCTAAATAGAATTCAACCATTTTTGACAAATAACTTTCCATTGATCTTAAACATGAAGCGACGTGGTTTACCGGAGCCAAACATGAAGCGACGTGGTTTACCGGAGCAAAATTAAAAATAATAAATGCTCTGAAAGCTTGAGTCTCTTATGTTTATAGTTTAAAACCGGATTTTAATTATCTTTGCTACAGACCCTTCATTGATCCAACATCAAAATATGGGCTACTGCAAAGCTAAACTCTATATCTAATGCATATCACTTTTGATGAATTCGAAGAAGGCTGCTGGATGAATTTGAAGTAGGAAGATGAAATTACAGTAGAATGTTGGCATAATTGAAGTCCGTGATGGAGGCAAGGATGGCAAAAACTTCGTATTATAAAAAAAATACGTATCTTCAGTTAGCATTGCAAATCGATATAAGGAATAGGTTAAAGTGATGTTTAAGATCTGCAGGAGTTTTTAACCCTTCCCTTACGGTGATAAAAATAATACGCGTGTTACGGTGTTGGGTAGTGAGTACGCGATCAAAAATTAGCGATTTTAAATCGGAAAAATAAGAACATTCATAGATAATCCCCTTAATTAATTATAATTGAAGTTAAAAATTATAATAATTGAGGTTTATTTGCTGAAAACATTAAAAAACCATCTGGCACCGCTCACGGAACGGGCGTAGGTCTAGTCTCGTTGCCAGCTCAACAGCTACTGCAGCGCGGCAGGGTTGGGGGCTAACTCGGGCGTCGCTTACACTTGCGAGATGGAGACAATTGCGCTCCTCGCTATTCAGTGACGTATGCAAAAGTGAGATGCGAATATAGTGTCGCGCTTCCCGCATACTTTTCACCTATCGTCAAGACCCAAGATCGAGGCACTCACAGCGTTTAAATGCGAATTTGTTTCCGATATTCAGAAAATACTTACGATGTAGTCGATAAATTCTGATTATTATAAATATTATTTTTTAAATCAATGCGTAAATATATTATGGAGGAATACCTAGAATCTTAACCTTGTATTTATTATATTTATAGAGATATTGATGGTTATTTGAAGCAACGTGTAGAAGATACCCAACACCGGGAAGGAAAGGTTAAGCAGCATACACTGAATATAGGAATAGTATATCGCTTTTAGTTTAGACACTTCGAGTTATTCAAACCAAACTGATTAGTTTAAAATATTTTTTTTGTAAAGTTTGAGCCATACCAAAATATCTAAATATATATTTTACGAAACTGTTATCAATTTATGTAACAAATTTCTACAAACATGAGGGCAAAACTGCTTAATCGATTTGACGTATTCGTCTAGCATATGTAATAGTTATGGATCCAAAACTCCAGAAAACGATATTTGAAGTTGCTGGACAGATTTATAAAACGTTGCTTGATAGTGAAAGAAAATATTGCAAAACATATGAGGTCCAAAATTGTCCAAAATAGTGTTCATATATATTGGAAGCAGAAGAGCAAATCGCAATTTATGTTTTCAATTTTGTAATTTTTCGTCTAATTATATAATAAATTTCTTTATTGTATATTTTTTTTTCAAAAATTCCGGACAACGACAGATAGCTCAGCTAGTGAAAAAATCGTGTAATTTCATGTTGACACCAAAAGCACGAAAATATATAATAAACGTAATTGAATAAATATTTACCAGTAATATTGAATATATATTTGTAGATTAAATACAATGGTATCGCATTAACAAAAGTTTTGTAATAAATAAAAAATATTGTTTCGTTTCAGGCCAAGGTATTATATAGTATATCGAAAACATTCTGAGAATCTTGATCAACTCATAAATGAATCACATATTATTTGAGTTATAATATTGAAATTATTACCACTTGTCTGTTATACTTCTAAAGTACATTTGTGTTTATATATTGATCATTTTCTTTTACTTCGTGGAATTCTGAAGTGAAGATGGAATAAACATTCAAACTATATACAATAATAATATTAAAGGCTAAAAAACATACAATGAAAATTGAACTATACTATAAAAAGGAATGAAATGTTACTTTGAACATTAACATTGATAAATGTTATTTTGAACATTAACATACTTCAATATTTTATTAAAAGTAAGAAATTAGAAAATTTGCCTTTAAGACCAAGTTTTATTGTAAACTTAAGAGACAGAGTAAGAAGAATATATAATTATTACGTTTGCAAAACTGTTTTATTTCATACCGTTTTCGTAAAATGTGTGGAAAAACAATGCATGGCTGAATAAGGAATGAGTACATTAAAAATAATGAATCACGTTATATATATTCGAGTAGTATGGAAAACCTTGTAAATATCATTGACCAAATAAATTTTATTCTGGAGGAGGGAATCGTAAAAAACATTTATAATAGGAGAGCATGCATGACAAGATATAAGGACGGGGCAAAAGTGAAAGATGACTGCCAGGATAGAGTGAAGTAGAAATCTATTTTCTTTGTTTACCTTGATAGAGACATGGCGAGATGATGCTATGAAATGAAATAGTCGTACAAAGCAGGGTAAAGGTATTTTCTTTATAAAAAATACACAACACAAAATAAATATAATGCAATACAATATTTACCATTTTTAATCATATCCTATTTTTGTCGTTCACGTACTCTAGCGAACTGTAAGTAACTTGGCTATTCTATTGGTTTGTATCCCGACGTATCCATTAATGGGAGCGAAAACGATAATGTTTTTCGGTCATGCTGTTCAACATACTCACATTATAAGTTCTGATGTGTTAACTTGAAGAAAAAAAAAGTAATTTCCCTTAAATGATATTTTTCTAGCGACTCATGGTTTCGAGCTCGGTTTTTAAGTTCTTTGTCGTATAAAATCAAACACTGTTTATATTTCTTTAAATTATTTTGAAATAATGTTTATTTTAGCCAAAAAATCGTTTGAAACACGAGTCGCGAGAAAAATACTACTATAGCAGAATTAACAAAACAAATTCGATCATAATTATTAAATAATTTATTTAAAAACTTCTATCGACAATATTATATTCATATTAATTTATCTCTACAAACTTATTTGCGCCTCTACATCTTTCAGTCTATATTTACCAAAGAGGGTTGACAAACATCTGTTTGAAAATGTATACGTGTCTTCTGATTTCCCGCGTAGGAGTTTTATTAAATTTGCGATAGAAAATTTGCTAAATTTTCGACTAAGACTTAATTATCACGTGAGACGCCACTGAGTCTGCGATGGGGTGGGGACATAGGCGGAGAGGGTTATTCTTAAATTGAATTTTAATTTAGTACGCGCCGAAGCGAGAAACGAACTCGCATAAATTAAGAAGAGATTCGACTATTGTTTGTTTACGATTTCGTGGAAGGCGTGAAATGCTCGGTGATTTTCAATACAACAAAAAGCGAATCTTTCCCCACATTCAAATTTTTCGTTTCTATTTGCATCTATTCTGCATCTAAAACGATCATTTTGAATGTCTTGGTACCTTTTGTAAGGAAGTGGAAATCATAAAACATTGATTTGATTCTCTCTGAAAATATCAAGGATCAGTCTTTTTCCATTTTGTTAAAGAATAGGTTCGTGGATAGAATGAAAAAATTCTGATCCATAATCATTTTTAACACTGAAATATGTTTTTTCCATCTTGTATTTAGAAGTTGTGAGTCGATTATTGTTTTTATAATATTATATAAAACGTATTTATGACAACGTTAAAGTATGGAGTGAAACGTGGACGTGAAAAATAAATAAAACAAACCATATAAATACGGTGAAGAATAACACAATATATAGTGTGGTGTTGGCGAATGACAGAATAAGAAATGTAATTATTAAGGATGAGAGTGAACTAAACGCTGATATACTAAGAATGATTCAAAAGAAAATGTTGAGGTGGTTTAAAAATGTTGAACGGATTGATGTCGAAAGTATGACTAGAAAAAATAAAATGCATGAATGAGTGGTGGTCGCGGTAGAAGACGACCGAGACAAGCATAGCTTGGCCAAGTTAATGAAATAAGATAATGTAAGGAGTAAGAGAAACAGAAGGAGTTGTATGAGAAGATGTATGGATGTGGATGAGATAAAAGAAGTATGCCGCGATAGAAAAGTTTTGTTTTCTATCTTCTCTGCTTACGCCAATAGGGAAATGACGTGATGGTATGCATATATGTGTATTTTTTTATAACAAAAATAAAACACCTTAAGGAACATAAATAATAGACAAACAACATACATTTACAATGACAATTTCATATTACAGGTATTCATCAAAACTTGTTGCCTGTCATACGATGTAAAATACCACAGTAAAATACTCGTATATTATTAGATCCACATGTACCCCTGTAAAAAAATTCAGTTGGCATCTTCACCTAATAAGCTTTTTTTATTTATTTCAAAAAAATATTTTAAATTACTTCATAATTACTAAACGTGATTAATATAGGACAGAAATAATTCAAATGTTTTCCACTAAAGATTTTAGATTTCATCCCTCCTTTTGCAAGCCAGCAAACTTAACCTGCTGCCGAAACAACAACCCCTCCCTGATCCTTCGCTTGAAGTTTTCGCAATGTTGTAGTGTTATGTCATTTATAACGGAAAGCAGTAATGTAGACAAAATTATATTAGGGCTAGTGATTATACAAGTATAAAAATTTAAATAATTCAAAACTGAAAGCAGAGTCTGCCAAAAACGTCTTCTAGTGTTTTCTTTTCCAGCTCTATAGAAATTAGTTCATTTTTTACTTAAACCTAATTAGTCGGCCTTTATAAATTTCGCAGTTGAGCGCTCCTGAAGAAATTTATATTTTGAAAATACATCCACAGATTGGCGCTTTGATTACGGGAAAATAAAATAAGTCACCTTTCCCATTGAACAGACTGTATAAGCGCGTATTTTGGAAAATGTATTTGTTATCGTATCTAGCAGCCATTAAATTAATAGTTTTGTTGTTAATGTAATTTACTCCTCAAAAGAATCACTATCATGACGTGCAACCTGAGAATCAGTTCGAATTTTCGAAACGTCAAATTCAGTAAAATTTCAACTCCGAGATAATTTTAAAACATAAAAATAACCTTTCTTCCGAGTTCACTTAATGTCGCGGTAAAGTTCGAACGTGTTTTTGGTGCATCCGTTTTCATTCTTGCCCATTCACGTACGGAGACCCTAAGCTTTGCGACAATACTAATTTATAATTAATTCACTGTATTCAATTGATTGTATTGTTTTGTTTTTATGTTATTTGGTGATATTTTTTCGTTTATGTATTATTTTCATTTCTCGATTTCGTTTCGGTTTATTGTCATTTTACATTGACAGAATTGTATATTTTGTTTTGTATTGCAATTTTGTAAGTTATATATTTTAAACTCTGTTGCAGTACCGGGTTATATGATATTTAATTGTTTATTTTTTTATTAAACTTGCACAGGATGGACTTAGATCATCCGCCTGATCTTGGTTTTTTTTAATTTTTGACATTTATGAAATAAATATGTAAATTCAAAATAAGTACAAATATTCTTAATTAGGTACCTATTGGAATCATAGATATTTTGAAGTAACAAACCAATAGTAAGGGAGTCTATTTTTGTTGTCGTCGACCCCCAATTGTTTTCATTGAAACTATCGACCCCTAGAAAAATCAAATCGACCCCAGGGGGTCGATATCGACGAATTTGAGAACTCTTGGCCTAGATGGTAAAGGTGGAGCTATACTCGCTGTTCATTATTCTATCCCGTTCATAGAAATTGTTATTTCTCCTCCTCCTTCTGTTCAAATTGTAGCAGATTTTATATATTTTGTATCTGTTTACTTTGCGTTTTACTTTTCATTAGATATTCATTTATTAAATTCAACCATCTCCCATCTACATACCATATTTTTATGGGAGATTTTAATGCTCATTTTATTTCATGGGGTAGTTCTGACTTTAACACAGCGGGAAACCTCATATTGGAATTTGTGGATTGTAACAATTTATGCATCTTTAATTATGGTTAACCCACAAGGCTTAACTCTTTATCAGACAGACCCAGTGCTGTCGATTTATCGATTTGCTCAAGCAATCTTGCGTCGTGTCTTAGACGATGCACATTCAAATAATCATTTCCCGATAGTTTTGAAAATGCCGTCAAAATTATTAAATATAAATAAGGACCCCCAAAAAATACGCGAACTTCAAGAAAAATAATTGGTTTCACTTCAAAAGTACATTGTTTTCACTTTCTAGTGATTTGAAAGTCGGAGATAATCCTTACGAATTTGTGACTCTTGTTCACATTTTCACAATATTGTGGAATCAACCAGAGAATCTAGTGTGAATTTGTGTTCGACCCCAATAAGATCCTCCATGGTGGGATGAAGAATGTGGAAATATTGTGCAGCAGAGATTTAAAAGCATGAGAAGGCACAGAAACAACATAAATTTGATCAACTATCTCGAAGTTAAAGCTGTGCAAGCTAAAGCAAAAATACTTTTCAAAAAGAAAAAAAAGAGCTGGTTGGCAGAAATTTTGTACCTCTTTATCCCCATCGTACCCCTTTATCGTGTGTATGGAATACAATTAGTAGTTATGTCGAAAAGTTTGCTAATTATTTGGCTCCATCAACTGTTCCTCACGTATCAGAATTGCCCTTGTATCAAATTCATGACTCAAGCTGCGGCTGGATCGATTCCTCTTTTAAATTTGAAGACCTCTCATTTTTTTTAAATTTCTCAACAATAATTTAATATTCTCCAGGGATTGATAAAATTTCATATACTCATTTTCAAAAAAAATTCAGAAAATACTTTAAATAGATTTACAACAATATTTTTTGAGACAGGCATGATATGATTCCTGAAATGTGAAAAATTCATAAATTGATTCCTTTTTTTTTAAATCTGGAAAAGATCCAAGTTATTCAGAATTTTACCAACCACTCTCGTCGTGCCGTTTAGAAGTTTAAGAATGCCTGTTTAAAAATCGGATTGAAGGGTTTGTCGAACAACACAACTTACTTTTTTCTTCTTTCCAGTTTGGATTTAGGAAGTCTAAATCATGTATGGATAATTTGGCTATTTTGAGAACTGATGTAAGAATTTTTTTTCCAAAAAAGGATACACCGTTGCGGCATTCCATAATATCAGAGGTGTCTTTAATAATGTTGGACTTCCAATTCTAAAGGGAAAATTACTGAAGATTGTCCTTTCACCAAAGTTAGTACAAATTGTCCATACCATTCTTTCGGATCGAACCATTTGAGTCCAAAACGGGTTGTGGGTAATTTCTAGAAAACGGTTTAAGGGTATTCCGCAGGGTTCTGTTTTGAGTCAAATTCTATTAAATGTATACTACGCCGATATCGAGGAGGCTGTCTTCTATAATTGTACAGTGGTTCAATATGCTGGTGACTTTGCCATTTATCTGTCTGGTCAAAACTTGACCTTGTTATCGGATAAGATTTCTAGATGTATTGATTCCCTGAATGAGTGGTAGAAATCAAATGGCTTACAGATTTCGCCCACTAAAAGCAAAGTAGAAATTCAAAAATCACTAATAAACATCAAGTTCCTTCCACATCAATAAAGATAGAAAACATTGATATTCCAATTTGTGAACAGGTTGAGTTTGAAGGCATTGTCCTCAACAGAAAGCTTTTATGGAATGATCATATAAATCATATTGTTTAAGTCTGTGAAAGACACATCCATCCCTAGAGAAGTCTCTAGGATCTAGTGGTGTGCTCATCCTTCTACTCTGAAGCTATTTTATAACGCTTTTGTACGCAGTCATTTAGACTACGGATGTTTTCTTTGGGACTCCCTCACCCAATATTTGGAATAAAAAATTAGTCGTATTCAATGCAAATGTCTTTGAATAATTCTTGGTACAATGAAATCAACCATAATTAATGCAATGCAAGTTGATGCAGTAGAAATGCCGCTGTATATGAGAAGACTCAGTAATAAATCAGTACAAAAAAAAAATTTTGGAACACCCCTTTCAAAGAAATGTCATGATTCTTAATATTTTTTGTCAAATTAGATCTTGGAATACTAATGAACGCTTTCCTTCTCTTTGTAAAAGTTTGACACATATTAAATCATTACCTACAATTAGAAACTAAATCACGTATCAATTGTCGACATCTCATTAAACGCTAATTCTTTATCTCTAGGATCATCAAGTGCCTAGGAATTGATTAAAAATCATGTTCCTCCCGCCATTGTCAATAGATTTTTAACAATGTCCTGAATAGATACTTTTCTGATTTTTTTGCATGTTCATACAGATTGCCCTAAAATGAAGGATTATGATTATTTTGGGGCAGCAGTATATATCCCGAAAACAGACACAAAATCACTTTTTGAACATCCTCCTTACTCTTAATTTTTTACGGCTGATTGTGTGGCAATAAAAGAGGCTCTAAGTACTTAAATTTTTCAAAAATTGTTATCTCATCTGATTCCCTAAGTGCTCTTCATTCAATTTCAGGCAATTGTTTAAGTAACTAAGGCAAAAAAAAATTTGCTCATTCAAAGCCAAGTTATTCCAAATTGATGTCAAAAATATAGACGTTTCTCTAGCAGGTGTTCCTTCACACATTGATATCACAGGCAATGAATGTGTTGATTTTCTGGCAAATGTAACATGTTCTACCGGTTGTCCTCTATCTCATTTTTCACAGCCAGTAACTGATCCTTTGGATAAATTTAAGAATGATACTTAGTACCGATGGGCGTTGGGCTGGGATATAACTGGTGCAAATAAGGGCTCTAAATCTATCGATTTGAAACCATGGTTTAATATAATATAATAAGAATTAATAAGATGGAAGTGTTTGTCATGTGTCGTTTGCGGACGGGCCACTGCGTGGTAGCTGGTCCTCTTTACATAATGGGTATTGTGGAGAATCCCGGCTGCGAGTGTGGTATGGATGATAAAAATATAGACTTTGTGTTTTTCGGTTATCCTTTGCGAGGCAGAGTTGATTTATTGAAGCCATACCTTAAGTTTATCTAGAATTGTCATTTTTTTAAATAAGTTTTATTATATTGACTCATATAATTGCATAATGACTTTAATTTGGTGGCACAAATCATCCTAGTGTGAGTGGATTGAATATTTAAAAAAACGACCTTTCAAATTTTCGTTAATTTAAAACAAGGAGACACAACAAATGAAAGTTCAATTTTCATTACAACGCTACAATTTAAATTTACTTGACAAAATTGAAATTTGTGTCTGGTGTGCATGACATAAAACTTTTCACACATCAAATTATATAAAAAATATATATGAATATTGTAAGAAGAATATACCCGTGAGATATACTTATATATCAATGAGAAAAATGAGATGATAAATTATTTACGTTAATTTTTCATTGTTGGTGAGCTCTCAAAATATACCTCATGTAATTTTAATCAGTGTTATTTTCAAGTGGCGTCTCATAAAATATAATAGATATGAAAACATTTCACTTGGAAAAATTCTCATAATTGAGACGTAAGTGTTTTGAAATCCTTTTATATTATTTGCGGAAAATAAGGTTTTTCATTCCAATTCATAAATTTCAATTTGAATCTCATTAATAATGCATAGGATCTTTTAAATTGATATTCAAAAAAAAATATATAAAAAATACGGAACCAGACGAAGCCATGAGGGGTAGATAATTAAAAATATTTTTCCTAATGCCGGATAATTATTCTTGCAGGGAATAATGAAGTTTCCATTGTGATGTTGAATATCGTATACTGAATGTTTATTTCCATTGTATTTAACTCGAGTCGTATCATGGATACTGCTCATTGCTCTATTTTCAATGCACCGTCACATTAAAATATTGATGATGCTCCACATTTGGTACTTAATAGTTTTTTGCAAAATTTAATCAATCTTAATAAATTGACCTTAAAAGTTCAATTTATTATTTAAATTTTTTTTCTTGTAAAAAATGGCTGAAAATATTAAAATTACATTATTGTGTTAAAATTATAGTAATTCTGTTAAAAAATAACTGAAGAGTTTTTAGCAGTTAAGGCAGCTTTATACATCTGTAGCTCTGATTCAGAAGAAACTTATAAGATATCATGAATTAATTCTTATAAATGTAATTTGTTATCTCTAAGCAACTTTAGATAAATTCATTTTTCCTGGTAAAATGCACCAGTTAAATTTAAATTCAATCATACTTAAGGTTTTTGTATAAAGTCTCTCTATTCACATTTGCTACCAAAAAATACCCTTTTCTCCGATTCCCGAAAAAGAACAATTATAACATATCGAAATTCAGTTGATTTTTGCTGTATGCTCATATGTTAAGTGAAAATCTAATCTTTCAATTAAAACTTTCAACAATAATTAAATTTTGGACATTTCTCTCTTTTTTCTAAACAAATAAAACATCCACGTATTGATAAAATCTGGGAAATCCATTGACGAATAAAAAAATAATTTAATTAGCCTTTTTCAATGTATTTTCACTTTAATTTCCCCAAATGTTGTTCTACGTAGGTAATTTATTAACTTAGGGATCACAATTCTTCAAAGCACTGAAGTAAACTTGAAAATATGTTTAGAGAAAATATAAATTATACCTGACGTATTTTTTCTATCTGCACATTATGAATCCGAACTTGATTGAATATGTGTGTTAAATAAACATGAGATTGTTTCAGATATTTCTAACTTTTCCACGTTAGATAGACGGTCAAATAATTATTAAATCATTCCTAGCAGTTAAGATCTAACCCATATTCCAGTTGCGGTATCCAAGATTCAACCGTAAAAGAAAAATACCAAGTTAATAAATAATGTTCCTTAGGCAATAAAAGTGCCGAGACAGCGACACAAATCGCTTTATGAACGTGTAATACGCAGGTTTTAGTGCCGGGCCATCAGTCAGCCCGCGAGGGGGCCCCAAATGTCGGCTTAATAAAACGATTTAGACGATTGCCATTCAGCTTCTTCTTGCGACATGTAGAACATAGAATCGTCATTAATCAGCCGAGCCACGTGACTTATCTCTGGTGCGTAAGGAAGGATAAGACTGGCTCATTAAGCAGTTAAATTTATCACTGCTTTCATATTCAGACACGCCCAGAACGTTCCCAAGACGGATCGCAGCCACACAGCCCCACACCCCTCTAATTACACGCCCAACAGAATGGTGTAATTGTTGTGACGTGAGGCGCCGAATTCATATCGCAGTTGTTCCTACTGGAATATTTCATTTGTCTTGTACTCGCCTGTTTACATGTTACGCCTTCTATTTTACACAAATGTTGGTAGGCTCTCTTTTGTTTTCGCCACCATTTATCAGTTGAATTGTAGAGCTCGTGATATCAACATAACATACGAGTGTTATATAGGTATGAGTACTATATATTGTATTTATACAAACTTCACAAGTTTATTGATCTCAAACTTGATACAACAAACAATGTTCATCAATTCCTTTTCAAAATAATATTGAAAAATGTTTTTAGTCAATTTAATAAAAATATTTTCATTGTATTTTCCATTCGACCGAAGCAAACTTTTTTTGCATATTGAGTATTAATTGGCCGAGATGCATGTTAACGACATTAACGCGTTGGACTTATTTGTAGAAAGTCACAGGTTCGAGTGCGCACTATGTTTATTCCTTCGATTAAATGCAATCATTTTTATAATTAGTTTCTTGGAATAAATACGATATTTATAGTATTGACTAAATTTATTATTTTTACTAAAAAAATATTGAAAAAATTGAAAATATCATAGGTAGATATTGAGGCAGGCGAATTTTATTCGACTGAAAAAAAATCAATTGTGATTTATTCGATGTTTAGCAATTCTTGAAGCTGTGCACAATATTATATTTTATTTATTAATTTTAGACGATATCGGTATTTTTCATCATTTTAGCATGTTTATTTTGTAATTACAAGTCATATTATTATTTCGTAATATATTATGAATTAATGATCTTTATTTTTGGTTAACGTTCGTTTTCTCGAGTAATGGTTCAATTGGATCGATTTTTGTTTACATTTAAGTACATGAGATATGGGTGGCATATGCAGGTTTAAGAAGCACGTGAGGACAGTCGTTTTTGGGGAGTCTTTTCAAAATGTATGATTAAATACGAACACTACACACATACACACTACACCTCAAGCCGAATGTGCAACTATCACATATCGGAAGATTTATAAAGGTTTCTTGGTAAGCTTTCTACGGTTTTTAACCAAATATTTTTTTCTAAACATATGCAGATGCGGGGAAGTTTCTGATCTAATCTAATATCCACATCTACTTTTTCTTTCCTTCGACTCAACTTGTTTTTTTTTGTAATATTTTCAATCTGTCAATGAAAGTAGGTTCGAATTAAAGTGCCCTTGAGGAGGTTTGCTTTCTAAACGGCGCTATATAAATTTTCCTTTAATTATTATTATAATCACAAATTCCAATTGCTTTGTTGTGAAGTGAGCGATGGTGATTTCATTGGCTCGCTCCATAGTTCTCACCAACGTTTATTTACTAAGTCATTATCAAATATGACTTTTTTTATAAGGATGTCTCAAATCTGCAACCTTAAAATTCGTTGATGTATCACTTGGTTTATAAATTTATATAAGGGGAAAAATATTTTCATGATTTTAAAACAGTTATGTTATTTTTCCAAAACCATTGATATAATTCATCAGATTTCTTAGAATTTTGCTGAATTACAAAAAAGTATTATTATACACTTATCAAATTATCGTTTATTTCTGAAAAGAAAATCTTAACTTGAGAACAACCTCCGAAATTTTTCCATTTACAGTATCACCACAAAAAAACGAGGAAAAAGCACCATAGAGGACGATTGTCTCACAACCCAAAGTGAAATGGCCGTTCCTCCTTGAATATTTTAAATTTAAGCAAGGAAAGAAAATCGGGCAAATGAACCATGATCTCATGCATCAGAATGTCCGTTTAACACTGCATTACACATTCAATACTTCGTCCTGTACATTTAAATGATTATGTCAAAATGTTATGACCACAATAATAATGTGATAGATATATACGAGTATGTCATTTCTGT
This sequence comes from Odontocerum albicorne, assembly GCA_949825065.1. Lineage (NCBI taxonomy): Eukaryota > Metazoa > Arthropoda > Insecta > Trichoptera > Odontoceridae > Odontocerum > Odontocerum albicorne. The sequence goes on from OX463838.1 coordinate 35,734,224, forward strand.
TTTCAGTACTTGAATTAATAAAGCATCCTTGGTTATTTTTTAAGAGAGAAATTATCAATTTCAAAATAAATTGAGTTCGGTTTTTAATTTAACGGATGCTAAATGGATCAGAATGATAACAGAAAGCAATTTATCTTTTTGATCTGGAAATTTGATTTTTAAACTCATTTAATAATAATATTTTCTTATTTTAAAAGTAGTCTCTTTTAAATACTGTTAAATGACTTATTAAGGGATGTTAATGAGTCTTTAAATTTATAAATAAAACTTATTCCAATTTAAAATATTCAAGTGATTAAAATACGCATATACGTACGTGAATACCGTAAGTAGGGAAAACATATTGTTTGTTTATACTAATAAACGATTTGATTAACGATGTGTCGAAAGTTTAAGATTTGAGAAATAATTTTCAAAATATAGATTTTTATATGTTTTTTGGAGCTGGCAGCATGCAAAAAAAGTCTCCCAAACTATAATAGATTAAGACATTAAAAACTCAGTGAGAATGAGTCAAAGCAAGACCTCTTAAAACTTATTCTCAATGATAAAAAAAATATTTATAAAAGGTTCCTATTCTGATTCAGTTCATCGAAAAATTAAAAATTATATGTACGGAAATGTTGTCGTCACTTATGATGACGAACTGTGAATTAAGTGGCCATTCCATGGGGTTTCCATTCACGGCAGATTGGTTAATGGAGTAGAAGACAAGGTTGTCTCTGAGCTATAAACGTCGACCTGTCAATATTATCAACGTGGATATGCTGAGAAGTACAATACACCTCCCCCCCCCACCCCGGCCCTCAGTTATAAACAGAGCAAAGAAGCGAAACAAGGTCACAAGATAAAATTTTCACACAAACTTTTCTCTGCTTCTGGACTTCTGCAATAGATTCTATGTAACACATGGACGACAATCTGGAGGCTTTCAGGAGATTAAGAATGTTCAAATTCAAGATCGGCGTTATTTTTATAAATTTTGGTTAAACCTAGGTGTTCTCAATGAAATACCAGTAGGAATACGTATTATTCAATTTGACTTACCGTTATATTCTTGTAATAATCTGAATTATGTAGTTGGAGTATTTTTGAAGTCATCACTTTAGCAAAACCTCCTAATATATCCCTCTAATACGTAACCAGTCTAATTAAGTAAAATCCATAGAGATATTGAATACATCAATAACGCTGCCATATCTACATTACTAAGCTATCTTATTACACAATTTGTCTGATTCAGGTTCACTTGAATTAATTAGTTCTTTGACTAAGGTTTTCCTACTGAAACATATATTAAATAGATTTACCAGGCTAATTTTTGGATAATATATTATCATATTATCTTTCATTAATTAATTATCTAATCTCCTTTTATAACTTCACAAAGGAATCAAGTTTAACTTGTATGATATTAAATAATCCTTATAAATTATATTGTGACTACGATTTTTTTATTATATACACATCACAAAGTTCTCATATACGAAGTCAATTTTTAATTCATGCCGTTTTAAATATGTAAACAGAATAAGACCTGATGACGTACGATGAAGCTACAGATTTACAGTATTTAGGCTTTGATTGGGAATGAACCATATGGACGGATGGTATTGTAGGGGTAGCAGGAAGAAAATAGTGCAAAATGATTGGAGTGGAAGATTATAGCAGGGGTAAATGATTTGAGTGGAAGACTATAGCAGGGGTTAATGATCAATATTGAACTGAAAGAGACTGATAATGATGATGTTGAAGTTAAAAAAGTCAGTACTGCAGTGAATTTCTTGTCTATTTTACTTGTTAATTAATGTTTAACGAATACAGCCCTTACAAAAAAATCTAAACATAATACAAATGATACAAAAATAAAACTTTATTCAAAACAAAACAGTGATTGATTTTTTAAAAATCATATCACATAACAAAAAATGAAAACAATTACAAAATTAAAAAAACATCAAATTTGAACACATAATCAAAACGAAAAAAAGTATATATTTATAACAGAAAAATATGGCAAAAGTACATAAAATATTAATTATTGATGTATTTAGCGAAAACCATAAAATTAGGTGATTCTAAATTTGGTTTGTGAAACCGTGTTGTTAAGAGATAACATACTTAAAGAAGGGGCCAATAGCATTTAAAAATCGTTTTCAAATAACTTAGCCTACAGCGACACTTGCAATAATTTCCCGCATTTTAACTTTCACCAGATATGAGTATTGGAGTAATGTAGCTCCTTATCGATAAATTCAAGATGTCGCTCATCTGATTTGACAACTGGTATTAATGGGTCTAAAAATAGTAAAGAAAATAAAACATAAGAAACAAGCTAATATGAAAATTGAATGACGTCCGGTTCAAAACCAACTAATAAAAGCTGAATTCCACGATGAAGTGAACACGAAAATCACTACGAATCATAATAATGAACGAAACTCGAGGAAGTTAATGAACTATGTTAGTCTAGGAAATATAATTGAAAAACATGGAAAAAAGGAATAACAAAGGGGGTTGGGGGGGGGGGGGGGGCGTATGGATAAAGACACGGTGGTGGAAGAAAAACGTGCAACAGAAAATAAAACTTAAAAAAATGCTTTTTTAAAAAATGGTAGAAAACAAAAACAACGAAAGATTAAACGGAGTATTAGAACGTGAAACGGGAAACCCGTACAAATAATAGACTAGAAGAAGCGGGTGGGAGAATGAAATATATATAATAATATAGCGAAAAGAAAAAACCACCAATCAATGACATGGAAATGTAAAATACCAATGGAGAAGGTCTTTAGCAATACTATGATATAATTCTAGGTATAACATGTGTGTACATATATAATATGGCAATACTATAATTTAAAAAAAACTTGGATTTATAGTCTTGCTTAGTTAGATATCGGGACAATCAAATACTGGGTTATTAACATCAAAGGAAGAGTTACATATTATTGTAACATTAACTGAAAAGAGAAAATCTGCAAAAAGAGTGACTGTGTTTGCATCATCATTACTCAGAGGTATTGTAAATTTTGACATGAACTCCATAGTTTTTTTCAATGCTTTAATAAAATCAATTGTTTGGATTTTTTCCATGTAAAGTTTGCAAAGTATTTAAGAATTTATTACACCTCGATTACAATTCACTAAATCCACAAAAATCATTATCATTTCTTGATAATTTATATTCTACATTGGGTCAATTTCCTTTTCTTTGAATATTATTTTAACTCCCTATTAAACCCCCTTGGATATTTGATAGTAGCTTTTCTTTCAATTGGTGTAAATTTTTCTATTCCTGAATATATTTTTTTCATAAAAGTACTCGTACTTGACAATTTCGCTAAGATGTCTGAAGAAATTCAGAAATTACCAGTCCGTGAAAGAAAGATAATTTAAAAAACCATTCATATCGGTTTCACTATAACCATGGATAACGATATTCGATTTCAAATGTTAAAGTGTCTTACTCGAGGGGACAGCGATTAACAAACAAGTAACATATAAGGTATACATCAACAAAAAAAAAATTTCAATTCGTTGCCCCATGATAGTAAAAAAACGGATCTAACATTTTATCTAAATCGTTCTTAGCTTTATTACATTGATTTTCATACAAGCATAATTCCACCAATATTTTGCCTCTGATTAAAATTATATTAGTCAGGAGAAACACTAGACTAGTCCACATATGTAATGCTCCACGACCCAATTATCTCCGGCCAATTATATCCAACCGAAACAAAAATAAAAGCAGGGTAACTAGTTACAATTAGTTTAACATCTTCAACGTTACTTGTGTTGATACCCTAACTTGCACTTGAAGGTATGTAGCAGAAACCAATTATTACTTTTATCCTTCCTGGACCATCTAAAATAAGTATTCGACATTCTTATTAAACACCTCGTTTTTTTCTTGGAAACTCTAAATTTCCTCACTCCAATTAAAACGCCACGTCCTTTGGACTTAACATAATTAGTAGGGTTTCTATCATAACGGCACACAAAATAGTCTTCAAATCCATTTTTTTTTTCGAAGAAATTTTAAGACTGCACAAGTCTCCATTATCGCGAATGCTGTGCAATCCAAAAGTGAAACATAAATTCTTATTTGATCCATATTTGTTGAAACTTCTATTGCATTCTGATTAGAGTTGTGAATTTACAGGTATATTATCTTTACTTTAGTGCTTTCTTATAATATTATATCATATATAAAACACATTGCTCAAACATTACAGCTAGATAAGTCTCTCCAGTTTTTTTAACGAAATGTTCGGTTTGCAATGTTATAGTATAGTACCTTTGTAACGAGTGACTATCTTGGAGGCTAATCGTTTATCAGGGGTCGAATGACTACCTGCCAATATAGTACATCCAATGTTATATCAAGTCAGCATACCACTCATTTGAGTATCTTTTATAAGAATGTTTGATGTTAGAATACTAAGACGACAAAACTTTACAACAACTCAACAATGTCTGGATATGACATGAAAGCGTTTTCAGAGACCTGGATAAGTGTTTTATTAAATAGCTGCGAGCTTTTTGATGATATTTTTGTTTTTTTTTTTTAAGTACTTTGGCGTGATCATAAAACTTAACCGAGCGCGCGGCAGTGGTGTCTGAAGGCCTCACAATGGAGATGATCACTAGTATGGAAACGACAAATGAAGATCTTTATGTGAGGTTATCTAAGGATCACATCATGTTTTTAAATTTTGTCGATATTTTCCATCTAATACACACGTGGCCAAATATACATACAGCCCTGTGTGCAAGTGTGCCAATTCCGATTTAATGTATGAATCCCGCCCTAAATTCTTTTTCGAAAATTATTAAGTTCTAGCACGAGATACTCGTACAGGCCAATCTTGATCATTTGATGCCGCAGATGATGCAAAAAGTTGGTGCTTCGATATACGGGATTTAATTTTTTTCTATCGGGGAACTAAATAATTGATTGGAGTTATCTGCATGAAGTTGTAAACGAGGCTACGGAATGCTTTCATAAGAATATTTATAGTGTTTTTGATGAGTGTTTTCCGGTAAAACCACGAACTTTGCGTAGATGGCGATATCTGAGGGGGTTCACTGAGGGTATTGTTAGGAGCATTTAGCTTAAAGTTTTGTATCGAAGAAAATGGAAGATACCATGAGCGTTTTAAAAAAATAGTGCACTGATTAAACGCAATGTATCAGTAATACATGAAAACTATGGGGTCCAATATTATCTAATATTCTAATCCAACTACGAGTAGGTATGCTGCAAAATAAATGGTTTTTCTGTTTTTTACAACTATTTGAGGTACAGAAACATTCATCTATTTAGACTAGGAATAAATAGAACTACGAGTAACTTGCCAAATGGTCTTCCTTTGTTTCACGGGCTGTATTTTTTTAATAGGTTCTCGGATGTTGACTATTCAATTTTTCTGAAAATGTTTCAAAGAAAGTATTTTGAGCGTTCTTGGTGATGCGAGTTAATTATTTCAGCTAAACAATTGTTTCTTCTTGACTAATTTTCATTTCTTCTTACTGTATATCATTAAATTTAAGCATTGTTTTAATTGGGTTGAACCTGTGTATGTAAGCTTTGTTAACATAACCATCCAGACCGACTTTTAACTTTTTTTTTAAATTGTAAGAGTATAAAACTTGATGGATAACAATATTTTAAGAAACTTTGGTTTAAAACTTTTTTCTCGGAATGGTACAGTTTTGATCAATAACTTCACCATGTCCATATCTAATTGAGAGACCTTTTAAATATTTTAAAAATAATTGGTATTTGTTGCCTTTCGTTGATCTCATTAAATGCTCTCAAATTACGAGTATGTGTTTTTTCGTAGCCCCTAATAATGCTTTCAAAGTCAATTATTTGCCCTTATAATACTTCCTGATTAATTAAAACATGAGTGATTTCTGAAAGTTGTTTGGTTATTTTTTTAATCCTTTCATAAATATCATCAAAATATCTATTAAATGTATGTATATAATCGTGTATCTTATTTGAATTATTTTTAGTTTCATTCGTATTTTTAAGAAGCTTTTAAAACAGCTATCTCTACTCGTTAAGTTTATTATCAAAATCCTGAATAGTTTTCTTTCTCATGTTATTAAAAACACTCATTAAGAATTTCAGCAAATTCGTTTTTACTTGTTGCAATGTCATTCTGAGCGAAAGAATATGTACGCGATGTTCGTATCACTGCATTCTTGATATATAGTAATGCTGTAATTATGTCCCAATTATTTGATAATTTGTCTACAGAGTATTTCGAATCGTTTAGCCTGTATTAATATTCCAATCCGTAAATAAAAATTTAAGATTACACTTTTTTTATAGCATAATTATATAAACTTGAATGTTAATATTTTACTTAATTTTCTTTTAGTTATATTTTTATTTAATCCCTTCACGTACAGATGTTAAATATTAAATTTTCATATTTCTTATAATACGTGAAAATAATTCATTATTCCTTAATTAAAAATGGTAAAATTTCAAATGTAATTTTTGTTATATTTATTTATGGATGTACAGTACCGCGCAATAAGATGGAAGAAAAATAATATGTATGTGATGTTATACCATTGCATTATCGATGTAATACTGGCTATGTTAAGGTTGTTTGTAAATATTATTGTTATCTGTAGTTTGAAATTCCTCGATATTACAAAATTATCCATGTTTCGTTGTGAGCGATTTTCTGTGATTAGGGTTGAAACATTATTATTCGTTTTCTTTTTGCAGTTTTATACTGTGGACAAAGTCAATTTATAAATCCTTAAATAATACAGTTAAGTTTTTTAACAAATACACAACATATTTATTGGTAATAATCATGATCATTTTAATCCATTTACAGTTAAGACATTAAGTGGAACGAAATTCAAAATATTGATAAAGAAAAATGACAATACATAATTGTGTTGGTGACCATCTTGATATATAGAAGTGAAACTTTGACTTGGAAGAAAAATAATAAAATAATGCTGTGGAGATGCGTACAGTAAGAAAAAAATGTGGGGTGTTAATGTATGAAAAAAGGCAAGACGAAGACATCAGAATTAAATGCATGGAAAAAATATGTTTAAGGTATTAGGTTGTTCCCAAGACCATGACCAATTTTAACGTTCAAATTCAATAGAACATATCTTTAGAATAAATCACCTATGTTAATCCAATAAAATTCATTTAATACGAGGCATTTTTGACAACGAATTACTAGATTATTTATACCCATAGAATAAAATTCCAGCGTATTAGAATCCAAGAATTCTAATAAAACATTTTCTGCTGCTTTGTTGGTATTGATTTTTTTCTGCCATAAATACTTATTCTTAAGACGTTAAATTAGTACTGGAAAATTGTACATTGCGAGATGTATGAGTGTGGAAGAGAAAAAAGTTGGATTTTTTTATATAAAAGATCAGAGATTTATTATATCTCCGTACCCCGCAAAGGAAACGGCTTGATGATACGTACGCATACATATGATAGGTGACACAAAAAATAAGTCCTTTATAATGTAAAAAACTTATTCGAAAAATAAAAAACAAAAAATAAACAAGAATAATTGATGACAAGAGACAAAAGAATGAACATTAGAAATTGAAAAAGGTAAGTCAAAATAACAAATATTTAAATGCACACGAATAGTTATAATACGAGTAATAAAGGAAAATTTGCATTGGGTCTTTTAGAGAGCACTCTCCGCAAGGGCGCTCTAACTCGGGATACAAACCCACTATTATCGAAACATTAAAAATATTAAAAAAGTGTAAGGGTGGGAAGGCGGAGGAAATAAAAATAAAAAAATCTTCATACAATGAAACAACAAAATATATAATATATAAAGGTCCAAGAATTGGAGAGTAGTGAAAGTCTTCCAACAACATACGGAAAAAGAATCCTAACGTACTTTGGACATGTTGCTAGTAAGAGTGATGAAAGTCAGGAGAAGCTGGTAATAATGGGAACAGTTGAGGAAATGCAAGCAAGAAGAAGGTGTCTTATAAGATGGATATATCAAATAAATGAGTTAACAGGATCCTATATAAGCGCTGCATTCAACATGTCCCAGGACCTGGAAGGATAGAGACAGATGGTTCGCCGAGTTCTGGATATAGCAGAGTACCACGACGCTCTGCATTGAGCATGCGCTGAAGAAGAAGTAATAATAGGTACATATTTACGATTAAATAGTTATTATTCAATAAGTGTCATAGTTATGTTATATATTTTTTTCAAATATGATTTGTCCACAAATATTATTATACAGCCAAATATTATTTAGCACTTCTTGATGTGATTATTAGACATAAAATAACGAAAGTAAACATTGTATATATTAAGAATAGATGACTTGACTTGAACAGTAAAATATAAATATTAAAACAAGAAAACAGTCTGTAAGGAGTGTGAATGCTTGAATCATCGAACATTTACAATATTATTAAATTCACATATCACTCTCACTCACTGTATACACGTACTGTTGCTATATACATAAATGAATTTGGTTGTTAATAGTGTATATAAAGTTTTCTGTCAGTAAGACACTCTGTTCTGAGTTTCCCTTCATTCAAATTCTACATTATTAAAAATTTACAGTGAGGCACAAAGCATCCTAGTTTGATGGATTAACTATTTTGAAAAAAAAAACTTTCATTCCGGCAACAGATTAAACTTATCATTTTGGTAAAAATAACTTTAAAATATTAGTTTTAGATTATTTTTGCAAGACACAATTTTAATTGAAAGTATAACAGACTTTTTTATGAATCAAAAGATAAGGTGACTGCAACAAAAACTGAAGATGCTAAAAGGGCGAGACGATCGTGTAAATTGCGTTAAGCGAGACTATATAAGCGGCTATAAAATTAAGCAGCACAAACTCAAGAATAGTGTTATTTTGAGAAAAAATAACGGGTTTTTACTAGTTATGATATATGTTTTTATAGGTTTTCTATGTTTGTGTTTATTTAATATGTTTTCTAATGTCGAAAATATAAAACAATTACAAAATCCTTCTTCGCGCGATTAAAATAATTCGAATTCAGATGGCAATTATACAAGCATCTCATTCTGTTTTTATTTAAGACCTTTAACATTTCCTGGTTAATTGGTAAAAATTACCACAGGGCAAAAAGCATGTGAGGTAAATGAAAAGTATAATAATGTTGTTTTATTTTTTTTACTTCAACAGTAAATTTGACTGAAAATAATTCAGGTACAAAAAAACTTTATGTGATCTATAACGATAAAAAATAAAATGATTCAAAACTTTATTTTATACTTATAATGAATATCATAAGGTCCGGCTTCCCCAGCGTAGTATGCTACTCGTATTAGACATATTAGTACGTTACGTTAATAAATCGTCTGAATTTATCGTGCGATTGGAATTATTCAAATTAAAAAATGCCAACGCGTCCATTTTACAATAATTTTACCAATGAATTACGAGTATATGAGCTATTATAAGAGTATTTCGTTATAAAGCTTAGCATAGAATTTTAGCTGTATTTTGTAACGTTTGAAAACTGATATACTGCTAATTGTTTTGCTTACTTGGATTCCCTCTATTATAACATACTTTGTCGGAGGGAGTACCTTTAACCTCGTATAAATAAAAAAGATATATATTTCATTCTCTTGAAATTTCCAGTTCGTCACTTTTCCTTCTTCATGTCGTTTTTTGCTGTTTTTACCGTTAGACTATGAAACCGACTGCCAGTTGCTTTAAGACTTGCACCCTCATGAACTTGCTTCAAAATGGCATAAAAAGTATTATACGAGTATGTTAGCTCTCTTCAATACCACAGCGAATATTTTGCTAATCCGCATAATATTTCTCGTTATCTATCCTTACCCTCTACAACTTGTTTGTGATATTAAAAAATAATGTACTGTATATATTTATTTCTTTATACTCGGCGTTGTTTTTAGTTTTTTTTTGTTGAGAAGTATTAAATGTTTCTTTTCTGTTTGTATGTTATTTCAAAACTTTATAATCTTTCAACCAATAATTTACACAACATATGTAACTTCTGTTTTGTTAGTTGGAAAAGGTTGCAGCTGGGCCATAAACCCGTTGATTATACCTTTGTACGATGAAGTACTAAATAAATAAAATTAAAATACTCTTATCGTTCGTTATACAGTTTATCAACTCTTTGTTAAATGAGCATGGTTTTTGAAAGCATGTACGAACCAACGAGATAAATGACGTAAATTGAAATACACACAAACGCTAATCCACGAAGAACCGAGCCCCAGCGTCTTTATCCTTTATCCAGTTCGCTAATAATGTATCTAACTTATTCACCACCTTCCCTACTATTAGTGCTAATACTATTCATTTCACGAGTAACATTACTAAGTACTCATTAGCCTCATGTATTTATAATTAATTTAAACTGCTTATTTAGGAATCTTTGCAAATAATACAGGAAACTTAAGCAAATAAGGTCGTGAAGCATAATGAAATACAGTACGATAACTTATAGGCGTATAGGCGTGGCAGACAAAACCAATATTTACTTCGGCAGAAGACTTGTACAATACTACAATATATAGTATAGTTTAAGTTTAGTATAATGGGAGTTTATCCAATGTAGAGTTTTAAGATTTAATTTTTTTTTAAATCGTATACACCAATTCCTCAATTTACGCAGTAGATAGGTTCCAAGTTAATTCGCGTAAATCTAAATCACGTCAAGTGAGACAAGAAACTTATACAAATTTGGAAGACACGTTCGAGAATATCGAAATCTATTTAAATTGAGATATAAAACTTATAAGTTAAACAGCTAATCAAGGTATCAAAAATCGCGTAAAACGAATGTGCCAAGTTTATAAAAATCAAATGAAGGTATAATAAAATGTTTTCTACTTATCGGTAGAAATATACATTTTTTTATTTATCGATTGAAATATACATTTTTTAAGCACTGGGCCTAATTATTTAATGTTGGGATTAAGTGTTTTTTGGAAAAATGTAGTGGTTTAAATTTTTTGTATGTGTTGCTATTTATCGTGTCACTAGTTAACCTTTCCACCGACCTGGCTTCTGCCTTCAGTACCGAGTACTCTGATTAAGCATTTAGGTCAAACCGTGTAAAAGGATACACGTAAATTGAGGGAAATGTGTATTTCACTAAATCTCTATGGCCGAGTTGATATGACGCGTATCGTCTACTCGTGGCTAGAGTCATGCATTTAGTCTTGCTGATGGAGATAGACATATTGTATTTTTTGGAAGCAGTGTGAAATCGATGTAGCATTTATTGCAGGTCTTCCTCTGATTCGGCTATGATGGTGGCATCGTCAGCATAGCATATGATGTTTAGCATATTGTCGCCCATCTTGTATCCCACGTTAAGGTAACTTCTTCTATAATTTTATCCATAACCAAGTTAAATAGAAATGGGCTTAAACTATCTCCTTGTCTTACTCCGGTTGGTGCTGGAACGTCATTAGAGAGTTCTCCGTCTACGCGAATTCTTGTGGAGCTATTTAGGTTTATGTCTCTAATGGTTTTGGCGATGGAGTGTGACACGTTCCTTTCGAGCAAAATGCTTATTTAATTTGCCGCAGTATGAATATAGCATCTGTAGTTGATCTGTTTCTTCGGAATCCTTGTTGTTCATCTCTATTTTCAATTTGTTGTTCTAATGTTACTCTTAGGATGTTGGTGAAGAGTTTGAGAAATGTGCTTAAAAGAGATATTCCTCTGTAGTTACCAGGATCAGATTTTTGTCCTTTTTTGAAGATGGGAATCGTTATACTGGCCTTCCATTCATCTGGTATTGTTGTAGTTTCAAGGATCAAGCTGTACAGTTTATGGAGACTTTTCGCTAGTTCTTCGCCACCATATTTTATGAGTTCGTTTGGTATATTATCACTTCCAGGAGCTTTTCTATTTTTGAGTCTTTTCATTCTTTGTCTAATTTCACTCTCCTCCAATGTCGTAGGTTTGTTAATTATTATATCTGGAGTTGCTGGTGGAGATGTGTTGTTAAACAGGTATCTTAAATATTTTTCCCATTCTGCTATATAAATCTTGTTAGTTTGAGCGTATTCATTAATTGGTTTCTTTTTGTCTCTTAGCATCTTCCATACTTTCTTTTGGGCGCCATAGAGATCACGCTCCATATCTATGGTGAACTTTCTCCAATATTTTTCTTTTATCTTTCTGATTTCGGAATTTACCCTGTTTCGAATAGTATTAACAGTTAGCGAACATATTTGGCGTATTCTTCTGTAAATGGGTTGCTTCTATTGGTATGAAAACTATTTTCTCTAATTAAAGACAAAATTGACCATTTTTATGCATATAACATATACATACCAGCATGCCAATTACTTTTTAGGTTAAGCTAAGAAAACATATCTTCACGCCTATAAATGCATACCGCTCTCGCCTTGTAAATATTAAAACATTTCACAATTTGTGCTCTTCTGTTTTTCATACTTTCCTAAGTTCCAATTTCTCCAACTATCTTCTTCCACTCCTTCTTCAGTCAGGTACTCTGCCTCGTTATCCATTCATTTAAGACATACGGAGTCAAGTTCATAAGTTTCCTGCCAGAAAAAGTTTAAGCGGATGTAACAGATACGACGCCGGCCACGCCCATTGCATTATTATGCGATGTTCCAGTTTAAATTTTATACCTTCACCCTCATAATGTTAATTTTATACCTCCAGCCTCATCGCATTGTCATGCGATGTTACAGTTTAAATTTTATACCTCGATACTCATAATGTTAATTTTATACCTCCACCCTCATTGCATTGACATGCGATGTCACAGTTTAAATTTTATACCTCCATCCTCATAATGTAAACTAGAGCTAATAGAAGACGTGTTGTTTCGTTATATTCTTTATTTTGGAAAAAAATAATTTCACCTGGTTATCTAGTTTATTTCAAAATATGAGTAAAGCCCTTTAGATGCTGTGTTAAAAGAAACTTCTCCGCCATGTTCCGCAGTAAAAGACTTAACTAAACAATTTCGCTTAGACAGATAATCTATTAAAAAAGATCTTCGTCAAAGCAGACCAGTAGAAACAATCGTTCCAGACGCTTCAGAACATTTTCTCAGTGATATTGAAAAAATAAATTCATCCTTTATTCAACAAAATCGAACTACGGGGGGGACTTGTCTGAATTTTTTTTGTTTAATTATATCACCTTTTTATATTCTAGGACTATAAACCTGTGTATCTTTCTACATATATATTTGTTTCGTTAGTATTTCACCACTCATTATCTAATCCGGCCAAACCGTCTCAATTCGAGCATTTCTATTAAAAAGTCAAAACTCAAAATAAAGTTCAAGTATAGGTACGAGTACATCGTTTCATTTAAATAAGGACCCAATTTTATTTTTCAAATTTAAGAGTCAGTTATTTTAAATTAATGAAATTATTTTCAACCAAGTCCTGGAACTCTTCAAATTATCCATTATAAAGTAATTAATCCATTGTGAAACTGAAAAATATTTTTTGACAGGTTACTTTAAGAAACATAATTCCAAAATTAAACACTTGATAACTTTAAAGTATTTTAGTAGTTTTTTTCTTCTTTTAGAATAAATATTAAACATTTTAAAGAGATATTGTCACCCGTTTCCACAATTTTATTACTAGGACAATAAAAAAGGCAAGAAATTATAATTCTTTTGTGAAAGTGCCTTAAATTTTGACAATTAAATTAAATCTTTCATCCACATTGCCAGGTAGAGTTTTGCTGAACCTTTATGTTTTGCTCTTTCTTGATAGCTTAACATAATCTTCCGCTGAATAAACAATTGCAGGAAAATCTTTTTGATTTACGAGTTTTATAATTAAAACCAAATTAAAACCGAGGTTTCTCTTCAACGCACCAAGGCGGGTGGACCCGCACCATATTAATAATTTATGAACATGGCGGACGCTAATGCTTCCTTTTTGGATCCGTGATATGGAACTAAGGGCCAGCTTCTACTGGGACGAACTGGGTAACCTTTTAGTAAAATACATATTTTGACTGTCATTATTGAAAATTTTCTTCTTCCGATTGAGTTCAATACAAAAAGTTTCTTTGACAGTCTATGTTCTGCCATACGGACAACATGATTAAGTCCCCGCAATTTCTTTGTATCCTGAAGATCAGTAGGAAAGCCGAAAAGAAAATTGAGTAAAAAATTAAAAGCCTGTGTCAGTAAAAACTTCAACTAGACCAATATAAAACGATGACTTACGAGTATGTGGCCTGGTTGTTAAGGCACTTGTCTTCCGACCCGGAGGTTACTGATACTTTTATGCATCAATTATTTACTGTTAGTACTCAATTTTATCAAAAAGGGTTCCAGTCCGATTTTCACTTCAGACCTCTATAACATATTTATGATTGGTTGAAAGGGATTGCCATATAGCAATAAACCTGCCAACAATAACAATTATAAAAACAATATTATTAATAGTAAAAAGAGTTACGTTAAAAAAGATAAATATTTTTTAAAAAGGGCCCAAGTCACGTTACAGTCCCGATCCGACAGGAAAAATGCCAAGATAAGTAAACAATAAATTTATTATAATTTTGTAAGTATGGGTTAAATAAAATATATAACAGCTTTGAAAATTTTATTTAACCTTATTATCTGAAAGAAAAATGTGACTATGCGTCGTGACGTATAATTTTAAAATGAAATTAATACGAGTATGTTCAGCTCTTCAGTCAAAGGGTGTACTCATACATTTTTATTGATCTAATATATTATATTTTTCTTAGTTCCATTTGTCATTTGTTGTTTTGTGACCATAAATGACTTATTTATCTCTGGAAGTAATCATCAATATTTTTGTTGTGTTATAAAACATTTAAGTGAATTACTTATACGATCTGATTATTGGATATTTAGTATGTATTGAAATCATTTGGATCATTTGGATCATCAATATTACTGACTATCTCATTTCAGAAGATACCCCAAAATGTTATATTTTATAAAGCTTTGAGTTTATTTATTTCTGACTGGTTTTATTTAAATAAAGGGTTTTGTGGAATAATTTAATTACAAGAGCCCAGATTTAATCCCAGTAATGAAAAAAAATAAACGTGTTTTGAAATTTTTTTTAAACTTTGAAATAAACGAATATATTTGTTTTGCTTTTGTATTTTATATGCATATTTATTTCAAAATGAATGTACTGAAATAAAATAAACTAGTAAAATAATTCTAATTCGAAAGTTATGACATCTTCAGTGGCCTATGTCACCCACACGAGAATTGAAAGTAAATCATTGATATATAAAAACATAACATGTCTAAATCTTCTTTTATTTATGTTTGTAGAACATTGAGGATAATATATTAATCATTGAGTAAACGTGATTTTATATATTTTTTAAATCCATCACATATTTTTTCTAAGTCAAACAAGAACAATTCTACAAGACTTTTATAGGAGCTTTTCTCATGATTTTTACAATAAGAATCGCGGACCTTTTGCCTTTTGTTGAACTGCCAAAAGTTGATCACTTCTAAGATGCATGCTCACTCTAGCTTACCTCCTTCCTACAATTCTTCATCAGTCTACCAATTGGACGCATTTAATCTAATTAAGCCAAGAGAATTAGTTTGGGCAGCCATTTTGATTACTAGCTTAAAATATGCCCCAACCAACTCACCAAAGGGTTTTCTCTATACAGAGTACTAGTTATTTGATTTCGAGTTCCTTTCTTATAATAATTTTTATTAATTACTATATCAAGGGTCTTCCCACACGAGTTTTTATAAGAAAAAGATAACCTGCGAAGCTTTGTTTTAAGACACCTGTCTTCCTACCTGTTGAAAACCATTTTTAAAGGGTTCCAGTCTAGTTTTCACTGCCGCATTAACATTTTCCAGTTTGTTGTAAAAGATTTTCAAACGTAAAGAAGCCCGCTACAGTGTACAATGAAATTGTAAAAAACTAATTCAGACATTTGTAGTTACATCTGAGCTATGGTTCATTATTACGAGTTTATTATATGGTATGTTCTAGGCAAATCTGTATGAGTAACATAAAAGCTATAATTTCACTTTTGTAAGGCACAATTACAAGAATATATATTAATTCTTATATATGGACAAGACAACATTCTGGAGGGCAGAAAACTGAAAATTAATCCTTTTATACGGCATCGATACTAACACTAGTCTCACACATTTATTATAGTACCTAAAATTCAGTAATACATTTTAAACATTTTAGGGTTGAAAATACATTATCACAAATTGAAAACTATTTTTACCAGAATGAACAAACAAACTCTGTGATTCAATAAATATTTCATTACATTAATCCTACAAAAAAATTGGATTAATAAAATGAAAAGTTTTTTTTAAAAACCTCAATTTAAAATTTGTGCTTATATTACTCAATGTATTTTTACGAGTTTCTAAAGACTTGATGTTTATGCACGTTTTCTAGACGACGGTATTTTGAAATGAAATCCGCTCCTGTTACCTAGGAATGTCGCTTCCATTATATGGCTTATTTTTACTGTGGCTATTATACAATGAGTAACGACGCACGATATAAAATAGAGTTTCGCAAAGACTTTTGTTATGTCCGAATTATATCTGTCAAGAGCAAGTAATACTCGGGGCTCTTGCTAAGGATATTACTTAAACATATCTTAAGAACTTGTCGTATCTTAATAATATATGGAAGCAGCCGTGATGCTTTTCCATGTTATCGTTTAATTTAATATCACACAGGATGACCGACCTACATCTAAAATAAAAATACCCAAAGCAATTACACACTGGTTCGATTTATCATTGAGTAGTTTTTTTTAAATTATATTACTAATCCAACTTAATTATTAATACATAACGCCATTTCCCTGTCAAGATATACCAAGAGGAGAGGACACCAGACGTTCCAATCGCTTGTTTGGAAAGTCTGACGCTGGCGGATTATATTTTCTTCATTAAAAACATTGTTCACTTCCAATCCACCCATGTTTTTATTGGTCTCATATTTGTTCTGTATATTTGGTTTGTTACTATTTCTTCATTAATTAGTTTTCTATGGCCAAACCATCTCAGAGAACTATTTTTCATCTTAATTAATACATCAGCCTCATGTTCTCATTCATCCCTTATCACTTTATACCGTTTGTTTGTTTTGTAAAACTTTGTCATTCTATGTATTATTCTCAGTACACGCATTTGTAAAACATTTATTGAATTATTAATGATATAAAACTTTGTCATTCTATGTATTATTCTCAGTACACGCATTTGTAAAACATTTATTGAATTATTAATGATATAAAACTTTGTCATTCTATGTATTATTCTCAGTACACGCATTTGTAAAACATTTATTGAATTATTAATGATATAAAAAAACATTCATCATTTACAAATGATCTCAAACCTCTAAAATTTGTGACTCAATACAAGTATTTGAGAACGTGGATATATGAGAAATAGGATCCCTTCCGGAAAATAAAAACGAGGATAGAAATAGCAAAGAGTACTTACATTGAAATGAAGCCTCTCTTTACATGCCGAGACCTGAACTTGGAATTGTGAATGCGCGTGATTTGCTGCTGCATCTTCACAACTCTCCTCTATGGAATAGATGTATGGGGGCTGAACCAAGAAACATCACGTAGGATCTAGGCTTTTAATATGTGGATATTCCGACGTATTCTCAAGATTTTCTGGACAGATCGTTTTACAAATATGGAAGTACATGCTCGCATGTATAAGGACCAAGGACAAAAATTGTGAAGATTCACACGTTACTGAATCTCGGTCACTTAATGAGGAATATAAGATAAATTACTTCACAATTGAGCATCGTAAGAAAAATAAATGGCTAATAAGGTATAGGATGGCGCCTTATATCATGGCTTAAAAACTTGCGAAGTGCAATTCTACCGAGAAAAACATTGTCTAGTAGAATAAAAATTATTAGCAATGAGTGAAAACTCCTTGACTTGTTTGATTGTTTCGTCAACCTATTCTCACTGTAAATGTTGGATGTGCGGCACAACAAATTAAATGATATTCCGGATACAGTTTACAAGCTGACCTCACTATCCACTCTCTTTCTGCGATTCTACAGGGTAAGAGTGTGTGAGATAGGATTACTCGCCTCACCAATCTGACAATGCTCAATCTGAGAGAAAACAATATCAAGGAGCTGTCTTTTCTTTGAGGTGTCACGCAACCACTAAGAGCACTTTCCGGAAGAAATAGGTAATTGTGTTAATTTGTTATCAATGGATTCACCATAATTATTTCGCCTGAACTGTACTGGGTGTTCCACGAATCAAGTCCTCCACGGTGTACAACTCTTGCACTGCAGCAAGTGTCGTATGGATTGCTCCTCGCCACAAATATACAGTCAATCAATCACGTAGTACTCCACATTTTGATATATTGTCCTCGGTTATCCTTATACAATTAAGGAGGCTTTAAGATATTTACTGGTCTTCTGTGGCAGTGGAGAACTGTACTGTATTTTATACTGTTTTAATTACTACTAGACAAAAACTACTTCATTGGAAAATGTTAACCGTGCTATAATTATTGCGAGGGTGCGTTTTTCAGATGTTTTTTTCCGTCTGTCAAAACATTTATTTGTGAACGAAGATACTAAAGTGTTTAAAAAAAGCCCGGATAAATATATCTAAATACAATTGGATCATTTTTTTCCGTATAATTGAAACAAGTTAAAGGATAATCTAAGTACTTGGTTAATATCTTCAAAAAAGGTATATGTGAAAAAAAATAGAACAGTACTATTTTAGAAAAAAATACAGTTTTAATTTCTTTATTTTTTCAAAGGCGCTTTACTTAAATGACACAACTTTTGAATTCTAGAATGATGCTAAAAAATCTCATGGCGATAAATGGAAAGTAATTGTAAATTACACTAATAACAAGAAATGTCATTAGCTAAATCGAGAGATACTTCTTCAAAAGCACTTAAAATGTATCCAAGAGTAGAACATAGAATATTATATAAAACTAAACTTGGTTATCTAAACTAGGGCAATGTCCAAAGTATCACTTAACCACTGATACCTTTAAATGGTGCACATTATGTGTTTCTCAATTACTTGCGAAGTGACTTATGATTATGTGATAAAAATGTTGTATCTCGTTAAATTGGAAATGCTATTTTACAGATTTATGTGAAACCTTATTTTCATGTAAAGTATCAGAGAAATAAAACTTTATTTTGTAGTGATCACGAAGGCAGTGGATTAATAATATTAAGGTTATATGTGGAACTACAATGTATCATAGAATAAGTAACGATCATGAAGGCAGTGGATTAATAATATTAAGGTTATATGTGGAACTACAATGTATCATAGAATAAGTAACAATCATGAAGGCAGTGGATTAATAATATTAACGTTATATGTGGAACTACAATGTATCATAGAATAAGTAACGATCATGAAGGCAGTGGCTTAATAATATTAAGGTTATATGTGGAACTACAATGTATCATAGAATAAGTAACGATCATGAAGGCAGTGGATTAATAATATTAAGGTTATATGTGGAACTACAATGTATCATGGAATAAGTAACGATCATGAAGGCAGTGGATTAATAATATTAAGGTTATATGTGGAACTACAATGTATCATAGAATAAGTAACGATCATGAAGGCAGTGGATTAATAATATTAACGTTATATGTGGAACTACAATGTATCATAGAATAAGTAACGATCATGAAGGCAGTGGCTTAATAATATTAAGGTTATATGTGGAACTACAATGTATCATAGAATAAGTAACGATCATGAAGGCAGTGGATTAATAATAATAAGGTTATATGTGGAACTACAATGTATTATAGAATAAGTAACGATCATGAAGGTAGTGGATTAATATTATTAAGGTTATATGTGGAACTACAATTTATCATAGAATAAGTAAAGAGGATATTGATCGATGTATTGAGTATGTCATGAAATTATACATATAAATAAAGGTTAAATAAATAGATTAAATGAAATTACATTTGAAGGAGAAGCTATCAAAAGGTATATGTTCATCTCATAGCCCCTCTCAGCTCAGATCCACACCTACCAGTAGGAGGGCGATTCCGGCCGTGAGGACACCAGATATTTTACAGCCCACACCTAGAATCTCATGATCTAGAATCTAAGAAGTGTAAAAAAATTATACTCATGAACGGCAATAATGCATGGATAAAATTGATATTTTAATTTAGATGAAGAAAAGAGTGTTAAAATGGTTTGGACACGTAGCGAGAATGAATAACGAAAGAGTAACTTAACAAGTATATAAGTCAGAAGTGCAAGGTGTGTGTGGAAGCTGTAGACCAAAGAAAACGTGGATGGAGCTAGTCAAAGAAATTTTCAAAGAAAATGAATATAGAAATTTGAATGACATAAGATTATGCTGGACAAGATGTATGAATGTAGAAGATGCGAAAGCTGGATAGAAAAGTATTGAGATAATTTATTTCGTATGCGTATGTATGTTTGTAAAATAATTTTGTTTTACACTAGACTTTCATTGCACACAGAACAGCCTGGCGGGCATGTTGCCATGTGACAATCTCTTCCAACAAATCAAAAATTTGTTAAAGGGTCCTTTACTATAACCCGTTATAGAGGCCGTAAGTAAAAAACTTTAAAAAAAATCTTGGTCTGAATGGAAATAGAACCAGCAACCCCCGGGCTAGAAGACAGCTGTCTTACCAATTAAATCATGAAGATCGTAAACGAAAATAATATTAACTAACTTCTATTCGGTTTAAAAATGAACGAACTGAGAATCTGTATCTTCATTATATAATAATATAGAAATACTCGTATCTCTTGAGAGCTTACGAGTATGTCTGCTTTTGAAACAACGCTACGTAAATTGGTATTTTCTTTTTATTTTTGTTTCTAGTAGATTCAGGTTTTAAAACTTAAAAATATAGTTATCAAAATCTTAGTTTTGCAGAATATTTTCAATATAATAATATGTCATCTACGTAACATACACTTAAACATATTATAATATTAATCTGACAAAATTTTCTTACATTATAAACAAATACTGAGGAAAGTTGACGAGAATATTCGTTACCATTCAATTTTAAAGTGTAATAAATCAATTTTCCGCGTATTGTTATGATGCTAAGTAATAATTATATTCCATCGTTATCAAAGCGAACATGATGAAATGACAAACCACCACATCTGATTGGAATTTATCGTTCTAGATAGAAACTAAATTACCAGAGACAATGCCACTTTATAAGCAATGAGTGTTCACCACGGGGGCGATCAATCTGAAGATTCTCCTTTAAATAAAAACTCATGTACTATTTTATTAAAAAAAACTATTGACGAGGTTATTAGATACGCATGTGCCACGCTTGGTTTCCGAGTTTTTTATAACGTTTCCATAATTTTATGTTATGAAACGGTGCTTGAGAACAAACAATAAAAAAATGTATGTTTACATTCTCAAAAACTTTTTTTATGAATACCTATTATTTCTAAAAAGTTAAAAAAATAGGCAATACATAACATAATATTATAGAAAACATTTACGGAGTTAACTAATTGCTACTCCTATAAATATATTTAATACCAATTACCCAAATAAAAGACTGCATCAAACCAACATATTACCACCCAGACATATCGACTGACAGCTGAATGTTAAAACTATATAATCATTATCTTAACTCGCAACTATGATTTTTTTTTCAGCACTACATCAAGACGTGGATAAAGAGAAATGGTTCAAATTTTATAATTAAATTATTAAGGCACGCGCCTCATTTTATTGATAAATGTGACATATTTTGTAATAAATCAGAAATATCGAAATTAGAATTAAAAGTAATGTGCTATTTGGGCAGGGCCTGTTTCTAGATTTCACAATTATTTTCCCTTTAGATGAACCACCGAGCATTCCGGATTGATCTTAGTAAATAGCAAAGTACAAAGCACACGACAGATCACTAGTTAGGTACATAATCCATTGTATCTAAATAAAAAAGGTTCGATTTATTGAGCCAAAGAAAATGTGTCTATCAACGTTGTTTTCCTGCCAAGCTCTTCAAAAAATATGTATCACCAATGCGGAATTGAAAAGGAAACTTGAAAAATCCATAGTTTACAAATGTCATTCATTATCACCTCTATTAAATATTTTTAATATCAATAATTTATCAAAGATTTCCAATTTAACGCTGTAGAACTCCATTTTATAACATTAAATAATAAATTACTTTGTTATTCCACTAATTACACTAAGCTCCGTGATACGTGTCTTTACCTCCTATCTTGAGACTCTTAATTCCGAATGATTCCGGTTTGTTACGAGAACGATGCTTAGATCAGATTGATGTCATGTTATATCGGTAATGTATGTTATTTATTCATTGACTGAAAGGATTTCTTTATATAAGGGTGAACCTTTTGAATTATTTACTATTTTTTTTATTACTTGTAGATTTGGATATCTCTAATATTTTTTAATTCATTTTTTATATAATTTTTGTGACGCATATGAAATGTAAACTTCATTTTCCTTAAAAATTTTTAAAAATACCATATGGACGGGCGACGCTTTTTTTTTATTTATTTATTTTTTCAAAACAGGCTTAGCCCATTTACTTTGAAAAATACAAGACATTAAAAAAGAAGAAAAATTACATGGAAATTTTTTTTTAAATTATATAAAATAAAAAATAATGCATATGCATACAAACGAGTATATACACACAAACATATGATACACATACTCGTATATTCACAGTCATTTAAGTATGTTGATGAGTGCTTTCTAACGCGCTCAATCTAAGAAGAAAATTTACTTTTGCTTATGTTCTTGTATTCTAATGATGGGCTTCGTAGTCGAGGATCCCTTCGCCACTTCGACGTTAATCTTGAGCTGCTCTTCCACGTTGATAATGTGATCTTCTGTGAGAAAACATCCCGATCCTAGATGCGCACTCTCTCCCGCAGATGTCACAGACATGTGGATCCTGCTGAGCCGCCTGGCAATGCTGACGCATGTTCGCAGCACTCTGACTGTTTCTCACATGTCTAGCCGTTGAGACGTCATCAGCCCAAGATCATATAGCTCTCCACCCTCCAGGCACATTGAGAACTATGGGGATATATGTACTTGCACAAGCACATGCTATTATTTATGCAAATTCATTTTATTTTGTTTATATACCCTATCTTTGCCGTTAAAAATCTTTCTGCTTATTTGTATGCGTGAGATAATCGGAGTTATTCCATCAACATGTAGAATTCTTCTCTAATTATCTCCTCCATCCTTTTTTTTATTTTTGGGTAGGTAAATATAGTTATTATTCATCGTGTCTTAAGTTATTCTTAGAATGTTATATTTAACTTTGGCCGTATACCTATTTATTTTATTGTTAAGAGTTCTTTAATATATTAATTCTCGTTCCTTGGTATTCATGATGGTATCTGAATCAATATCATTATCACTGAGTGAATTGCCATTTTATTGCGGATGGTTTGAAATATTAGGAATCACGATGTCAGTAAATTTAATTGAATTATTTTAACGTCATTTGGAAAATTTCAATTGTCATTTTTAACATTTAAAGTGCATTAATATGAGGCAGTTAGGTATTTTTCATTTCAAGGTTAACTTGAACTTCAAATCACTTTCATGAATTAAATAATAGCACTATAAACAAATTGCAATGATTAAATCAAAACTTTAATTTAACACAAAAGGAAATAGGAGCGTGCAGCATCATCGCTAAGTTTTTGGCTGATTGTTTTCAGCATAAGGTTTATCCAAGTAATAATTTATAAAAAGCAGTTCAATCTTTAGCAATTATTTTGATTACAAAAGATAAATATCTAAAGAAAAAAACATCGATTCAAAGTCAGTGTCAAATATCGTAATTTTAATTTATGATGACAATCATTTACATTTTACACATTTCCTTAAAGTACATTACCAGTAAAATTAGACTACAATAAAATATATTACTGAAATATAATCAAAATAATATTTACGTTAGATTTGAATTTCAAAACAATTAACAATATTGAGAAATGAGAAATTAATGGAAAATATTAAAATGAATATAAAATACATATTTAAAATTACAAAAATAATATTAAAGAATTTACAAAATGAGTAAGAATTTTTCATCGAAGGAGTCGAGTGACACGTGAAAAAACATCTTCTAAGGAGGTGTACGGCTGAAAAGTGTGGTTGTTCTACTTACTGCTATTTCCTAAGTTGGAAGAACAATCTGTGAGAAATTATCTCAGATAATTAAAAGTATTCATTTATATTTTGTAATTATAATTTTGTTAATTTAATTTAGAATGATACGAGAGATTTTTGCTTCTTCAATAACGGTATTTTCTTTTTGTGATGTTTTGAGAGTGCGAAAATATTCATGGAAATGTACGGTAACAGATCTAATACATCCTTATGTTTTTCCTTTGTAAGCGTTCAGATACTCGAATAAAGTGGAGATGCAATATAATCTAAAGATGAATTATAAAACATCTGATAAAGAGCTTCTTAAATGAATCTAATTCATCGTATGTTCAACCAATAAACAGATTATTTTTAATTGATTTCTTTAGAGATTTTGTGAAAACAAATCTTGTAACGTTCGGTATACTTTAAATATTTTTTTACGACACTGAGAAATTAGTTTATAATAGTCTTCCAGCATATTATAAATATAGTTATATACAAAAATCAAGTAAGTATACTGGAAAGTAAGGGCCTAAGTCAAACATCAACATAAATAAAAATAGAATTTACCTACCAACTTTGCAAAATTATTAAACGTCGCATTTTTTTCTTAATTCTTCTAGATTATTAAAATATAAATAATTTTACTATAAAATAAATCCCAACACAACTTTTTCAATTTTTTGACATAGTCCACTGTCATAATTACCGGCACAACTATACCCAAGAATAGGCTGTACAAATAGTCAGTATACAAATAAATTGGTAGCAATGGTCACTAATGTTTGAGTAAAGGATTAGTTTAACAAACGAAAACGGTTATTAAGACCAGTTTTAAATTATTTTTGTACAATTCTGAAATATACACAATATTATCAGAGATTTTAAATCCGGAAGTGAAGTTTTTCTTTAATTTTTAACTGAAATAATGAAATTATTGAAATCATTGTTTTTTTAAGAAAGTATAATTGGTTTTCAAAAGTGTTGGCATTCCTCCTAGCACCGGTCCTGCAACAAGGAATGTCAATTCCGTCGCACATAATCGTGATGTAATTCAATATTGTTCCTCGAATCTCACCAAATCTGAGAAATGACTGGAACCGTGTATATCGCGCATATTAATCCTGGGCTGATCAAGGTACGGCTGTCGTATTAAATCATGTCATCATCATACAAATCCTTCAGCTAGGATTATTATCATCATCAAACATATATGTCTTTGAATTTGGATACATGGATTTTAAGTCAATAAGATAATTTTTGCGTAACTTTTGCTGATCTTTTAAAATAAGACTGGCTCTTTTGTACTTTCTTGAAATTAATAAAGAAATGAGATTATTATTGTATTTAAGTGTTAAATAATAATCTCAGTTCTTGTTAAATAATAATCTAAGTGTTAAATAATAATCTCTGTTGATATTTTTTCCAATTAACACCATATTTGATTTTTGTTATAGTATACGTGAAATAACTGTTTGCAAAGATGACAGATGTTGACAAATTTCTATTTATTTTAGAACACGTTACTTGGAAGCTCCATCCTTGTCCTTAGAACTGAAAGTCTATGGAGAGCTAGAACTGAAAGCCAGTGAGCATGGGTGCAGCCGTCGAAGTACCTACTGGTGGAACACCACCTGTCATAAGCCTTACAGAGATCGCTTAATCATCTACGCATACACATGGGTAGATTAAAAGACAATATCCTCAGATGGAGGATAATCACAGATGATCCCCCACTATGCATGTGTGGTGATACTTAATGTCGCACCTGATGCTTTTGTCCACTGTGCCTCGTTAGCTGTTCGGAAGAAAACTTGCTGAAAGGAAACCCTAATGTCATCGCTGTTGCATCTTTCTAGATTGATTCAATATAGATATTTATTTATTTATTTATTTATTTTTTCAAAACAGGCTTAGCCCAATTACATTGAAAAATACAAGACATTAAAAAAGAAGAAAAATTACAGGGAAAAAATTTTTTTTTTTAAATTATATAAAATAAAAAATAATGCATATGTATACAAACGAGTATTTACACACAAACGTATGTTACATATATATTCAGTCACTTAAGTATGTTGATGAGTGCTTTCTAACGCGCTTAATCTAAGAAGAAAATTTACTTTTGCTTTTGGTAATGTGATATGAAATATGTCAATATCCGAAGCAGTCCCGTTAAGAAGAGTTAAGGCCCTTCCAACAGGCATAGCGGCTGGAAGACCCGTTCTTGCGTATGTTATTGAAAACAGTTCCTGCCGGCGCAGTCTAGTGTAATTGTTAGGAACATTTAACGCTAATCTTTGTAGTAATGCTGGATAGCTCACAACTCCTCGAACGAGTTTGACAACGTATACCAAGAGACGCAGATCTCTTCTTACGCTCAAGGAGTTATACCCGAGCATGCCCAGCAGAAACTGCGTAGGATATAGCCACGGATAGACACCAAACTCACTCATGTAGAGATGTCGTAGATATTTTTTTGTACTTTCTCCACCATGAGCGAGTTTTGCGCCCCCACCGGGCTCCAAATGCAAGCATTGCTTTCTAGTTTGCTACGGATCAATGAATTAAACAACGTTTTGAGCACCAATTGGTTTTCAAACGACTTAGAGATTCTCATAACAAATCCTAGAGTTTTATAAGCTGAGTTGCACATAACTTCTATGTGAGGACCAAACGCGAGATTGCTGTGGAACAAGACACCCAGATCTTTAATATTATCTGTGCGGGGAATAGGTATAGATTCAAGTGTATATCTATGGAATTTCAAGGCGTGTGAGCGATGATACGACATAATTTTGCACTTTGATGCGTTGAAATATAATTTATTATTGTGGCTCTACTCACAAACGTTGTTGAGATCTGCCTGTAGGTCTAAGTAGTCGGTATAAGAACGAATTTTTTGAAAGATTTTGAGGTCATCAGCAAATAGAAGAAAAGTGGATTTTTTTATAACTCTACCTATATCATTAATAAAAATAAGAAATAAGGTAGGTCCAAGATTAGACCCCTGCGGAACACCTGAGTAGGCAGTGAAGTAATCGGAGTTGTAGATTCCATGTGAAACAAATTGTTTTCTATCTGTAAGATAATCTGACAGTAGCCTTAGTAAGTTACCTGGGATCCCAAGTTCACTCATTTTTTCTAATATTTTTTTGTGATTGACGCGATCAAAAGCTTTTGCAAAGTCATGATACGAACAATCAATCTGATTGCCACTATCTACAGCCCTTGAAACATAGTCGGTGAAGACCATCAGATTGGATTCAGTAGATCTGCCTCTTCTGAAGCCATGCTGCTCATCAATTATATATGGGTCCACTAACGACCTTAGTGTGCGATCCATAAACATTTCTAGGAGCTTAGCTATTGAAGAAAGTATGGCGATAGGTCTGTAGTTGGTTATATCGTCCTTAGAACCATTTTTAAATATGGGAATAACTCGAGTCTTTTTCCATTCACTTGGAAAAGTATGGACTCGGAAGACAAGATTAAATATGTAAGCAAGAGGTGCAGAAAGCAATTCACTACAGCCCTTAAGAAAAAATGTAGGTACTCCGTCCGGCCCGACTGCTTTCGTGTTTTTCATCAACTTAATTTGTTTGAGTATATCAAATGTAGTGATGCTTAGCTTAAATCCCGAGGAAGTATGGTGTTCATCAAAAACAAATGCCTCGGAGTCCCTACAATAAACTGTTGAAAAATAATTTGCGAATGCAGAAGATATTTCGGGACCAGTTATTTGATTCCCATCCCAATTCATAACATTAAGCACTGGAGAATCGTTACGCATGGATTTAATATGATTCCAAAATAGTTTTGGTTCACGTACCATTCGACATTCTAAGTTCCTTATGAAGTCTTTATAAGCCGTGCGAATGTTATGTTTGAGCTGAGCGCTAGCACTTTTGAACGCATCGTAGTCACTCAGACGACAAGAGTGTTTCCATTTTTTGTGAAGAGAATCTTTAAGTCTAATATTCCCAACAATTTCACTTGTGAACCACCTCGGGTATTGCCACTTACGTAGCTCTTTTGGTTTTACGGGAAAGCACTCATCAAATACGCAATAAACATGTTCATACAAATATGCTACCGCCTCGTTCACGTCTAAAATTGAATATAAGGGATCCCAGTTAATATCCCTTGTCTTCAGATATAAGAAATGGAAATCTCCTTTGTCAAATCGCCATTTTTTAAACACTGGATTCTCAAATTTTTTTGGAGACGCATTTATTTTATCCTTGATCAAGAAGACTGTGAGATTGAATTCTAGTGCCGGGTGATGAAGATCTTCTGGTACGAGATGAAAAGGGGCGTGTTGCACCTTGGTGCTAATATTTGAATATATTAAATCTAGAAGCCTGCCGTTAAAATTATTGATATTATTAAATTGTATCAAGCTGTAGGCAGTTGAAAGACACAAAAATTCGTTTTGAACCCCCCGTGCCCCTATCGCGCTATTTAAGTTAAAATCGCCAAGAATTACTACTTTTCTATCTCGTATGTAATTTACATGAGCTAAAATGTTGGTACAGAAGAGCGAGTATTTCTTCTCGGTTGTATTCGGTAGGAAGTAAACAACGCATACAAATATTACTAAAAAACTATTTACAGTGATTTTAACCCAAAAATCTTCATTACTCGTTTCCAGGAATGACACTCGTTCAGCAAGAACCGAATCAGAGTTTCTCAATCCAAGTAACACGCCGCCACCACGGTGTGCGGAGACTCCATCAGCGGTCGAGCGATCGCGTCGGAATACTAAATAATTACCATCAAAAAGCTCACGCCTATAGACAGAGGCGTCCAACCACGTCTCGGTAAGTGCAATCAGAGAGTGATTGGAAGCAGCAACATTTTTGAAAAAATTTATTGTCTTCGTCTTCAAGCCGCGCACATTCTGATAGTACGCATTAAGTATTGTGAGAGACGAAGTATTCCGCTTCTCTTTCCCATTCTGTCAGTAATGGCTCGGTAGTTTAGGAGCCTCCAAATTGGTTATCCATTTTTTCAAAAAGGTTTTACGGGGCCAATTACTTGGAGACAAAATTAGAGTATCGACAACACTATAACGATATGTTATAGTGTTGTCGATACAACTGGATTGGAATGGAACACTTCATATCGTTTTGAGGACATGTTTTTGTAGACATCGAAAGAAAGTTATCTGGATATTTTTTTTTTATATATTGTCTGATTGTAATTATAATTACTAAATGAACTGATGATATTTTATCTCGTACTCAATGTTTGATAAATCTAATTATTTTATCAAGATCTGATCAATTTTGATACAAGAACAAGCAACCACGATTTTTAAGAACTTTCGAACATTATAAACGAAGATTTCAAATCGAGTATTTATTAGATTAATAATTATTTTTATCATGAAAAAAAATTCAACCAGTTCAATACTTTTATTTTTTTACATTAAATTTGATGAAGGATCGTACAACTTACCTGTAATACATATGTTTCGAGCTCATACATGAATCAAATGTTGTAAAACAGCCCAACTACGTATCATACCATTTTATTTTACTTTTATGCATTTATTTTGAACAACTTGAAATATTTTCATTGTTTTGAAAACATCTTGACATCTCTGGACTATTTTGTTTGTTGTGTCCTATAAAGAATACTCTGTGCATTATGTGTTTCATTGAAGATATAATAATATTTTTTATTTCACTATTATCCTTTGTATTTTATTGCACTTTCATTTTACAGCATTTACCTGACATTCTTATTGCCAGATGGCAATATATTCTAACCAACTAGAAAGTTAACGATATTCGTGGTTCCTCGCAGATAATATCCCCACCATCATGGCGGGAGATCTAAATGCTAAACACCCCTTCTGGCACAGCCGCACTTCCAACACTCACGGTAATAAACTTGACGAAATCTCCTCCCGGAAAAGATACTTCGTGGAAGGACCCACGTCTCCCACCCTCTATCCACTAATAGACAATCATCGCCCTGATGTCATCGACATCATTGTCCATAACGACATTCTCTATCAAACAGATCTCACGACTGTTCACCAGCTTCAATCCGATCACTACCCGGTATTACTTCAATTGACGGATGGCTTACCACCCTTCTCGCCCTCAGCCCTTCCGCGACACACCACCTCGTGGAGCGATTTCGCTATTAACGTCGACAGCAGCATCAAAATACCGACAACCTTCCCCGACACGAACTCCATAGACGCCGCTATAAATGACTTCACAACCACCATCAAATCCGCTCTCACATCCTCTTCAAAAGAGAGACCAGCCCATAAACCCGAACTTCCCCTTCCTCCACATATCAAAATACTGATTATGGAAAAAAACAAAACCAGAAAGTTGTGGCAAAACACAGCTGTCCCCTCTTACAAAACCGACTACAACAGATTAGTCAAAAAAATCAAACACCTCCTACAGCAACTCCGCAATGACAAATGGTCAGACTTCGTCGAGTCTCTCGAATACAATGATGGACTCAAATGGAAACTAACGCGTAGCCTTAGAAATACGCCCTCCCGACCCAGCTCTCTTCAAGGACCAAATGGCCCCGTTTTCTCTGCTCGCGACCGCGCAGAGACCTTTGCTGACTCTCTAGCTAATATCTTCTCGCCAAATGCAGACCTCTCTAACCCCTCTCACTCAATAATGGTCGACAACGCAGTTGCCGACATATTAAATGAGCAAACCCCCCCCACCACAGACTTCTTCTCACCGTTAGAAATTCAATCTATCATAAAAAATCTCATCAACAAAAAAGCCCCCGGCCCCGATAAAATCAATAATCTCACCTTGAAAAAACTTCCGAAAAAAGCCATTTACGCCCTTACCGCCATTTACAATGCCTGCCTTCGACATAAATTCTTTCCAACCCCATTCAAAAACGCCGACGTCATCATGTTCCCTAAACCGGGTAAAAGCCACGTTATCCCTGAAAATTACAGACCGATCAGTCTGCTCCCAACTCTAGGTAAAGTGCTCGAAAAATTAATCCTAGAACGTCTCTCGTTAGAAACTTACTCACGTAACATCATCCCAGATTCGCAACACGGATTTAGGCCATTACACTCTACCAACCATCAGCTTCTTCGCGTTGTAGAACACATCATCAAATACTTCAGCTCCAAAGGCCTCACGACCCTCCTTTCACTAGACGTGGCGAAAGCCTTCGACACAGTCTGGCTCAACGGACTCATATTCAAACTGCACAAGTCAGGTATTCCCCTCAGACTAGTGCAAATCATCGCATCATTCCTTGAAAATCGCTCCTTCTCCGTCAAAATAGACGGTATAAATTCATCCCCTCGCCCCATTCTGGCAGGTGTGCCCCAAGGTGCACTGTTGTCCCCTATCCTGTATAACATATACACGAGCGATATGCCCCAATTTTCACGTACACATTGTATCACCGCGCAATACGCTGACGACACAGCCTTTCTCTCTTCATCGAAATATGAGTCCGTATCCCACAACAGACTGCAAGACTTCATTCCCATTCTGGAGCACTGGTGCACCAAATGGAAGATCAAAATAAATCCCACCAAAAGCACAGCAGTCCGCTTCTCACGCAGATACATCAAACCCATCAGAACTCTTAAACTCTTCGGCCAGAGCGTCCCATGGTCAAAACACGTAAAATACCTAGGCCTCACATTAGACAGTAGACTCTCGTGGCATAAACACGCCCTCAATATCAAATCAAAAGCTCACGGAACACTCAAATCATTATTTCCCTTGATCAGTAAATACAGCAAACTTAGCACGCGCACTAAACTCCACCTATATAAAGCGATCGTCAGACCGCAACTGACATACGCCCTTCCGGTCTGGGGCCACGCGAAGAAAACAACGCTACATCACATTCAGATCATTCAAAACAAAGCCCTCCGCATAATTTTAAAAGCACCCTACATCGTCCGTAATTCAAGACTCCACGCAGATACCAAACTACATACTATCCCCGAACATATGCGCGCTCTGGCCGAAAGGTTCTACAGCTCTATATCCCGTCATCCCAACCCAGTCATAAAAGCCTTAGATAACTACAACGCGAACACCAGTTACAGACACACTCGTCCGAAATCAATATTGCGAATCATCCCTCCGACCCCCCCCTCTTTAACTCTAATCATCCCCCCAAATGACCCCCCGATTGTCACTCTGAACACCCCATCATCGATAATTCCTCCGGCAGACAGTTTACCCCCATAGGCAACCGCATTTCTCACCTTCAATAAACATTTTCTACACCTTAATATATTTATAAAAGTCACACACATTTCCCCACTCATTTACTTATCTACATATACTATATTCATTCTTATAATTTATTCACAATTCATTTTTTCATTTTTTTTTTTTTTTTTTTTTTTTTTTTTTTTCACCCATTCAATATAAAACAGTGTGTGACGACACAAATTTATGTATATTTGTATTTAATATTATGTATATATCATCATATTTATATATGTATTTAATCGTTTATAATTTCTCATAATCATTCATAAAATCAAAACAATTACCACAAACCTATCCTTTCCCGATTCCCAAAAAGATCCAAAAATTTCCAATAAATATCTTAACAGTCAGAACTTATCCGATGAAGGAGTAAGGTGTCCTACCATCGGACCGAAACTCCGAACAAGCTATCCATCACTTGAAAGATATTCGTGGATTAATTGGTAAAACGTCTGACATTAAGATTGAAGATTACGAGTTTGATTCTCAAAACCATTTTTTTTAAAAGGTTCTCTGTCTGGTTTTTACTCAAGGCGTTTTTACCATATTTCTGGTTGGTTAGAAAAGTTGGACACTTGGAAATAAACCCCGCTAGATAGAATAGTACTTTATGCAATTATAGTATAGTTAAACTATTTCAAGACAATATAAAATTATCAAGGTAGGGAAACTTTTTTCACTCTAGGCCACGGAGGTTGTAAAGATAAAAATATTATACTTTTCGATACTGGAATATGTATTTTTTTAGATATTTCAAAATGTTAGTACACACCTTGAGATGAGAATTTTAATTTTTGAAATATACTCATACAGCAGAAGTTTTATTTTTTGTTTGCGTTTTCAATTATTTTATATGCGTATTTTCGTTAAGTGGTGTTTCATTTGACCCTGTTTTTCAGTGAAAAGAATTATTGACTATCCGAAGTTACTAGAATTGATTAATTTCCGTATTCCTTTCGAGAAGTACGAGACTGCAGGATATATTCCGGTGTTAGAGTTCTACAACTAACTATTACTCGAATTCTCCCGTACCCAGATTGCATCGATTGGGTTATGGCTATGATGCAGTCCCGAACATATTTAGTGACATTCTTAGTATCTTTAAAAGTTCTCTTAGGGAACAGTTTTGTCTGAAGTACAAATGCAAAGCCATGGCGTGAGTGGCGTTGATTTTTTCTCCCTTTATTTTCGTTGACTTTTCTTCTCTCAAACTTTTCGACATATCATGTTGAAGCTTCGGTGTGATTTTTTGGTGTATTGGAGTGGATTCATTTTTTTAGAATATTTTTTAGATACATTTTAGATGCATATGCAATTTTTTTTTAATTATTTTTTCTTTCTCTTTGTGTTTGGGCCCTGTTTTATTATCTGAGATTTGACCTGTCTCAAGTCTGTATTTTATGTATGGTAGATTGCGTGCATGTTCGTAGTGCTTTTCAATATATTTTGAGATACGATTCATATAAATGTTAATAATTTTTGTGATAAGTTATACATTCATATTTACTCCAAACTTCTAATTTCTCATCATTCATTCAAACTGGAAAATATTGACGCAAAATATTGAAATTTCGCAAAAATGGGTGTTTTGTTGGTAAAAAAATGTTAATTCATTCAATTTGGATAATATTGATGCGAATGATAGAAATTAGAGGTTTGGGACAAAAAACACGAAAACATGTTGAACAAAGAATAATTTTGTCGTGATTTTGTTTATATATATTTGTAAACTTGGTCATCAATGGCAGTTTTTCGAGTGAAAAGTATATAATTTGAGTATATTTCTAAGAAATGTTCATACACATTTAGCTGGTTTTGAGGTTTTATATCACTATTAACGTCAATGCGTTTCTAGTACACTTATGTCTTGATTTATTATAATTCAAGCATTTATGTACGAAAAACTTGTGTTTTGTTAGTCAAACGTAATAAAATGCATTCAAACTGAAAAACATTGACGCAAAATATTGAAATTGAGAAAAAAATGATGATTGGGACGAAAAACATGAAAACATGTTCAACAAATAATAATCCTGTCATTATGTAATAACATTCGTAAACTTGGTCGTCAATGGCAGTTTTTCGGGTAAAAAGTATGAAATTTCAGTATATTATTAAGAAATGTTCGTACACATTTAGCAGGTTTTAAGGCTTTATATCACAATGCACGTAAATGCGTTTCTAGTGCACTTTAATCTTGATTAGTAATAATTCTAGCATAAATGAACGAAAAATTAGTTTTTTGTTAGTAAAAAGTAATAAAATTCATTCAAACAGGAAAATATTGATGCAAAATATTAAAATTTCGAAAAATTTGTGGTTTTGGACAAAAAACACGAAAACACGTTGAACACGAAATAATTATGTCGTGATTTTATACATATATTCGTAAACTTGATCGTCAAAATTTTCGAACGAAAAAATTTAAATTTTTTTCTAATACTTATAAATATGGACGTAAAATATTGAAATTTCGAAAAATTTGTGGTTTTGGACAAAAAACACGAAAACACGTTGAACACGAAATAATTATGTCGTGATTTTATACATATATTCGTAAACTTGATCGTCAAAATTTTCGAACGAAAAAATTTAAATTTTTTTCTAATACTTATAAATATGGACGTAAAATATTGAAATTTCGAAAAATCAGAGGTTTGGGACAAAAGACACGAAAACACGTTGAACAAATGATAATTATGTCGTGATTTTGTACATATATTCATAAACTTGGCCGTCAGTTTTCGAGTGAAAAGTATGAAACTTCCGTCGATTACATATAAATGTCCTTACATATTTAGCAGATTTGGATGTTTGATATCACAGTCATAGTCAATGCGTTTCTCGTACACTTTTGTCTTGATTTATTATAATTAAAGCAAACATGTACGAAAAACTCGTTTTTTGTTAGTCCAAAGTAATACAATTCATTCAAGCTGAAAAATGTTGACGCAAAATAAAGAATATTCAAAACATTAGAAGTTTGGGACGAAAAATACGTAAACACGTTGAACAAATAAAAATGCTGTCTTGATTTTGTACATATACGAGTATTTGAAAACTTGGACGTCAATGACAGTTTTTTTTAGTAAAAAGCATAAAATTTCCGTCTATTGCTTCTAAATATTGACGCGGAATATTAAAATTTCGCTAAATTAGATTTTTGGGACGAAAAACACGTTTAACAAATAATATTCGTAAACTTGGTCGTCAATGACAGTTTTTCGAGTGAAAAGTACGAAATTTTATAATGTTCCTTCACATTAAGCGGGTTTTGAGGTTTTATATCACAATTAAAGTTAATGCATTTCTAATACACTTTTGTTATTCATTAAAATTCAAGCATTTTTATACGAAAAATTGGTTTTTTGTTCAAACTGAAAAATATTTATTCAAAATATTGAAATTTTGAAAAATTTGAGGTTTGGGATAACCAAACACAGAAAACGTTGAACAAATAATAATTCTGTAGAAATTTTGTACATATACTCGTAAACTTGGCCGTCAATGGGAGATTTTCGAATTAAAAGTATGAAATTTCCGTCAATTACTTATAAATATTGAAGCAAAAATATATTTTATGTTTGGGCGAAAAACAGGTTGAGCAAATAATAACTCTGTCGTGATTTTGTACATATATTCATAAACTTGGTTGTCAATGGAAGTTTTTCGAGAGAAAAGTATAAGGTTTTCGTCTATTACGTCTTTACATATTAAGCAGATTTGGATGTTTTATATCACAATCATAATCTATGCGTTTCTAGTACACTTTTGTCTTGATTCATTATAATTAAGGCATTTATGTACGAAAAACTCGTTTGTAGTTAGTCCAAAGTAATAAAATTCATTCATACTGTAAAATATTGACGTAAATCATTGAAATTCCAAAAAAATGAGGTTTGGGACAAAAAACATGAAAACTTGTTGAACAAATAATAATTATGTCGTGATTTTGTACTTTGTATTCGTAAAGTTGGCCGTCAACGGCAAATTTTCGAGTGAAAAGTATTAAATTTTCGTCCATTAATCATTGAAGCAAAATATTAAAATTTCGCTTAATTAGAAGTTTGGGACGAAAAATACGAAAATACGTTGAACAAACATTAATTATGTCACGATTTTGAACATATATTCGTAAACTTGGCCGTCGATGGCAGATTTTCGAGTGAAAAGTATGAAATTTCCGTTTATTACTTATAAATATTGACGCAAAATATTTAAATATGGAAAAGTTAGAGGTTTGGGATGAAAATACGAAAACACGTTGTGAAAATATTAATTCTGTCGCGATTTTGTATACATATGCCTTAACTTGGACGTCATTTGCAGTTTTTCGAGTCATGAGTACGAAATTTCCGTCTATTACGTATAAATGTACTTACATATTTAGCAAATTTGAATGTTTTATATCATAATCATAGTCAATGCGTTTTTAGTACACTTTTGTCATGATTCATTATAATTAAAGCATTTATGTATGAAAAACTCGTGTTTTGTGAGTAATAAAATTCATTCAAATTTCGAAAAACTTGGGGTTTGGGATGAAAAACATGAAAACACGTTGAACAAATGATAATTCTGCCGTGATTTTGTACATATATTCGTAAACTTGGCTGTCAACGGCAAATTTTTAAGTATGAAATTTCCGTCTATTACTTATATTCACGCAAAATATTGATTTTTTGCTTAATTAAAGGTTTGAGACCATAAACAGGAAAACACGTTGAACAAATAATCATTCTGTAGGGATTTTGTACATTTATTCGGAAACTTGGCCGTCAATGGCAGATTTTCGAGTGAGAAATTTCCGTCTATTACTTACGTTCACGAAAAATATTGAAATTTCGCTAAATTGATTTGGGACGACAAACATGAAAACACGTTGAACAAATAATAATTATGTAGTGATTTTGTACACATATTCGTAAACATGGACATCAACAGCAGATTTTCGAGTGAAAAGTATGAAATTTCCGTCCATTACTTATGAACATTGTACCAAAATATTGAAATTTCGAAAAATTAGAGGTTTGGGACGAAAAACACGAAAACACGTTGAACAAATAATAATTCTGTCGTGATTTGGTACATATGTTTGTAAACTTGGTCATCAATGGCAGTTTTTCGAGTGAAAAGTATGAAATTTCCGTCAATTACGTGTGAACGTATAAACGAAGAATGAAATGTTAGTATTTTACTAAGAAATGTTTATTATGTAAATTTAATAACACATTTATAAGGTTTTGACGTTTCAAATCACAATTAACGTCAATGCATGTCTATTACAATTTTGTCTTGAATTATTATAATTCTAGCATTTATGTACGAAAAATTGTTTTTTTTGTTAGTCAAAAGTAATAAAATTCATTCAAACACGAAAATATTGATTCAAACTATTAAAATTTCGTAAAATTAGAAGTTTGGGACGAAAAGACGTTGCACCAATAATAATTCTGTCGTGATTTTGTACATGTATGTAAACTTTGTCGTCAATGGCACTTTTTCGAGTGAAAAGTTTGAAATTTCTGTCAATTTCGTTTAAACGTCCTTACATATTTAGCAGATTTGGACGTTTTATATCACAATTAACGTCAATGCGTTTCTACTACACTTTTGTCTTGATTTATTATAATTCTAGCATTTTTTTACGAAAAATTGTTTTTTTTGTTAGTCAAAAGAATTACTCGTGTTACCCTTTTAGTGATCGATAAAGGACCGTACATTGTATTAAAATAAAATGTCAATATATTTTCGAAAATATTTATAAGCACAAGAGCTTAAATATAATTGAGATCAATTAAGTGAGTATGACATGACAATCGTTCAAAAAGATAACAAAAAAAAACAAAATAGTTTCAATAAAAAAAAAATTGATGTGAGAAAAATCATTGTTTTTCATATTTTCTTTTCATATACTCGTAGATAGAAAACAACTTAGGGCAACATTCTTTCTGAAACAATCCAGAATTTCTAGCATGAAACATAAAATTGTTTTATACCACAGATAATATCTGCTCCATTTTATTGTTCTACGCTCCGCATCTAGGTCAGCAAGAAAAATACTTGAACATTTAGAAAATTGTTCTCTTTGCAAATGCATTACGCGTCACATATGCGAACTTATCTCTACACTAATGATTTTTTTAAAGAACCTAAATGCTATAGTGATAATACAATACATATAAATTACAATTATTGCGTTCGATGTTTTATATTACTTAATACTTTTATCAACAAAAAAGTGTTTACCGTACATGGTTAAATACTCGTATTATACAACTTCCAGGTGTATTGATGTGCAGATTTTTTCTAGCCAACAAGATTATCTTAGCAAAATTAAGATATTGGAATCCATGACATATTTCACAAGAAAATGTTCCATAAAATCTAAGTAAAAAAGACATATCTCTAAACTGTAATTATAGAAACTTGGGGAAAGGAATTTGTTCAAGAATTAAGACGAAAAATAATGAAATATTAGGAAGAAAGGATATTATCCAAGTATTCTAATATATATATTTTTTTGGAATTATTTAATTGTGGTACCACAGTCTTGCCGCGTTTACAGTAAACTGAGAAAACTATCATCAATGATATGGATCAAAAAATATCTTCCAAGTTTATTATTACAAGCTTATTGTAAATCAAACCAAAAATGTACCTCATTACTTTCATGATTATTCTCACTCGAATAGAAAATACGTGTATAGTAAAGATGAGCCTCAATACTTTCATGGTTATTATTTACAACTTGGAAATGTACTAAAAATGAACCTCAATTCTTTCATGATCCTTGTCAACTAAGAAATGTTATTAAAATTGGCATCAATACTTTCATGGTTATTATCACTCAATTAGGAAGTGTGATAAAAAAGAACTTGAAGTATTGTTTTGAGTAAATGTTCCATTTAAACAATACTTCAGGGAGTATCGAGTCCTGAACATTGCCAACTAACATTTCAATTCCATTTTCTGGCACTATCATCGAGAGAAGGGGAAGATGCAGACTCAGCAGATACACATGACACGCATGGCTACTGATGAAATGTTCACCTTATATATAATGGGGTGCCGAATTCAGTAAAGGCAGTCGATCGGAGCGTGGTTGTTGTTGCAACAGGAGTTTAAATAATTGGGCTTGCAGGAGGAATGACTTGTCGCAAAGGTTTGTGTGAACTCTGCAGTGAGTTTTTTTTTTATGATTATGTGCGGTGTATTGTATTGTGGGATGAACATGCTTGTCTATCTGGAGTGATGAAGTGTGAGGGATTTGATTTACGTGATTTATACATAACATATGTAATTGAGTGTCAATGTTTGTCAGGTTGATGCGAATGTGCCACGGGTTTTTTTTTTAATAAAAAATGGAAAAGAAATATCGATTTACTTTATTCACGCTATGTCCTCAGCGAGTTACAGGCAAAACCCTAGTTTACTGGGGGCACGACAAGTGAAAGGCAACAAACCCAGATCCATTAAAACTGTGTGTCCAAATTAAATTACCTGTTGTTTTTTCGCACATTGGGGATATTTCTTGTAATGTGTAAGTTAAATAAAATAAAATTAAAATAAATTTGAAGTTTAATTTTATTTGTCTTTATTTCTTTCCAAGTATACATAACATTATTCTACATCAAAACCTTCTAAACCCTCTAATAAATGTTGAATTGATACAAAATGAAAACTTGTTATCACAGAAATGATCAATTATTGTGTATATTAAAGGAAATATTTTTTTTTTTTAAATCAATTAAGAAGGATTTTTTAAAATAAAACTTGTTACTTGAAACAGTAATGAGGTTATATTTTTATCATCGGAATTCAAACCTAACCCATATCAAAAATATAAAAAAATATAACTTGTCCACCTAATAAGGCACAAGGTAATTTCAAATACGAGTATAACTCCTAACGCGTTGGCAAAATTGTCTTCAGCTAAATAAATAAAAAGTACTTCCTCAAAAGTCCCGTCTCGAAAAGATAATAAAAGGAAACGGCATTTCTACAGGTATAGATCGATTCTTTAACCGTATATTTAAAATATAATTCCTCAAATTGGAGATGAAATAAGTACTGAATATTCTCCATAAGTTAATTCACATCTGATACGTAAAAAATACGTTTACAAGTGACTCGTTATTTATCAGTTACAAAACACCCCTTAAAAAAAGGGTGTTTGTAAATGAAGATAAAGTGCTGTGAATGGCAGTCGTCCCTATTGTTCCTCACACTGATGGCTTTAATCTCATTAACGTGAATATAGAAACAGTCCACAAAACAATGACGCCCTGAAAAATGGCACCCTATTTATTTCAAGTGTAGCAGCATTTTCCGTTTCCGAGTTTTTATTAAGGCCACGCAGTCCGTCCGAGTGGATAAATTATATAAATAATTCTATTTGCGACAGTTAAGATTCGAAATTAATTATTCTAAGTGGAAGGATGGGATGTCTCAAGCATAATCTTGTTGGAAATGAGTTGATTGTTTTTTATTTGCAGCGGATGTCTTATGTTTTTATTAAGCTTTTTTCACGGTGAAGGTAATTCAAAAAATATTTTTAGGAGTAAACAGGGGGAGATCGTTTATACATCGCTGTTTGTTGCATTATCTGCAAACGTAGAGAATTTTTTTTTAATATTGTACTAAACTTCATTCATTTATAGCCTTCGGTAAATTTAAAATATAATTTAAATTGGATGAAAGCCATAGCTGAATTGTTTTCTTTTTCAGAATAAATTTTAATAAAAATGCAACTTGAAAGCAGGTGCAGACATATTTGTTAAATAATAATTGATATAAATTTATAGAATTAAGGGAGATGTTAAGTTACAAACTGACAATTTTAACTTATAAGAAATCGAATAAATACCACTGATGTATCGTTGTGTAAAGCGTAAATTATACAATCTGAAATATGTTTCGAGACTTCCACGGTTCTTTGCATCAGGTGTCTTAGGTCTTTAAAAATATAAAATGTATGCACACAGCGTGAAGTACTCATAACCTTTAATTTACCTAAACGTATCTAAGACGTTTCGCTGGTATGACGATGATGGTAAGACGTTTGACTTTATTCGGGGGTTTTGGGTTCGATTCTCGATGGCGCCAAAAAAAGGACCCAGTCTGGTAAAATAACTCGTCATATACGAATATTTACACACGGCGAGTATGTATGCAAGTGTTGTTATTTATTCACGTCCGGGAGTGTTACCTATACGGGCAGCGATGAGTTCCAAGTTCCTTGTCAACACCAGTGGTTATTCATCCGAAAACTCAATTACTTGAGACGAACTCATTATTGACTGACTCTCAGCGATGCGCTTCAAAATATCCGAATCACCTATTCGTATATATTGAAAGATACCATACGGAAGTCTAAGTTTTGTCAAACCTAAGATTTATTTGTACATATTTTCTCCTGGAAATGTTACCCCATATAAGATCGTCCCTGCTGAGTGCAGGAAGGGCCTTTCAAACTGTTTCGCGCTTGGCGAAGCCCATATGGGGCCTACCGTTCTATACGAGCAGACTCTATTATAGTTCAGTATTCTTGGGAATCGTGTGTCATGCAGCCAGATGCTGGGTACATAGAAGTTGGCTCTGAGATGCCAGGAGGATGCTGATTGGTGGTCAACGATGGGCGATGTGGGCTATCGCCAAGCCTTATAGGACATGCCCCGGCGGAATCACTCTCGGTCTTAAAGGGGCTCGCTCGTTGCCGTTGCACCTGGAGGTCCAGCGACACGCTGCGATTATCTTTCTCAGTTAAGGTCAGCCTGCGAGTATAGGTGACGTCCGCCTTCCCCCCTTATCAGGGATGAACCCTTACGTGATTTTTAAAGCCTGCCTAGAGGCCCAGTTGTTGACTTGGCAACATCGTTGGTCGTCTTCCTCCGTAGGAAGACATACATTTAATTTTTCCTCGCATCAGGGTGCGCCTCGGCTCTCAATGGGTACAACCAAACTATTGGACTATTCAATTTCTCTCTTGCCATGGGAACTTTAATGGCAAACTTTTTAGCTCAAATCTTGTCCCTTTGCCTTGTTGCAATTTTGCGGTCATCTGGATCAATCCGTAGCACACATTCTGTGGTACTGCGATGAAAATCGAGTAATTTCCGAAGGGAACTCCACTTAGCCTTACATTGGTTCAACTTCAGACCGATTAGCTACTCCGATCTAGTTGCGTCAAAGGATAGTTTTGTTGGATTTGAAATTTTCTGCAAAAGTACTGGCAACTTGCTGTGCTGTTTGAACTCCGGGCCTTTAGTCACTCTATAAGAAAACAAAACAAAATTTGCTGCGAGTCATTTTTTTTTTACCCGTTATGTCGGACCATAAGTCCGTCGTCACTACTATTCTTATCAAACTTAGGTCTGTCACCACCGGCGGAGTCCCTTTGGGCAGTTCCTTCTTCGTCACTATGTGACGTCGTGCTCATAAAAAAATAAGGAAGATTTCGATCCTGTGGTAGATCGCGCTCGATGTGGATTTATTTTGTCCCCCATGACGATCCCACCTCCACCTACGTGGGTGGAGGTGGGATCGAACTAAACTGAACTGTACATATTTATTAACATAATGCACAATTTTCAGATTTATTTTAAGTTTATTATTTTAAACCTGAAATGAATACATATTCGTACCATCTTTCCCTTCTCGTACCATGTCAGGTCCCCCAAATGTCAGCCAACACTGCGGTAAAGGCCTCTCTGTCCTGCGCCTTATGGAACAGTACTTGAACTTCTTGGATTTCGGTCCACTCTTGAATGTTGTAGAACTAGGACATTTATATTCTACCAGCACCAGTTTGACCCTCTATTTTCCTTTGAAGGATGAGCTGTAGAACTTAGCAATGATATTTAAAATAAACCAAAAAAAATATACTTGGGCTAAATTCGGTAAATGAAAAACTAACCTTAATTTAAAATTTCATCACTGAATTCAAATCTAACATGTTTTCCATGATAAAATATATTTTGATGTAATATTTAACTTAAATTTGTTATAACATTAATTTGACTATTACTAATATTTTTATTTAATCCCCTTAATGCGCATAGGTACTGTCTAATTTACATGATTTATAATTCTTAATATTTATTTAGCTGTTAACATTTTAAATATGAGTTTAATGCTTAAATGAAGAACTCACTTTACGAGTTAACGGATAAAATCAAGAATAAAAAAATAAAAATTTGTGTCACTTTACGAGTATGTTGGAACAATCGACAACTTCCCGTTTTATCATAGCAAGGAACCATTACACTGGCCCTGATTTCATAACCTTCTGCCATTTGAATATGAATTATTTCCATTCAATTAATTTCATACATTTAAAGTACAGGCAATGACCATTGTTTATGAATTATATGGTCCCTGCCACCATATCGCGAATTTGCATTGATGATCGTGTTTTAATCTGTCGCGCTATTCACCTCACCCCCTCAAATTGTCTCACGTCGTGACTTTGCTTTGATTTTATTGTGGAACGTTTATTTGGGCTTTTAATTCCGGCATCCCTGCACAGAGCTGCCCCTCGAATAAATACGCTGTATGGTGAATACTAAATATTATGAAAATTGGGCCGAACTCAGTTATACGAGTACACAATAAATAAACTAAACACCATTTATACATATTATACTATACGATTCGCCCGTGTGATTCACGGTTACAAAGTTTTTTTAACCACACCGACGTGAAACCTTTTTGACACCGCCCTGACACATCAACTGACAGCTTACTGTCAAAACTTTATTTTTTTTATTCTTGGACATTATTTATTCTCAACACTATATCAGGTAGTGGATAAAAATAAATCATATAGGTTTCATCATTGAATTACTCGTATTACAGTGCACGATTCATTATATGTACAAAAGGGGAAATAATGCCACATTTCCGTTGTTTTGACATATGTGTTTAAATATATTTGCATACAATATTGTTATCGTTAGAAAGCCAACTTTATAAGATTTATATGAAAGAAAGCTCTACATGCACGTTTAGAATGGGTGATGAGACCTTCAACCACGTTTTCTTTGAGCACCGCATACAATCTTGACTCAATTGTAAATGTCCCCCGTCCGTTCAAATGTTTATCCCTATTTGGATCGATAACTCGGTTCATCGCAGAGTTAACGGATCTCAAAACTCTATGTCGAAGTTCACGTATTATTAACACACATTTCAAAAATGTATTCAAGCACCATTACCCCAAAAACTT
This sequence comes from Odontocerum albicorne, assembly GCA_949825065.1. NCBI lineage: Eukaryota > Metazoa > Arthropoda > Insecta > Trichoptera > Odontoceridae > Odontocerum > Odontocerum albicorne. The sequence goes on from OX463838.1 coordinate 35,778,969, forward strand.
GAAACACCTTAGGCAAATATTTTAAACAATACTCTCTTCACATTCAAACAGTAATTTTTATCTTAAAATGGTGTCATGTAACAGTGATTATGAGCTTTTAAATAAGCTTAAAACCAAAAATAATAAAAATGATATTTATTTGATATTGGATAAACTGCACCTAAAGTAAACCCGTGCATACTATGTTGTAATAGATCGAGGCTCAATATTCCCAAAACTTTTAACAAATTCTCGATTGCACCAGTCGGCAATAACTTCTTATAGGATATATTTCCATTTAGCTTTACATCGACACATCGTCAGACCAATTGGTTTCTTCGAATAGTGACGTCTAAAGATAGTTTTGCTGTATTTGAGGTTTTTTCGAAAGCACTACCAACCCCTAAACTCTTCGAACTCCAGCTTTATAAATATTACTGCACTGTGAAAAAGTTTCCATCTCATGTGATGCTAGACCTTAAGTACGGCGTCAATGCTATTGTTTACACACTCAGGCGTGTTGCCACTGAAGAATGAATCCCTTTGATCAATGTTTTCTTTGTTACAACGTGACATTGCTCTCATAATAAATAAAAAATATTTTATGGATGGAGACTTATTTTATCCTTGACAAAGCGTGGGATGGAACTAAATTGTACTACACCAACCACACTTCATATTCTAAAACTGTTTGTTCAAAAAACGATCAATATGTTTCTGTCAGTCGATAAGTAACGAAAGAAACTTTAGCGACGTCCCGCGCCCTGCTTTCCTTGCTTTGATTTTGATTTTATCAGCCCAGCACTTATTATCATGCGTTATTGTAACTATTGTAAAATAATAATTCCCCTAAAATAATGATTTTCTTAAGCATGTGTTTATTTTCAACAAAATAGTCCAATACGTTTCTGTCAACCGATAAGTAACAGCACAGCCTTCAGAAAATTTTCCACGACTCGTTTTCCTTGATTCGCTTATATCGGTGTGTTATCACCGTAATTTTCCCCGAAAGCAGGATTCTCTGGAGCTTGCGTTTATTTTTAAATTATAACTAATGTGTTATTTTTAACACGAATAGTCCAATACGTTTCTGTCAGTCGATAAGTAACGGCGCAGTCTTCAGCGGATATCCTAAGCCCCACCATCATGATTTGGTTGTATTAGCACGTGTTATCACGCGTTATTAACCATTGTACAATGGATTTTTCTCCGAAATCAAGATTCTCTTGAGCATGTGTTTATTTTTAAATTGTAACTAATGTGTTTCACGGTCGGTAATGGAAATTAAATTTCATGTCTCGGTTTAAGCACCTGAACAATATAAAATAAAGAATAATGCCTTTGTTGGCTTTAAAAATTCAATGCGTGATTTCTTTGTAAATTTTCAATATAGACAAGGTACAAACAACATTTTCGTTGTGTAAAAATATTTTTTTTTATTTTCATATTCAGAATAACGTCTTAAATATATTTGTTTTTTGAATATTTTTTTTAAAATTATGTGTAAATGAAAACTTCATTTGAAATATTCAATAAGGCGTATATTTAAAAAAAACAATTAAACTTAAAATCTTTTGAAGTGCTCAGAAGCTCTCCAAGTAAAATATGATTGTCAATTAATTACCAATACAAAGACACAATATATAAAAGTAAAATCATGAATGGAAGGAGAAAGTTGAAAAGTGTTGTACTGACTATTTTACTTAATGAAGATTAACATACATTAAGATAAATTAAAAATACGTATCACAATTTAAATCAACAAACACCATACAATCATCGAGCTAATCTTAATAAAGTTTATTTTCGTTTTAGTTAATTAATAATTGTTTTAACCAGATAACTTTTGATAATTATTTACATTTATTCGATGGCACAGCTTTAGTAATTTAACTCTATTATTTGTATTCAGGTAATTTAAAATTTATTTGAAGCATTGAATGAATTTTCTTTTTTTCTCTAGAATTTTCGAAGTTTTTTATTTAAAACAAATATTAATTTCTAAAATAAATATTAACTTGTAAAATAAATATTAACTTCTTAAATAAATATTAACTTCTAAAATAAATATTTACTTATAAAATAAATATTAACTTATAAAAAACCACTATTTTAATCATTTACGATAGACTTGATCATTAAAACATGCAGAATCACAATACAATATAGTGAAAAACTAGACCTAAAACCCTCACAAATAAAAAAAACAAGAAATAAATCATAACAAACGTATAAAAAATACTAATAAATGTACTAAAATGGATTTTTCCACAATACTGTTGGCACAACCTTTCTAATGAATTCCTTCGATTCAATTAAAAAAATAAGAAAAAATAAAACACACAAACAATTATACGGTTTATAAAATAACATTGTTTGTTTCCATACGATTATTATTAGAAAAATATAATTTGTGTATCATCACTACCCGGTGTTTTATGTGAATCTTAATTTGAATACACTCGTAGTACGACAAATAACAAAAATAAACCGCATATAACTACTAAGAATTATTAAAAAAATTATGAACTTTTTATGAATATTAATAAATAAAATTTGGTATCACAATAATGTAAAGAAAATTTAGAAAAAAAATCTTAAAACATATTAAAAAATATTTGGTAATTTTAAAAGAAAGAATATTATTGAGTTAGTTAACTCCGTGTAGCATATTAACATTTCAAATTATATAAATATTATAAATTAAAAAAAAAAACATTCTTCTTCGTATACCGTATCCGGTCCACTTACCATGCGATGATAACTTTGATGGCAAGCAACAGCTCCTCAATACCTATCGATACGCGAATGTAGGGCAATCGAGACGGCTTCTGCTGGTTCCGCATTGACTTCTACTGTCTGCGCTTCCAGCTTATTTTGCATTTTGATATTCATGTTCCATATCTCATCGCCATAAAGTAGATAAACCATACATAGAACTTAATCAAGCGTTGTCGAAGTATAACCTTTGAGTCAACATTGAATTTAAACGTTCAATTAAATATAAATGTATGCATCAATATTCAAATAATTGTCGTCGTTGCTAGAACTCGTAGTCGAGGATCAACTCGTCATTGCAAGGTTAATTTACTTGGAAAGGGAAACTCTGTCGTGGAGTTTTGTTCTCTTTATTCCTTTTATCAGCAAACTCACCGGCCACACCGATGTTCTGGACCCGATAGCAAACCTAAAGTGAGATGATCAGAGCACACCGGCATGTTTTTTTTAAAATTCAAATAATAATTTCCAGACGGTCGAGTTTGTGATACAGAAATTAAATCAAACGAAGTTCTAAAATACAAATTATATGCTATTTTAATTATCCCGAGATAACATAAATCTAAAGACATGTATGTTAAAGGGAAAAATATCCACCATCATGATGTAATTTCTGAGGTGACTAACTCTGTCAACCAAAAAGTTCCGAAAATTATTTGACCTTGACTATTCGATTGTCTCGCGTCTCTTGTTGGGACACAGAGTTAACAAGTTCAAGAATATCTAAATAGTCAAAGTCACCATTGTTATCCGATTCGAGACAAATTGTCTGACAAAGAATTTTACATTACTCAATTATCAGTAAGAAAAGGCAACCTATAATTAATATGCCATAAAATATATACATAAAACATTGGTGATAAAGACACCAAATCATATAGTTATAATCAAATTGGTTTGTCACGAGTGAGACGTTAACCTGAGTAAAACTCACAAGTGAGAAATCAAATGGGATGTGGTATTTATAGTGTAAGAGGATTTATCAAATCTTTTGATATTCTTAACACCAAACATTCTAAAGATATCATCCCTTTGTTTGATATCATATGAATGTGACGAAGAAAACTTAGAACTAAATTAACTACTGAATTCATGCAAATACCTATCTAGAAAGATTGAGTCCGATTTAATATCAGATGCAATTTTATAATGAGCATACTGTATATTTTACCTAGTCTATGGTGATTGTGTACTGACCGCCTTGATTCATTATATGCATTAATGTTACCTTTCATTTTGAACACACCGTTTCACGTTTCGATATCATGGTTCAACATTTTATGTAATTTACACCCCACCTATAAACGAATGCAGAAAAAATATTTCATTCTTAAAATAATAGTTGAATTACTGAGTTTAGACCGAATCTATTTTTATGAGTTTTTTGCATATATTAATTATGTTGTTTATCGATAGCAACCGAATAAATACTAAATATCCCAATATCATAAAAAAATAAACATAGTATATGGCAAATGTGTTAGATAGCTATGAAAAGGTCCGGACTCGTCTTATTTCATTCTCCCAGTCAATATACCACCGCAACAGGGTAGTAAGCCCGACCGAGAGGATTTCAGATGTTTTTCAGCCCGCACCTATTTGCCCTGCGGGCCACCATTGATTTGAACAGATAGTCACAATGGTCCACCAGCCATGGGTATATTTAACCTCCTTGGAATCTCCTGAGCTTCTAACCTGTTAATATGGGTATCCTCCGTGGTTTTCATTTGTGACTGTCAGGCATATTCGCATATAAGCACTTTGTTAGAGATGAATCGAAAAATGTAGCAAGTAGAATTTAAAATAAATTAACTGAAATAAAATGAATTTATTAGTTCAATTTAAATGTGCGAGTATCTCTCATGTTCGTTTGTATCTATCATGCATATCTGTCTGACGATTTTAATTATTTCATTCACTAAAAAAAGCTACGGACAATGGCTAATGCTACAATAAGCACTTTAATAAAAAGAAATCCAATAAACGGAAACTGGAACAAGCGGCAAGCGGCAAATGGGCGAGATGTCACGGTGGGTCACTTCTGCGAGTAATACGGAAAGCTTTTCATATTCCGCCCTCACAATGGGGCTTTAATTGTATAGGGGAGGTAAACCGACAAATTAATTATTCACATATCTAGTTTTCCTGGACCCGGGCCCAGCGGGACTGGCCCCACGGACGATTTATTGTCCCTCTCGCGCGAAAAAGGTATAAGTTTCGTAAATCTGAATGGGCCTAATTTATCGTTTTTTTATTACACTTTTTTCGGTTTTCTCCTCTCCGGACAATTAGGGCATTATTTGTTTCGTTTTGCCGTTGTTTTGAGGATTTTTTCAGCATTATCTTCTCTTTCGTTCGAGTACTTGATATTTTTTTTAGAATCGATTCATGCGAATAGTTAATTATAATATACTAAGCGTGTAATTAATAAGCATATAATTATCCTTGAGATAATGATTGACTATGACCAGACGTTGAAATGTATGGCTTATGGCGAGCAAATGTTACATTAACAAGTGATTTAAGCGCGACAAACGATCAGGTTGATTACTCCATGAGGCATTTTACATTTTTCATGAAAATGTCAGACATACAATTCGCGAGTGCTAAGTAATTATATGTGCTGGTTATATTATAAATTAAAATTGAAAAAAAAACAGTCAAGGGATAGTATTCAAATATTATATTTATGTTGTTTATAGTTAAGGCATTAACGTTGTAGAGGTTCAAAGACATTGTAATTTATTTTGATCAAACACTGTTTATTCCACTTTTATGTAACGGTATAACCCTACCGGTTTCAAGGCTTTCACCTCATCTTCAGGGGAGCACAAATAAGTCTTGTTTGTGCTCCCCTGAAGATGAGGTGAAAGCCTTGAAACCGGTAGGGTTATACCGTTACAAAAAAGTGGAATAAACAGTGTTTGATAAAAATAAATTACAAATTATATTTATGGAATTTGAGAACACGACGCTTGGTATTACTGTTTTGTTCAACGCCTCATTTAAACTTTGCCTTCAAAAAGCCTTTTTTAGTTCCACGTCATCTACCCACACTCATACCAGGAACGAATCTAATTCTCAACCAGTGAGATTTATACATTTTTTTGAACAAGAATTTTTTAACGATATAAAAAAAAATCAAAGATCTTTAATTTGATGACGTCGCTCTAAAGGAAAAATAGGATGACCATGCCGATGGCAAAAGATCTTTTCCCACAAGTGTATGAGCAAAAAATTCTTACTTCGTAAAAAAGCGATTGAACTGCATGATGAATATTAAGATTAAAGTTTTGACTGTAGGCAGCATTAAAGACTATCGATTTTCTAGCATTTTTATCTGTTGAAGCAAAACCATCCCTGGAACTCAAAGTCACAGCAGCCTATCAGGTCAAAGTAGCAGCATATCAGGTCAAACATGATAAGGACAATGTGGAGCTTTAAGCGTCGAAATTCTATTTTTATCACAATAATACAAAATGAGATTATATTATCTGTCTGGGTCTGTCTGGAGTGATAAAATGTGAGGAGTCTGATTTCGCGTGATGTATGATATGCATATGTAATAGAGTGTGACTGTTTGTCAGGTTGATGGGAATGTGCAACGGGATTTTACATAATCCAAAATCGGAAAGAAGTATCGATTTATTTTTTCATGCTATATGTCCTCAGTGAGATACAGGCAAAAGCCTAGTTTACTGGGGACACGACAAATGAAAAGGCAATAAACCCAGATCTATTAAAATTGTGTGTCCGAATTATATTACCAGTTGTTTTTTTCCCACTCCAATAGATACATGATAAAAAAATATTCCAGTAGGCAAGAATCATACTGAGTTGGGGATGTGATTATGATTATGATCATATTATGTAACAGGAGAAATCCTCATAATATGGAGAAGAAAAGAAAGAATTACTTTAAATAAATAATATATATTGTTAAAAATTTACATTGATCAAAACATAAAATAGTTAAAGATACATTAGCACTTCAAATCGACATTGATTGCAATCCTACTCTTATGAGCATCCAATCCCAATATTACAGATAAAATTGCAGCATCAACCTATTTTTTCATGGAGTTTCACGATAAAAGTAATGAATATTAGGTTACCGAAATTATTAAGGTAAGTAACCAGTTAAGTTTTATTATTACATAGGAAAATCACTTTTAGGAAATAAGAACATACTTATTCGTTCCTAATGTTGGTTATTCGTTGGTAACAAGAGATTTTCATATCAGTTATTAAGTGCTTTCCTAGAGGAAGACATTTCATTATCATAATTCTCCTCTTTATATTTCGCAAAATCTGCGACCGTAGAATGTCTCGTCACCCTGTAACGATGTAGAGATTCTCTCTATATAATATCCAAGCAAGTGTACCCGGCCTTTTGACAAAAAATATTCTATCATTATTTTTCAGTGGTTGATGCTTCTTGGAAAACCTACTACATCTCTAAGAAAGTATTATTTTTTAATGCAATGGAAGAATAGTCTTTGATGTTTGCCTTACCTAAGGGTATATTGGTGACTTCACATTGTTAGAAAAATAAAAAAGGGATTTTCATCAGTAATGATGTTAACCAATCGTTGCTTAAGTTGGTGGTTGACGAGAGCAGACGACTAGGACATCCAAGAAAAAGATTAATATATGACGTAGACGAAATTCGAGCACTGAGAGTGTCGAGCAATGTTGTCCACAACAAACAGCTTTGGAGAGACAGGACTTGAATATAAATATTTTCATAGTGTTGATAATTCTATTGTAAGACTTTTGCCCTCATTGGCTTACTTTTAACAGCGACTTTAAAATCATTATACGAGTATCTCTTCACATGAAAAAGCGTGTTTTCCCTGTCCTTTTCTTTACCAAGTCATTGGTGATATAAACAAATTTGTACACTTATTTTTTTTCTTCTTTGATTTTAATTTTTTATTTAAGTTTTTCTAGATGTCATATCCAAAAGTTTTGTAAACTCTCAACTAGTAATCGGCATTAACTGGTTGGTTCAAAATAATTGTTGTAAGGCAATAAACACGCTTATTATACTTCTCAGCAATGAAGAGCAAATAAATAAAATAAATTTATTCAAAAATAAAAATATTCATTAAATCGATTTTGTTAATAATGAAATACCATTATACTTATTTTGTTGTCCGTAATCCTACACGGCTTAAACTTTAAAAAAAACCTCTCTCCATTCCTGAAAATCTTGACTTTTCTTTTCCCTCAGTTTCTTCAAATCAGTCAACCATTCAATGTATTGTCCATGTTTTGCTGTCAGCTTTTCCCAAGGGCCGTGTTTCCCTCATATTTACTTCTTGTACAATTTTGATAGTTCTGTCACTACGTGCTCAGTATACGAGTACATGACCAAAACGTTTTTATTTAGCTTCTTAGGATTTCAATTAAACACGTAGGTACTAAGACGACTTACGTGGCAAAGTTGGAAAGACGTTCATACCCAATTTATTTTATATATGTTTCGAGTCTAGTTTTCACCTTAGATATCTCTAGCACATATCTGATTGAATGGAAGAGATTGCACCATGTCAATAAAACTGACAGGTTGTATACAAAAATGATAACCGAAATATTATGCAATATGTTTATTTTATTTTTTTTCGAAAATTGTTCGTTTTATGTCTAGACTTATCAGTCTTTAATTTATCAAGATATCGTTAAGTAATATTCTAAAGAATCACACTTCCACACAGATGTATTTTGGTTTTTATATATTACATAAAGATATTCTCTTTGCTTTAAATTTATTTTCGTGATGAAATCGATGGTAACTTCAGGTGAATTTCCCGTGAATTTCAATAAGTTCGTTATCAATAAATAAAATTACTTTCTTCCTGAAATTTACAAAGGTGTTTCCCGAAAAAATATTTTCATCGACTCAAACTAAATCTCGAGCCGACATTCAAATAATCAATTTTGTTGTAGGCGGCATGAATAAAATTCTGCGGAGAGATTTTTTTTAAATAAAATACTAATGAATTTGTTGATTGATTCGCAACATTTTTTTCTCTATTGCTGAAGTTATAATTTTTAAGGCTTTTATAACTAAGCTATAGAAGTGGAAAGACTACTATTAAATTCACCCTTTTCGTTTGTATCGTATACAATACAACCTGACTGGCTATTGCCATGTGGCTAGCTCTTCAACCAAAAAGGTATCAACCAAGCCTTAAATAAAAACCAGATTAGAACATTTTATTTAAAAATTGATTTCCTACGGAAATCGAACATGTAACCCCTGGATTGGAAGACAAGTGTCTTATCAACTAGTTCACGGAGGTCATCTATATCTGATTCAGTATAAATATATTATTAAAACACACGTACACAACATACGTCGGGGTAGGCAAAGTAAACAGAGAACCAGACATTGCTATCTAACCACACATTCTTAGCGTCTTCTAGTATACATTTATATACCTTCTCATAAAATATCTACATTTTTCAGCATTAACACGTTTCCTTCTTTCAAAACATCATTCACTTGATTCAACCATACTTTCCTTTGTCTTCTTCTGCCATGACTTCCACTCATATTTGCACTGTATATTTGTTTTACTTAATTTTCAATGTTTCTTCATTCATTTATCCCACATGTCCAAACCATCCTCAAGTGTTCTTCTTCATCTAACTTAATGCATCAGCCTTTAAGTTTATATTCTTTAATTACTTTATCCAATATTCGGTCATTGTCACCCCACGTATTCTTCTAAATGCACGCATTCAACTGCATTTACTAGGCTCTTTTCTTTTTCTTCTATGTACGAGTACATCCTTGTTCACCCCCATATATCAAAGATGATACAAAAATACTGTTTTGGGCTATTATCTAAGCAGATTTTCCTGCTCAAGTTTGATATGTATGTTTTAATATCCAACTGACTTTGTTTCCTATCAGTACGCAGCGTTCGATATCTCTCATAACTCTTCCATCATTTGAGAAACTACTTCGTTAATAGAAGAATTATTCAACGTATCCATTCTTTCATGTCTCACCCATATATCCAATTTACTTTTCCTTTCATGCTTTTCTATCACCATTCAAGAAATTTTTGGGATCAAAAAAGGTATGTGATCTTAATGGCAATCTTGAAAAAAAAACACGAAAACTGATACGCCAAATTTTAGCACACTCTTTATTATTGTATTATTGACTGCACATCTTGTCAGATATGGATAGCTTATAACAGAACTATTTTTCTCAACTCGACAACATATAATACAAGTCGTTTTTCGTGTATTCGTGACGCTGACAGTTGTTGGACTTAGAAAGAGCTTTCTCGGTCCAGGGATAGTTTCTCTTACGATTCTCATTTCCAATTCCAGTGAAAGTAAGCATTCACCAACTCCTTTAAAGTAGCAAAAAATATAATTTTGTTACAATATAAAGAAAGGTTCACAGCAAAGATTGCATTTGGATAAAAAAAATGCACTAACATGCTAATAATGTGAAAGAAGAAGAAAACCTTAATGTTTAGATTTAACTTAACTAAAATATTGCAATATTCCTGATAATTTATATTCTGTGCAACAAAATTATAATACTATTGTACATTATATGCTATTAAGCCAGGTCAATTTTGTAGCAGGCAGAGAAAACAAATCTTTACATCAAATATTCTTTGCTAGGCATGCATTTTTACAGTTATTTATTATTTTTCTCGTCACTCGTTTTTCAATTGAATTGGAAATTCCCATTATCTGCTTATTTCTATTAAGGCGGACACAAGTACAACATTACACAATTAATAAGATTTTTTACGACACATTTAATGAAGAAAAAAACCAAAACAAATAGACATTTGACCTGATAAATATAAATACTTATTCACATATTATAACTATAAAAAAATCAGCAAATCAATACATTTATCCTCATAGTTTTCTAAGGAAGGTTAGTTTTTTTGCCAGTGCAAGTTTAACTTGTTCTTGATCGCGTATACCATATTAAGGTATTTGTAGACCCTCTGTTCTTTTCAATCTTTGTGTGCCTGACCAAAATAATGTATTTCTACGCTTAATACATGCTTGTAGGTTATCAAGTTGTGAAAATAATCCCTGATTTTCTTGTTTCGTAAAAATCTTAGACTAACACTTAAATGGCCTTAATTATCTCCATTAAAAATGCTGAGTCGACAATTTTGTACTAAATTATGGGTCAATGACCATTTCAAAATCACAATGTCTGACATCGACAATTTTTTAAGTGGAAGGAATACTGCGTATAATTATAATATATTGTCGACATATACACTTTTAACCAGTTTAATTTTCAAACCTCATATACTTGGTGATAATCCATAGCACCATAAAAAATCTGAAGTACAGTGAATCCCTAAATCATGATTCAATTTCAGCAGAACTTCTGAAAATGCTTATCGATTCAGATATCAACGCAATATACAGAAAAATGCATGAACTACAGAAATATAGCACTCATATAACATACTAGCAAGATAACACTCTGTATTTTTAAGAAACGACTGCAACATTTTATCTTGTAGCGAATATTAAACATGCAAGCTGGCTTTGTGAAAGAAACGGTTACAAAATAATATAATTTTAATGTTCCCCAACTTCGAGAAAGTAACCGAAAATTCCAGTTTCTAATTGTTTTTTTTTTTTTAGTTTTTAGTTTACAAAAATGCTATTGACTGTGTCAACTGGGAATGTATCTAGGAAGTGTTGTCAAATATAAAAGTTCTATCACATATTATCGACACAATTCAAAATTAATTCAACAATAGCACATCAATGGTGCGCTAAATACGAGGTATATCCAGAAAGTAAGTGTACTGAATTTTCGTAGGTTACAATTTTTTTTATTTAAACAAAAAAATTACGTGGTTACCGTAGTACATATGTATGTAAGCTATTTTTCGACATAGTCGCCATTCCTCTCAATGCAGGTGGTGAAGCGGGGTATCAACTTTTTGATGCCTTCCTCGAAGTAGTTTCCCGCCAACCCCTCCATCCACTTCTCCACCTCCTCCTTTACCTCCTCGTCGGTTGAAAACCTTTTTCCACCCATATGCAGCTTCAGGGAGGTAAAGAGATAGTAATCTGAAGGTGCTAGGTCAGGGGAATGCGCGGGATGGTTCAGGACATCCCATTTAAACGAGGCGAGCAGTTCCTTCGTGGCGTTGGCCGTGTGTGGTCTGGCATTGTCGTGCAGTAGGCAGACTAACTTTGTCAGCATGCCTCTCCTCTTGTTCTGAATCGCCCTCTGCAATTTTTTTTGGGTCTCACAATATCTTGCAGAGTTGATGGTCTCCCCTTGAGGCATATATTCAATTAAAATTATGCCTTGACAGTCCCAAAACACGGATGCCATGATTTTCTTGGCTGAAATTGTGGTTTTGAACTTTTTGGCGGAGGGTGAAGAGGTGTGACGTGACCGTTTTTAAACTCGCGACACCACTTGTACACACTCGTACGATTCATAGCTTTATCACCATATGCAGTTTTCACCTCATTATAAACCTCAACCGGAGGTTTTCCCTTCCAAACGAGATAACGGATGACGCCGCGTATTTCGCACTTGGTGGGAGATTGGATTGACATTTTTCACGAAACGTGTTGTCGCGTCGACACTTCTCAACGTACTGACCTCAAACCGGTCTCGTTGTGGAGGGGAAGGGTCAGGCTACACGGAAATGTAGCTAACATGTCGAAAATAAAATCTATCCGGTCGTGAGAGCCTCAGTACACTTACTTTCTGGATACGCATAGTACCATAAACTCAATCAAATTTCATGTATCAAAGGGAGATAGGCAGGGATGTATTTTGTCTCCTGATCTATTTAAAATTTATGGAGGGTTTATAATGCACAAGGTACTGCATAGTTTGAACGATAAAATTTCAATTGGAGGAAAGAGGTTGTCTAATATTAGGTATGCTGATGACACTATGCTCATAACAAATTGTTCAAAGGAAACGGCTTAGATCTTATATTATTTCTAGCAGCAGAGCAATCGACTGGGTATCTTAATTAGAAAATCCAATACTAAAGTCGTGATCATTGACAAACAACTAAACACTTTCCAACATAGAAGCTGTAAATGAATTGAACTATCTAAGATTACGAATTAACAATGATGAGGGATGCAAAAATGAAATTAGAAGATGAATCGTAATGCTATAACTTGAAAAGATTTGAAAAGACAGAGGCATCACTACTTCAATCAAACCTCATTTTATTAAAACCTTGGTTTTTTTCCATATGTATCAAAAACCTGAGCAATAAAGGCAACTGATCGAATAAGAATTAATGCTCTTGAGATGTGGTGTTGTCGAAGAATGCTGAAGATATCTTGGCCTGCTAGGCACACTCGTATAGTGATTCTATTTTGAAAGAGCTCTATTCATGATGAATAGACTATCAATAATTTGTCTTAGACATATTTTTCAATTATTTGATCACGTGACATAGAAAAAATGACAGCCTCAAAGGACTAATTGTGATTGGCAGCGTCGATGGAAGAAGAGGCAGGGAGAGATCACCATTACATTGGATCGACTTAGTAAAGTCTTTTCATTATGTTACACACATTGCGTTCATTTTAAATTTTAAACCTTTTTTTAACTTTTCATACTCAACGAACATCGCTCTATGAAAAATAATGATAAAAATATGTTTCCAAAAATAACTAACCGAAGAATATATCGAAAGTAAAAATATTCTAAAAAAATATCACAAATCTACAAACACGAGAAAAATGTGGTATCACTGCACCGCCATTTGGGAGAAAAATATTAGATGTAAAATAAAATGCTGCTGTCTGGAATAAAGTAAAAATCACATTCCGTGCCACAAAAAGAGACAGAGAGAAATTACACGCTCAATTATAAACGGGGTTGTGACAACCAGACAAATGATATGTTCCTAGAGATATGGGGGGCCCATGCGGGCTGGCTTTTATTTTTTCGTCAACACATTATTCAATCTTGGAAGGCTGCGAAAACCTCGTCTGATTAAAGCGTGTCATAACTTTCCGGCGAGAGGGGATCAAATCAAATCTTTATTTATATGGTATTTAGAAGATATGTGATGTATCCTTTCCGCAGGTTGGATGGACATAACATGAATTATTCCTATATTGATATATTACCCCGAGATTTGTTGAGTAAAATTTGTCTTAAACTAAAACAAAATCTCACCTCTGAACGATAAATATTCTGAAAAAATTGATATACGAGAATGTGGCAAAACACTAAAAAATAAACTTTAAACACTAATGTTAACAATAGAATCTTACGTCGCATTCAATCAAATAAATTTTCAAAATACTCAATTTTATTAGTTTTTATAACTCTTTCATGCGGATTTATTGCTTTAAAGAGATTTTTTCCAATCAACTATTTTCGTAATGTGTAATAAAATTTTCAAAAGAATGACAAGTTTCATGCCTTCAATTAAACGTATCGCATACTTAAGTTGTTTTTATAAATCACCAGTTCATCACAAAATCGAAAATCTGGTTAAGAACACATGAATCTTTTAAGTATAGATGTGTAACGTTCCAGAGATATGAAATATATTAATTAATATAAATATGTTTCTCAGTTTTATCAACTGCTCCATAAGGTATGACATGATAAACTGATATACGAGTATGTACTCAAATATTCATGCTGGAATGACAAAGATTTTAAAATAATTACAAATTTGAGCTTACGACAACAAATAATATAAAAAATTGAATTCAATACAACGGAAGATATATAAATATATAAAGGAATCACACAAGGATGTATTTTCTTATCACGATGTTATGTCATAAATATTTAATAATGTGGTGTTTGAGCGTGGACAGTTACAGAAAAAATTATTAGAAAGTTCGAAGTTTTTGAACTGTGAGTTAACAGAAAAATTGACAGAGTGAGAAATTAAAAAGTATAAACTGTATGAAGATTTTTATGAGATTAGCAAAACAATCAACGTACGAAAATTGTAATATTTGGGACTATTATGTGATATAGACAACATCTTACAGCTTATACAGGAGAAAATATAAAAAGGACGAGAATCTATCGTAAGGGCAAATTCATGACTGAAGAGACTAATAATTTCAAAGGATTCATGTTCCTTTCCATAGTAACCTTGAATACATAGATTATACAATATCAACATGGCCATCAACGAGAATCTATCGTAAAGGCAAATTCATGGCTGAAGAGACTAATAATTTCAAAGGATTCATGTTCCTTTCCAGAGTAACCTTGAATACATAGATGATATCAACATGGCCATCAACGTCCGTTCAACAGATATGACACCAGAAGAAAGGCAATTTATTTAAAGCGATTTTTGTGAAATAGGCTCAGATGAAGTGTGTTTAAGAATTTGAATTACATTTTTTTGTGAGCCATGTTTAATGTCCATTCATTTTATCATTAAATATATAGCGTCACGGCCTTTATAGAACTTTTGCCTGATTAACCACTCTACACCAGGTTCGTCTATTCTTCACAAACTCACCTACTCTATTGGATAATACCTAAGAGTCTTCGGTTACTCAAAACGACATCCTGCCATAGAAACCTTTGTAGTCCAATGAGTCTGTTAGATTTTGGTGTTCGACAGTTTATTATAATAAACTAGTATGTTTGGCCTTTCGTTTCATGTCAGATCTCCAATTAATAAAAAGATTTATATTCTACTCGTAAAATGATGAAACATTAAAAAATTTAACGCTATTCTAGTCGTAATCTAATACTCTTTTTAATGAAAAACGACAAGTCGACCTGTTGAGTGTTTTTAAATTAACCAGTACACTACGAGTATGGGGATACCAAAACTGAGATAACTCGAAGGTGCGATAGAGAATTGCCGCACACTGGCTATAACCATTTGGAGAGGCCATACTGCTGAAAAAGATAGGTGGAAGAGTATTCTGAAGGCAGCCAAAATCCATCCTGGTTTACAGGATGCTTAAATATAAAAAAAAACGATAAAAATGACAGATTCATTGAACTATTTTAATGGCCTGTATGTTTACTCCGTAAACAAATCAATACGTGTTTTGACCTAAATCGGATGTACTGGCGCATTTAAAAATATGGAGAGTCGATTAAATAATTTATACAGTCAAACAAGTACGAATGGACGATAAATTTAAATAACATGTTTTAGTCACACAAGTCGTTAAAAGTTACAATTTTCCCATAAATTATAATAATACGCACCTTACAAATCCATGCTGACGATACTAATAGCAATTAAGGTTCCGACTGAACAACGTACGAGTATGTAGGCAGTCCTGCGTGCTTGCCCAATGATTAGGCGGGAGAGGCTTTAATGGCGCATTAAGGTATCCTATATTACCTACCGGAAACCATTCTCCTCTCCAGCCCGGAGAAGGAAGTCGTACCCCGCAACCCTCCGACCCACCGCCCCGGCCGGACACTTGTTTCAAAACAGTGTACCGATTCGCGGATAATCCGAGCTCGTTACATTCCTTTGAAGCCATTCAAAATGGTTTGCTGAGCACGGCTATGAGAATCTTCTCGAGGTTTATCGACCGCTCTAAATGTTTTCTTATTAAATGTGATGCCTGAGATTCAAAACAAATTGGAATAACTGAGAAATTTCATGAATATTATTAGAATTTAAGCGCTTTAAGGTTTTTAAAATACGAGTATATGAATGCTATTGGCTATTGGGGGGATTCAAAAACAATGGTTATACATATTCATTTATTATTATTGATTTCATTTCAAGAAATTTTGTATCTTGAAATTATTTTCACATCGAATGACCGCGCGAAGTACGATATTGAAAGAAAAGCAGTAGCAAGCAAAATAGTGAATGTGTTTACCGAGCGGAGCATTCCAAGAAAAGCTAGCTGCTCATAATGGAATCTTGGTTCCAATATTAGGGTATGCAAGGGAAACTTGGGAAAAGCTGATCAAGTAAGACAAATGCGGTAGAATTGAATACGTAGAATGTATGAAAAAACAATAATGATAGAAATTGGAATGAATGTGGATTAAATAAATGCACTAACTTAAGTGAAATGGAAGATTTTTTTCTTAAACTGAATCACTTTTTTTTTCTGTTAAATTTGTCATGGATCAAAACAATTTGATATATCCAAAGTGAACTGGTTGGTTGGAAGACTTTGCTGTACTGCAAGAAGCCCGCCAGATGTTCCATGTTTAACAAATCACACAAAAGAATGAAAATACAAAATAAACAAAGAAGTTTTGAAGATGACGATGAAACACTTCCAAAAATAATCTATACAAGTAGCATACGAGGTATGAAAAATTTGGAAAGATAAATAAAATTCAGAAAAAAAGAATAGTGAAATACATTTATAATAAGATAGTATGCACGATGAGATGGTATGGAGGTATGGACGTGGCAGAAGCAAAATATGTAATCCAGAGTAGAATGAAGAACAGATTTGTTTGTGTTTAGACTAATAAGGGCCACGCCGTAATGGATGATGACGATATTTCAGTTGAGATAATAAAAGTAGCCTTTCAACACATATTTTTATTTCGAAAGAATTATAAGGACTACTACATAAACATTATTTATTAATACAATTTTTTAATATTATACTTTTATGCAAATACATCTAACGAGTTTATTTATTCAAGTATTATCTTCCAACTAGCCAGTTTTGGTTCATTATTATTTTAGCGTTGATGCTTATCTTGATACGTCGTGATGATTTTGATATGTCTTGTATTTAAAATAAATACAAAACTCAGGAATGCGGATAAAAGTGAAAGTGAATAATCGATAAATAGTAAACAGCGATGAATGGTCAAGTGAATAATAACAAGTCAAATGATTAACAATAAGTGCCCTTTATTCAACGATAAGTAGGTATATATAGATTTTCAGAACGGGGCGCGTGAATGCGTCAGCCGTATATCCCCATCTCACTCCTGTGCATGACAAGGCGTATGCAGACGTTGCGAACAGTGTAGTGGGTAGGATATTTTATTTGTCAAAACGGCGAGACAAAGCGTAAATACTATTTGTGAGTACACATTGACGTTTCTAGTATGTGACAATTGTAGATTGTTCAGAGGTTGATTCATCGGTCGTTGACCCTGTATGTTTACAATTTATTTTGACAACAAATTATGTTTGACAATTATTTAGGGACGTAGGTATTCCCTACATTATTAATGATAATATTCATGGCCGTGTCTTTAAGGTATATAAATGCAATATTTTAGAAAAAGAACAAAAATCAAAATAAACAATAAATCTCTAAGGAAAGAGGAATCTGGACGGGAATTAAAGAAGTGAAATTTGAGGTAAATAATGTTTCTTTATATTTAAAAAAAAAACGATAAGGATGTAGCGCATCTGGTTGAGCCAGGAAGATCGTTCTAAAGACGAGCCGAGTG
Source organism: Odontocerum albicorne (assembly GCA_949825065.1). Taxonomy (NCBI): domain Eukaryota; kingdom Metazoa; phylum Arthropoda; class Insecta; order Trichoptera; family Odontoceridae; genus Odontocerum; species Odontocerum albicorne. The sequence continues at coordinate 35,797,129 of OX463838.1, forward strand.
AACCATAAAGGATTATGTGTTATGCGTTGTTAAACAAAAGCATTCGACCGTCACCAGATCAGAGGGATAGTCTATGCTCAGAAATAAAATGTATTTGTTCACGCAGATACTGAGGACCGCTTGGATTGTTTACACTCGAAAGAGGTTCGGCAGAACATGAAGATTTCTTCGCTTTCTTATTTTAATCCATTTGAGTCTGGCACAATATTCAGATAAATAATCATATTTTTTTAGATTAAAAATTAACCATATTCAAACATTTTCAATCCTCTCCAGTCTATACAACTTTTCTAGAGATAACAAACATCTCCATAGTCAATTAAGGACATAACGAGATTTACGGCTAGCAGGATTTTGGATAGGGAGCATAATGCGCAATAAATTGAGAGAATGGAGACATGCAAAGATTTTGCGGCTTTCTCGGAAATATGTATTGTTGATTTAACTAAAAAATCATGAATAAGGATTCTTTGATTCTTAACATATCGGGAATACAAAATCATACAGCCATCAATTTGAAAAGAAGCAATTTTTTAATTTTTGTTAGATTAACGAGCAAGCCATTTTCTCTAGACCACTGTGTTACAACGCTAAGATCGCGATCCATGGGTTCCACAGCAGTAGTATGTGTATCTCTTGGGCAGAAACTATATGTATACTATGTGTATATCGTCTTTAGACACGCAGTACTTGCATTTCATCAGTTGAGTAATTGAATAAAAAAATGGAAAAGAGAAGGTATGAGAGTGTTCCCCCTGAGGAACACCTACAGTCAGAAGCAATTGATTGAATAACTCATTGGACAACTTTACGTTTTACTTACGTCATAACAAATAACTCTTGAACCAATTCAAAATAATATTTGAGTTAAACAACTGTTTCATGTATCCCAGCAGCAACTCTCAAAATCAACAGAATTAAATTCACAGTTGAAATCAAGTAGAGTAAGGAGTGTAAGCTGCTCATTGTACATAGCGAGCCTGACGTCATCAGTGATACAGATTTATGCAGTGGGGGTACTGCAAGGGATACAAGATATTATTATAGGATAGGTGATTCATCAGTTGATTATAAACCACTCAATAATATAAAAATAACATATTTTTCTTCCCCCATATGCTTGATTTCTGTTCTCAAGTTGTGGGAGATATTTAAATTTTGCAATGCAAAACAAATTATTCCATTGAATAATGACTGATTTCTAAAATATATGTTTATGTGCATCCAAAATAGGTTGATGAAAAATCATCAACCATATCGATTTTTATTTTCAACAAAGCACATAAATGAAAGTTCTAAAAACAAACCTTAAAAATGACTGTGGTCACACTCACGAAAGCTAGAGAAAAGTGTATTTAATAAGTTTGGTATAGAATTAACACTTCTGACGCCATTACATATTTTTAACCTAGCCAATCAGAGACTTTGTTGAGAACGGGCGGAAAGGGCCCATGAAAAACGAGCTAGCGGTATCGGGCCGGGACAGGGCTGGGCCTGGGGGTGGCCCGCGGACAGACTGCGGACCTGAATTACAATATCATATAGCTAATTTATTAGCACTGGTGGTCATTAAAACACCGCTTAGTAATCATTATATCCCAAGGACATTAACTCAACGTCATTATTTTTATTCGGTGATATTCATAAACGTTTGCATTAGATTTAATAGTTTTCATAGTCTTTTTAAAACAAATTTTTCATTTCGTTCATTGAACAACGGCGAGTTTTATGTGTATCAATACGTTCCAAGACAAAGCATTTAAACATCGTCTGGCAAATTTGACTGAAGAGACAAAAACACATGACTTCTAATCCAGAGGTGTTGTGATCCGTTCTCGTTGGTTGAAAGAAATTGCAATACGGCAATAAGCCCTCCATGTTTTATTATATTATATAAACGAAAGTGTTAAGCAATATTTCATTAATAATGCTCACCATTAGTTGATATTGATCGAATATATACTCAGCTAGACTTTGTAGATTTTTTTTAAATCCCTTTAGTTTACCCACCATATCGAGTTTAATGTTGTACCTGTCATTTTTTTCCACCTTAAATATACCCTATATAATTTATTGCTTAGCCTATTGAAGTCATGATATGAGGATGTGTAGTTCAAACACTTTTGAAACAAAAGTTCAAGACAAAAACTCACTCAAGAAAATTGCATTAAAAACTATTAAATCGTTCTCGAGCATAAATATTACAGTTTAATGAGAAATGTTTCCTTGTTGGTATTCACTTTTTAATTTTGATAAAATACGAATCTAAGGTTTCTTATTGGAATATATTTGTTTCACCGTTTCAATCGCCAATTATTAATTTTAGAGGCAAGTTAAATGATAACGGATTATATACCAATATTAACCAATATAAAAAATCCTGGATTACCATGGTACAGTCAGCGATTGATATTCAAGGTTCGTTTGTCAAAAAAAAACAGGGAAATAAACTGTTAATTTTACCTTAGAATCACACGGGGCAAAGAAAATACCATTTCCTATTTTTTGGGTAGTCTGTAAGTGTTAAATATTCGCATATAAGACTCCAGGATTAATTTTCTTAAAGTTTTCTACTAGGCCTGAAGGCCGTTAATATAAACCTCAAACTCAATTAAAATAAACCATTATAACAGTCATAGATCGCTTAGAAGCTGATAAATCAATGTCTGAAGTGACAGAGTGTAGACTGGCCTAGATGAAAATGTTAATTGCATTCCTGTGTTTCTGATGAAACGTATAGTTTTTAATGAAACGTATAGGGTAGTAATAAAAAATATATATAATTAGGTTCTGATGAAACGTATAGGGTAGTAATAAAAAATAAATATACCATTCTAAAACGATTAATGACTTGTACACATTCTCAATTAAATCTAAGCCAAGCCGATTTCAGCCGCCAGTTAGTATATATTGTAGAAATAAAGAGGTTAACGCAGAAAAAATATATGTATATTATATTTTTTTCTTCAATTCCGTCTCAGAGAAATAATTATAATACTCTAATTATACAACCTTGATAAGCAAAAATGCAAACAGGCGATCACGTTCATTGAATCTGAGACAAGCAACCTCCGTAACGCCCAATTTTCTTTCAAGCCATAAACCACCAAAACCCGATGCTCATAGGCGTAATAAATTATTTTGCATCATAAATCATATCCATAGCGCTCCGCTTTGATTCAATTCTTTACTCATTTATAACAAACACCTAACTTGTGAAATTATTTTCATAGACAACAACACCCACGCTTCAGGGATAATATATTAAACACAAAATTATATTCAGCCATTGTTCCCAATCTCCTTTAAAATCTTCATTAACTTTGATTAGTTTTTCATAAGTAAAAATTGAGAATCTTGTAACTGGTCAACTCCGTATTTGAACATTTATTCAAATTGAAATACTCGTACGTTGAATTTATAACCATTATTCGGACTTGACAATAAGCATCTCTACGTCTACGAAAATTCACCTTGTACAGGCGTTGGTCTTCTGGATCTCGTCTATGGAGTAGACTCGTGAACGAAAAAAGCCTGAGACAAAGAAGAAATGCTTTTGAGATGTGGCACTGGAAGTGAATAGCGACAACGAGGAGAACTAACGCATCAATCCTACAAGAGATCAAGTTTAAAGACAGACTGTCGTTTATTTACCTGAAACGTTTTCTTCGGTTCTCCAATTACATTGTAAGGCGAGACCAAGACAATTTGGAGAGATTGGTCACTACACGAAATGTGGAAGAAAGCAGATGGAAAGCAGAGGAGTAAATTCCTTACAAGTGGGACCAACCATACATATCACGACCCTCAGCTATTACAACCACGACAAGAAAGAACGTGTATAAAAAAACAATAAACACTTTTTTTTGTTTATTTTAGAAATCGAAAAAACAAAGATCAACTTGGATATTTCATACTTAAATTCCATCAGGAAAAAAATGCTCCATACAAGTCCATATAAAGTGGCGTTCTTCAATTATCTCAGATCAGGTAAAATGTAGGTTGAGTCTTTTTGCATATTTACTTCCATTTATACTTTTAATCTCAGAATATAAAGGCTTAATTACAGTGAAAGGGTCTTATTTACTTTTATTACATCAATTAGTTAGATATACATCAATTAAGGAGAAGGGATTGTTTTAATTTTATATATAAATAATTATAATATTTTCCTAAAACATTAATTTGATTAATTCCTTGGCGAGTAGGGTAAAATCTTTCATTTTCGATCCTGGGGATTTCGGGGTTGATTCCCATTGGAGTCCAAGAAAAGGGTATCTGTCTTGTTTTCCACATAAAGCCTTTTAACATATTTCTGGTTGATTGAAAGAGATGGCCATATGGTAATTAACCTGTCACATTGTACTGTATTCAACGAAAAGGTAAAACACATAACAATACTTGACATTTTTTAAATTTTTATGTGAAATAAGTATTTTTTGAATTTTAAAAGCTTATATATAGACTATTCATATATAAACCCATAAACAGAGGTAGCGTCTCTCAAAATCGGCGTCAAAGTTAAGTTTGATGTATGTGCCCCACAGTATGACGTGTGAATGAGGTGTACTTAAATATTTTTTATCAAAAGGGAATTAGCGAAACCAATATTTTTGTTTATTTTTCAGAGCTTTTATTGTAAATATAACAAATGGCGAGCTTATTGCAATACGGCAATCTCTTTCAATCAACCAGATAAAAGTTATAAAGATTAGAACCAATTTCTAGGTGAAAGGTTTTAACGTTATTTTCAAAATAAAAAAAAACTTAACTATACTAAAAGAATGGAAAAAACAATTAAACTAAATATTTGAAAAAGACTGGAAAAGGACAAAAGCTGAGAGTTATGGAAAAACACATATCTTCATTGAAAAGAGATAAAAGAGAGAGAAACACATTTCTTATTTTTTAAAGTCACAGTTTAAAGCATGCTAACAAAGATATAATTTTATTGAACGATGATTAGTTTAATAATTTATCTTTGTTCTTATGAACATTGAGCTCATTTCAATATATTAAATTGTTGTACTATATATACTATAGCCTGAAACGAAATAAATTCATTTATGACTAGCATGGCTACGCGTGAATTTTTTACTGTCTTGTAATAATCAAGCCGGCTATAATCTTAAAAATTTGTTGATTCTCTCAACCATATCAGAAATATATTTTTGAAAATTCGGCTTCATAACTGTGACTTAGATTCAAAACACGATTGGTGCTAAGCAATTAATTAGACACGAACAAAGTTTGTTTCTGATTAATCCAGAAACACGAATGGTTACTTGTAGATAAACATGCTATCATTTATAATATATCTTTTCAAATTAAACTGATATTCATATCTTTAAAATGCAGTATAAATATTGAACCCTACTTCATTACTACCAGATCCTTTCAAATATAATTCTGTCATTTTGTGTCCTGAACTCGCGTCAAATTTGGAGAGTTTGGTACTGATTCACCTAGAAACACTTAAAACACGTATTTACAGACACACATACGCATTTTTTATTTTCATTTATAAATGTGCACTTTCTCTGGCTATAAAGCAATAATAAGACATTTATTTATTATTTTATATTATATATGAGAATAAATTTTATAAATATGTACATAATTTGTTTCATTATACATAATTCATATGAACATCCAAAGCAAGGTGAGGATATACAAGACCTGTGTCCGCCCTATAATGACATACAGCATAGAGTCCCGAGCCGACACTGTCAGAACCAAAAATCTCCTTCGAACCAGCGAAATGAAGGTACTCAGGAGTATCGCTAGCAAAACCCTTCGTGATAGAGTACAAAACACAGAAATCCGAAGGACTTGCGAAGTTGAAGATATTTTCAGATGGGGACGACAGAGAAGAAGGTTCTGGAACGAACACGTATCCAGAATGGCGGAACCAAGAGCCGTAAGAATGGCCAAGGATAGTATCCCTCAAGCAAGCAGACCTCTAGGACGACCTCCCAAAAGATGGAGAGACAGCTGGCAGTCGACGTCGCAAGAGGCAAACAATGATGCAGGACCATAACAGGCCAACAGGCCTTAAATAAGATGAAGAAGAAGAAGACATAATTTGTGAAAAAATAACAGGTAATTTAATTTAAGTATCATTTATTTATGGATCTGGGTTTGTTGCATTTCATTTGTCGTGTCCCCAGTAAACTAGGCCTGTATCTTACTGAGACCAAAGTCAATATTTGTATGTTAAAAACGACAGCAAAATTGGCAACGGCAACAAATAAAGGCATATTTGTATGTTAAAAACGACCAAAAATTGTCCCTTAATCCATTATTGACATGAAATTCAAATGCACTTTTAAACATGAAAATGCTCGGAGTTTTTGTATTATACTTTCATTGTATATAGTATAATTAAGCGGGGTTTTCCATCTGGTAATCTGTTAAAAAATATTGGTTTCCTAAAAAGATGGTAATTGTAAAAAAATACATGAGGTATGGTATTGAAAATCTTATCACTTTTTCCCCCTTTGATCTTCAAATAATGAAAAAAGTTACAATAATGACTCAAAATTCTTATTTTAACCATTCTTATTTTATTTTTCTATTCAACCATCAAAATAACTAACCCTAGTTCATTATATCGATTTATAATAATAAACATACATCTAGGAAGGTTCATTCATATAATAAATTTTAATGATTCATGTCTTAACGTAGTCAAGTGAAATGTTTGTACCAATTTCGGCCAAACACATAAATACAAGCAGAAAATGGAAACCCGGGGACATCAAAGCGGAGCGGGAAATCTTAAAAGGCTTAAGAAGATTTTCCTTTATCCTCGGTGTCCTTGTGATTTGAGATCTATTACTCTGTTTACCAGGTTTTCTGTCCTCAAATTGAATGTTCTCTGGAGGAATATATCCGACTCATTTTGATATCTTTGAAACTAGAAAATCAATATTTTTCTTATTTGGTATTTCCTTATTGGTATTGATATCTTTAAACAAGTATGAATTGTTTTTTTAATGGTTTATAATTATAGGTTTTATACATATTTTAAAAGTAAATAAGCAAGAGTCTTGTTTTTAAGCAATTCATGACTCTGGTTACTTCAAACAAAATATACCATTTTTTTTACAAAAAAATAATAACAAACGGTAAAGAAATCAACAAAATTCAACTTGAGAATGAAAGATAATCGAATTACAATTAACCAAAATCCGTATAAATATAAAAAACAGAGAACTTGATAATCATATCAAGTTGAATATATGGTTTTTAATTTTTTGACTGAACACCTATTATCTCACTTTAAAGTGTGTCCCATGTCACTGTTTGATCTATTGAAAGTATTAGAGACTACGCCTCGTAGCGTTCTGTCACCATAACATATGTTACACATTGTTTATTATAGGTACACGTTTAAGTCCTACCAATCTAATGTGGATTAGGTTGATTTGATGTTAAACATAAATGACGAACATTCAATAGCAAAACCGTGTAATTTAACAACTTTTAACCAATTCAATGTTGAAATCGGTCCGGAATATCGTCTTTTTGCACTTAATCTACAAGAAAAACCATTTTATGTTTGAAATTGAATAAATACAAAAAAAAACAGTTTTTAAAATTAAATGCTGAGAATAATCATATTAGGAAAATTACACACTTTTGAAAATATGCTTAAAATATTTTTTGATTATTGGTTTTTGGTGATACTATAAAAATAAATTGTTTGTTTTTATCTAAAAAATTCATCGAAATATTGTCCATGTAACCAGAAAGTATTTCATTTCATAAGAATTGATTGAATATGAAGAGGAATTAAATATTTATTGAAAATATAAGTTTTTATAAGATAATAATAAAACTTTTCTTTTTCACTTTTAAGAGAGAATGTTGTGTTTGATATTTTGTAAATAGTTCTTAAAATAAATACAAAAACCTACATTGGATCTATATGATAAAAAAAATAACCATTCTTAAAGAGCGTTATATTAATTTCTCAGTTTATAGGTTACACTAAATTTTGTGGACTTAATTTTCCGATTTTCCTAACGATTTTTTTATTCCAATCGAGATGTTACAGAAAATGCTTATTTGACTTGAGATTTTTTTGTGATGCAGCATGTTTTCTTTAAACGACGAAATTATCACTATGTACTGTACACATACGAGTACGAGTATTAATAATATCACATTAGATCCCTTGAGTGCTAAACAGAGATAACACATTCGACTATTTACATCTTTATATTCGTACACGTTTGAGTACAGACGTGTTCATCTGTTTCCCATTATTCCGACTCTTCCCTCAATTAAAATTACTTCAATTATCTATTTACATTCTTTTTCAACTATTTATTCATTGCACTATTTTGAGAGAAAAATGACGATACAATAGCTGTCTTTTTCTCGGCATATGGTATTTCGAGCAAAAGAAAGATTACAATTTTTAATTTTTGAAATTCTCATATACCTCTTGTGGTAATATTTTTGTTATGACGTAAATAAATCGAACTATTGTATCTTAAGGGTGTTCACTGTGTCAAGAAAGCATGTGGCTCGCCTATACTAGTACGAGTAGGTTTTAAGACACAGTTGTACCGCACCACGCAACGGAACCGCTTGACGGTGGTGATTGATTCCCTCCCGGGCTCTTAAAGTGCGGCCTTTCACTTTACCGTTGAGATCGATTGGCTGTGCCAATTCTCAAACGTCTCGTCTAAGTTCTTCATCCCAGCCATATTTCCAACATCGAAAAACTATAAAAGATTAATTAAATGACCACTTACAATCTGGAGGTAGCGCGTTCGATACCCGATGGAACCCGATTAATTTAAAAAGTTTTCCGTTCTGTTTTTCTCTTAAGGCCTATTTTAAATTATTTAAGTCGAATGGAAGAGATTGCCACATGGCAACAAACTCATTAGGATGTATTGTGTTACAGTGAAAAAGTAATACTAATGGTTCACTAATTACGAGTATATATACCTGAAGCTATGCCCAATATTCCATTAATGCCGATAATTGTGTATTTTTCGTAATTGTGTATTGTTCATAATTTTAACATATTTGTTGTACTATTTTACGTAATATTTAATATGTTGATAATCTTTATTTTTGTTAAATGTTCGTTTTTTTTAATAATATTTGTTATATCGATTATTTCTGGTTGTAAAATGTTTTACACGTATTTATATAGGACCTTAACCCGATGGTAAAATTAATTATTCATAAAAAATCTAGAATTCATTATATCGTTTCTGTTAACATTTTGTATGCATCAAAGCGTTAAAGAAACAGGTGACGCGTGCATCTTTAGGAAGTACTTAAAGACAACCATTTTTGGGATGTGTTATCAAAATTTATGATTGAAAATGAACACAACACACATATACTACACTCCTAAAGTTGAATGTGTTACACTATCACATATCGTAAGATCTATAAAGGCGTATTTGTAGTTCGTCTTCTCTTGATAAATTATTTGTGATTTTCTTCAAAATATGTTTTTTCAAACATGTGCAGAGGAAGAGAAATTCCTTTTGTAATGGCCGCAGCCACCACCTTCCTATCCTTACACTCAACTTATTTTATTTTTTGTTATATTTTTAATCTGTCAATAATATTGGGTTTGAATCCCGAGTTAGAGCGCTCTTGAGGAGAGTTTGCTCTTTAAACGGCGCTATATAAATTATCCTTTTATTATTACTATTTCTCAATATTTGTATCCTTTACTTAAAATAACAACGAATTGATACTTTTTGCAATTTAACTTCTTTCTTTGATTAATAGTAGAGCATCGGCTGATAATTCTTGATGGTACTCCATTTCATTAATTTATAAAAAATAAAACCATAGCTCTTTTAATTCTGTTTCACTCTCTTTGTGTCCATTTGCCAGTTTTACTCTATCAAGAGCATCCTCAGAATGAACTTCAGGCGAGTGTGATGCTTATATTTTTATAAAATCAAATACCATTGGTTAACAACATTTTCGTGAAAATAGGATAGAGACAAGTTTGTATACCATACTTGACATTTTCCCCTCATTCTGAGGATAATGTTGATAACTAGCAAATGGGTAAAAGTAAGTGGAACAGTTTTAAATAACTTTTATTTTATTTTTTTAAATTGATCTTTTTCTTTGTTTTTTTTTATACTAATTGTCCATCCGCACCTTTGACAGATTTTATCAAGCGACTCTAACAAGAGTCACGTTCTTCTTATAAACTTCATGCAAGTAGTATCGTGTTATCAAGATTCAAAAGGATAGGTGATATCAAGAACAGGATCTATTGAAAATGGTAGTTGAAGGTCTAAAAGAACTGTGATAGACATAAGGGAAGCCTATACATGGCAATTGATGAGCAGTAGCTGAAAAGGAGATAAACATTTTGAAACAAAATTTCTAACATTTATTGGCCACATATCAAACAATGAAATATAATCACATTAAAATATATTCCTAATTGTTTCAAAGATAATTTTTATACCAAAAAGTTGCATACTAGTTTACAAACTTTAATGTGGATTACGTTGTAAGATTTTGACGAGTATTATGTTTCAGTACTTTCTAACCATAGGGGGTGGAGGGGGTTTATCATTTTGTATTTTTTATTTCAATATATTTACCATAGCAACATGATTGGCATGAAATGATCGTCACATCTCAATCCAATTATGAATAAGCGTTATATCAAGCACCTTTCCTTGGGAATTTTCTGAAGAAGACAAGATCACAAAATGTATTTTGACTAATGACTATTTTTATTAACTTCTTTATCTAGTTTCTAGTCTTCTTAGTATACGACATTTTTTTAAATTAAATTAGAGGCTTTAACGGAAATTGAACCGAAAACAGAAGATATAATCTCAGTAAAAAAAAAAGAATATAAATACTTGTAACATTTTGAAACTAGCTCAAGTATATATAGGATATCTTGAAGAGTGACGAGTGGCAACCACGAATTGAGTTTTCGTGAATTTCTATAGAGAAAGAGAAGGAGATTGATCGAGCGAATGTGTGCTGCTATATTGTATTTCAACGTGGGAAGCAGATTTTCTGTCACCCTCCATCGAATATTATAAAATCAATTATAGCATCTGTGAGCCCATTAAACTAAATTCACTCCAATAATTGCCTTAAAAACTCTCCTTTATACGAAGAAAAAGACCTTCGAAGCAAAGATATAATTATCGATGACTGTATATATTTTTGAACCATAAAAGAGCAATGTGGGGAAAACGAATTTTCACAGATTTTTCGATACGTGCTGTATGGTTCGAAAGATCACATCGACCTGAATCGTTGAGTGTCGATATATATATTTTCTAGTTTTATTTTTTCTCACAGTTTTTCGAAAGCTTTAAATACGTTCTTTTTATTACTTTTATTTTCTTTTTCACTTTCTTCAGCCAATATATATTATAATATATAGCAGTTTTTTTATTCCTTGACACTTTTCCCTGTACACATTTTTTTCTTTACATCATTTTATAAAATAGAAAGAATGGAGTTTAGAAATAAAATAAGATCATACTTTTAGCACTATTTATTTTTGTTACCAATGACACTCAAACAGAGCTGCATCCAAAAATAACACCTCAAGATGTCTCTTACAGGCTATCAAATATTTTTTTCTTCTGACACTTATGATAAAATCAGTTCCACGTATTGTTGTCAACTTCTCCGAAAGCTCTATCATGATATTGTATATATTTTCGACATGATTCAACAATTGTTTTTGTGGTCTGATAACAACCCCAGTAAATTTATTGAAATTAATAAAAAAATGTATTTGAAAGAAATCGGAAACTGTTAAAAATAAAAGAATTTCTTTCACAGTGGTTGATTAACTCGTATATTCGCTGAATCGTACATTATTTATACTTTATACAGAAACTGGTACTATTTTTTTTTTTGTATAATAAAAATAAATTCTGAGTGGTATATATAATAAGGTTTGTCAATCAATTTGATATTTTTCATATATCAAATTGGTATATATATATAATAAGGTTTGTCAATCAATTTGATATTTTTCATACTAGCTAAAAATATAACATTTAACAAATTAGTGTAAAACTTTCAAATAAAGACCGAATTTTCAAAAGAATACGTCATAATTGAAACTTTTACAATAACTGGTTGTTTCAATTATGTTCATTTTTCTTCAAATGACAAAAATGTACATAGGAGAAAAAATATATCCATAGAAAACAAATATTCTTTACAAGCGCATGAAAATAAGTGTTTATCTCACAAAAGTTCTAATAAAACATTAATTGATTGTAATTAAATGTTATTTTAATAATTACTATCAATTAATTCACCGATGAACTGAAATAACGTATACAAAACCTTGAACAGCCATTTTTATGGATTTTTCAGAACGAGCTTAAATTTATACATAGAATTTGAATCGATAACCGATGTTCGTTGGGGGTCAAGTAAAAAACCTCAGCGGTTACAATATTTCATAAAGCGAGAGACTTTATGAAGGGTCGATCAAACGACAACACTCAACCAAAGTCTCCCGACTAGGTCCTCTTCGAGAGAGGAAATAAAAGAGCACAATAGAAAATCCTCGGCTTAGGATCTTACACTCTGCTGAAAAATAGTCCATTATGTTCGTTCTCTCCTGGCCAAGTTTTACTGTCGAAAGGCTTGACAAAGTTCATTTTATAAGCGTCCTTCGCTTAAATATAGAAGAGAATAATATGCTCTTTTTTATGTGGCGTTGGTTGTCCTTGTTTCTTAGGAAAGGGTCCTTACTATACATTTACAGCAGATTGATGTACCTTAAGAAGCTTTTATAAAGCCGCTATAAGGAAAGAAAGTTTGTATGAAAAATGTTGGGCTTTTTCAAACCATGTGCGGGTACCAATGTTTTTTTTTTCTCGTATTTATTTCTTCTCTTTTATTCTACCCCATCTTATCTTTTGTTTACAAATAATGCTGAGTATTTTATTACTTTGCATGGTTTGTGTAACCTCTTGAATATTGTCATTTTTCAGAAATAAGAGTCAAAAGAAAGTGATTCAGGCTCGTTATAATATCATATATATTTTTTCTTCCCCGAATGCTGCAGAGCTCGCTCATTCCATATTCTCGGAAGTTAAAGCAACCTAATAAGAGCATAGCAAACAAATATATGAGATTTTTACATCTATATTTGTTCAACAAATATTATATTTATTATTTTTAGAATGAGTGGATTAAATTTTTTGATCATGAATATAAATCCTTCAAAAACAAGAATAATAGAATAAAACAAAAATAAGAGATATAAATCCTTCAAAAACAAGAATAATATTTTAAATCCTTCAAAAACTAATTTACGACATTCGAATATCTTTGGTCAAAAACCGTGTGTGGCGTTCATTTTAAATCAATTGATTAATTAAATAAAAAATAGAAAGAATACTATTTTCTCATACGATTTCTTTTAAACGAATCTCTTAAGGATCTATCAAAACATTTTTAGGAAATAAAATATCGAAAATTCTTAATTGTCAATTTTTGTTTTTCGGAGTAACCATCCCTCAGGAGAATTGTGTCTTCCTATGAATATAAATACCTACTCAAAATTTAGTGTACATAAGGGGTTTGACCCGTGATATTCCCAAAGTCCTCCCTTCTTACCTCGGCCCACCATACACTTGTATTTTCTTCACTTTGCGAAACTCTATTCTAACTTAAAATTATTTCTCTTGTGTACATCAATAGGCAACAAATACTTCGTATCAAAAACAACTTTTCAATGATATATGTTTTTTAAATGTAAATATTTTCTTTAGAGGAAAACTGCTTTTGCTCTTCTCTTCAACTTTATTTTCAATAAAAGTATATACTCGTACTTGTAAAACTTTTTAAGTTAAATATAAAAATTTAAAACAAATGTTTTTCAATTGGAAATGTTACTTTTGGGTGACTTTGAATAACATTTACAATAAATAATATAGTTCATATTCGTGTATAATACTCTGTATTGTTTTTGTAATAAATTGTGAGATATTACCGATTCGAGAGAAACATGTCAAGTTTTTGTAATGGGGGTCTGGGTCTGGGGTTTTTAAAGGTAAACTGGAGTCAATAAAGATGAAGCAGCTTTCAATTTATTTCTGAATTAAATAAAATAATGAATCGGTGTATAACAAAATTCATGTAGGTTATTTTTTTCTATTCCAGTAATACATAGAACCTTCGTAAACACTTATCTGGGGATCAACTTTCCAACATATTTAACAGAAAATGCACTTGAACAGCCACATCCGTGGAAAAGTCAATGAAACTTTTCCATCTAGAGAGCTTCAAGCTCGCTTTCCGACTGTAAAAAAGGGGGTCTCATAATGATTTTCACATAAGACCTTATAATATATTTATTTGGCGTTAGTGGATAATATTGCAATGTAAAGAAATTCAAGTATAAATACTGTTTCGTTGCGCACTTGTTTATCCTATTTCGTGAAACGTTTGTCTTTGAATCCTGAATGTATAGATTCTACTACTGGTGTTCAAGTATGTTCGAATTCTCCTCCGACGACCCTGTTGATACTACCTGTCTTTCAGTACGGAGGTTGCGGGTTTAATTCCTTAATATGAATAAATACTTGTTACAGAAAGAAAACTGCAATATATCTTCAAAACGGCATTTGGACGTTAACTGCAGTAGAAGTAGCAATATATAAAATTTCCAACGGGTTTCTCTTAACCAGGTCTATTGAATTATTCATCCGACTTCATTTATATATCATCATAATTTGCTCAAACATATTCACCGGTGTCTGTTGAATTGTATTTTTTTTTGACATTCTGTTAAACGTATAATATATTCAAAAATCATTCTAGTAAAAACATGATGTCTATGAACAAGCGTTTTACATAATCAACAATAAAGCATTCTTGATGTGTTGTACACGTATTATAACAAAACAGCGATATAGACGTCATATAAATGTTAATGATCTGAAAAATCATTGCAAGTCAAATTTTTTTTATTATTAAAAAATAGATCCAAGTAATACAGTTTATTGCAACTTCTGTAAAGTTGTATATTTATTTGAAGGATAAACGTGGTTTTATTCAAAATTTTGATGGCGTGTGCTTATTGTGTTTGCGTTTCTAGAATATATTGTTTTACCATCAATGAACGTTATCAACTAATTATTGCCTCATACCTTTAAAAATAACACAAATTAATTGCTTCAAATGAATGTGACCTATACGTTTGAAAATTAAAACTAACACCGTTAACTGCCCTCAAAAACAATAAAACACAAATGCGAGCTGTATTTACTCAAATATTCATAAAAAATATGAATTGTATTTCTCATGTAAACTATGTTTAATAATTTAATGTTACTTGCATAAAATTATTAATAATAGTAATAAGGTTCTTTTTCTCGTTGTTATCAAATTAATGAAATTGTAAATGAACTGTATTTTATGCCAAAATACTGCCAATTTAAATTTGTTTTGTGAAGTTATTTCTTTCTAGATGTGTAAAAATTCAAAATAATTTATGGCCATAAACAATTCAAAGGATCTCCGGTCAGGTGATGGGAGATCCTTTGAATTTCAACGCATCGTACATCAACCTACACGTTATTTTTTGTGGTTCCCTTGACTCAACTTTGGAAATATTTTCGTAGATCAATATTCAAAAGAGCTAAAGGAATATAATTGATGGCTTTGACTTTAAACACCATATTGAAATGTTTAATAATAGATTAATCCCAACAACACGTGTTTCTATCTCTTATCTTGATGCTCTTTAAGGTGGAATGAAGAAAACCTCGAGACCTTCCTGGAATGGGACAGGAAGTAGAAATATGTATAGGGAGAATAAATGTTATTAGTGAATTAATAAAGATATTTATTTATTTCAAAATATTCCTTGTTCATAATTAATATACATCACTAATGATTATCCAAATTTTCCAAAAGAAAGTTGTTAGGTTATTGTTTTACCTTTGTTATTTAAATGTAACCCGAATATTTATTTTCATTTGCTTTGCTTTAGACTTGATATCAATAATAATTTATAATTAAACAAAAGCTGACGAATTGAAAGGAATTGTTTCAAAAAGTATGAGTATGCATATTAATAATAAAACTTTCGAACCCTTAAATCGATCGCAATGAGACAAACATATTTTAGTTTGTAAACTTTGATTCCATCAACTTTTGATCAGGGATACTCAACTTTTTTGGGAAAGAACTTATATTTAATAATAGCTCATTAATCGTGCATTCAATTGATATAAGAATCAGTAAAAACATTTGTGGTGGGACAACGAAGTTGTGTTTTATTTATTTTTTTCTAAAGACATTCATCATATTGGGGTTCAATTATTTTCCTTTATCTTGGCAAACTCTATACAGTAGATTGAAATTAAATTTCGTAGATAGGTTTATCGTTTTTAAGCTTTTTATAAGTAATTCTGAGATTCTCGCAGTATTGTGTGGAACAGTTGAAATTAATTCATGCCTTTTTCCTATATTTTGTCATCGAGAACTCTTTGTAACCTCTTTTATCATAATTTTTGTAGCATTTGTTTGACATTTTAAGGCATTTTTGATATTTGTTGATTTCTTTATGATATTATTATTTTGAGAATTTGCAATGTTTGAGTTTTTTTAGAGTTTTTTAAGCATTTCGATATTTTTCATCACTTTTACATGTATTTTGTACATTTCCGACTCTTAAAAGTATTTAGTTCGATTAACGGAACGAAATAATTTCTATGTGGGCAAAATCATATTTTTTCTTTGTTATGACTTTCGAGAATTTTGATAACTAAACTTAAAATGTCTTGAAAACTGTCGCATCCATTTCGAATAATCTGCCATCCCAAATTCTGTCAAGATTGTCTGAGATGCCTTTCATAATCCGCGAAAAAAGTTTGATATTAAATTTCGTCTTCGAAAAGGCCTGACAGCCCGGTATTTCTTAGTAAATTTTTAGCTTTCGATCATTTTTCAAAGTCCAGGAAATGAAAACTACAAATATATAACACCAGCGACATTCAATGGGTTGATTTTGATACCACTCGATAAAAACTCATATTCCATGGCACTGAATCCATGCTCTTGAATTACAACATCTACCGGAGACTGATAACGGAGACTGATAAAAAGGTTATCTATTCCAAGATGAAAAAAATATCTATTCCAGAATTACAATTTTTAATATTTAAATAAATGAGGAGTACCTACAAGTATGTTTGTGTATTTGTATGCAATTACGCAGAATTCTTGAAAATGAAACGAAACATAATAAGCAAAATAACTATTCTTAGCTCTTGAGGAACTTATGAGATCAGTATTGTTTGGCAGTGGCATAAACACATTTATGTTTATTTAAAACCATGTATGGTCATTTTTCGATCATTAAATATAGGAAAATTTTAATTAGAAGTTAAAGTGCGCATAAAAACGAAATCAACATGTAACAAATAAAATACATACCAGAAAGAGGTACGTTTACACATACTTCCTATCATACATATAATATAAGTATATGATAGTTCTGGACTCACGAGGCCCAGTACCTTAACATTAAAAAAAATTTGAATACATGAAAACAAAAATATATTCGTTTAATTCATCCATTCAATTCATATTACAAAATATTTATCGAAATTTCAATATATTTTTAGAGATAAGGGGAAGAAAAAAATAAACGAGGAGAAAAAGAATATAAATAACAAATCACGCCGATGCTCCAGATTTATGGTTCAAATAAACAAAAACGCTCCATGAGTGAAGTTTTCAAGCCATTAAAACTGTTTCCATATGTCCGAGATTACAGCAAACTTATTACCCAATCGATGGAATCACAGTTTTAGAGAATTGGAGTAATAGTTGGTTCAACAATTTTCGAACCGGAACATATCCTGAAATATCGTTCTTCTCAAAGGTATTCGGAAGGCTATCATTTTTATTTACTATTTTGAAAGACAGTATTAGTGTTATTCCATGTACTATTTTGAAAAGTAGGATCAAATCAGACACACGTATTATACGATCAAAAAGTATAATTAAATGAAGGCGCGATAATAACAAATAATACTGGTGACCCAGAATAAAGTGCACTTTTATTTCCTTTATTTCATGAGATCGCATGGAGAGGGAAGGACGCAGAAGGTGTCAGATCAGATCTGGTAATTGTGGTGGGCATGATTCACTTTAAGGAGAAATAGCGTTTTTGCGTCCGTACGTTTTACTAAAACAATGGTTCATACGTGATTGTTAGACGATTATTTCGAGTTGTGTACCAATTACACTATTTTAGACAATGTACGAGTACCAATATAGTTAAGTAGTGAGTAAAACAATTCAAAGAGACTGGTTTCATACTAAAATCTCGATCCCAAGGTCGCCCGCGAACCTCTCGAATAGAGCCTACTATAGAGTATGTCAATGAGTTTGTGCACGCCAATTCAACTCCATCAGCCCGCAAGCGTTTATTAACATTAGCGATGTCTCGTATAATCTCGCTGCAAATTTTATCGCTTGATTTAAATCTTCATTTCTATAAATTTCAACGTTTTCAGGATTAAAACGAAACAGAATTGGTCGAGAAACATGCAGGCGCATGCCTCAAAATTTTCTATCCAGATAAGGCAAATGTTGTCGACGCGATGGTGGTTATCTCGAAAAGATAATTTTTTTTTAATTAATTCAAAACATATTGTTATATATTTGAAGTATGTAATTAAAGTGAATTACTTCCAGCTATTGTTGCATTATGTTTTTTTTAAGTGAACTTGATTCTGAATCACTCTGTAGTTAGCATAATTATTTTAAGACCGAGTTCAAAGTTGATGTTACGTAAAAATCTTTGTTACACCCTCAATAGAGAGTCTAGATACTAGAGTTGCATTCAAATGTACTACTTACCAGAATGCAATACAGATTTTCAGCTCCATGTATTTTAAGTTTCTCATTATGAGGCCCAAAACTCTCAAACAATTTGCTATAATTTTTTCAACATGAGTTTAAAAAAACAGTGCAGTCGAAAAAAACTCCCAGATCACAGATAGCAGAATTTATAGTGTAATCGAAGGTTATTATGTTTATAATTTTAGAGAAGCTTTTCCTGATATTATTTAGCATTAAGGTATAATTCATCCATCAGATACCACGAGTGTAATTTATTAAAACACGTAAGATTTTTAGTTGCATGATCAAACTGATTGTACTGAATCAATGTAACGCATAGAGCTTTCTACTAGAATAATATAAATCTCAAGAGTTGATGTAAAAACGGATAATTTGCGATATTCTGGAATGAATGAAATATTAAATGACGCATCATTACAAAATGGAGTACTCAAATATCTTATTGATTGGTCAAAAAGTTTGTCAACATGTGACTGTCAATAAAGGGTCAACACGTGACTATCAATATGTTGAGCAGATAAAGATGAACTAGATATGCAATGCTTGAGACTCTTTGACAATCTAGATCGACTATTATGGCTCAGTTGGTAAGATACATATCTTTCAATGCGGAGGTTACGGATCCAATCTCGTTTGTATCCATTTTTTTTAAATAAGTTACAGTCTGGTTTTCACTTCAAGTCTCTTTAACATATTTTTGGTTGGTCGTTAGAATTTTCCAAATGGCAATAAACACTACACATACAATGATCGTGTAATACAATAGTGCATGCATGAACTTCAACATGAAGCAGACCACTTGATCGTTGTCTGAAATATAAGATGAGTTGCTGAATACGAGTATATTAAAAACAATGGGCTATGGAGTGAGACTGGTCTGGGAAGTTATAGATAACAGAGGTGCGATCGAACTTGGATCTCCAAGGACCCTACGCCAAACGAAGTTAAATACTTTTCTCCTCTTCCTTTCTAAGACAATAAAGTACATTCTTAAATTTACTTTAATGTCTTAGAAAAAGGATATATAAATTTACCCTCAATTCTCTTTTCTCAAACTCGTTTGTGTTTTTTTTTATATTTTTGTTGTAACAATAGAGCTTGATATTGCATCATTAACGTATATTTGCGTTCCATTTCAAGATAAAAGCCTCGGGTCGTAAAGACTTTGTCTAACCAATTTACTATAAACCTACCTACTCACATATTTTTTATCCCCCTTATGAAGTCTAATTAAAAACGAAATAAAAGCGTTTATTCCTGCTTTTTATAAATTATGTATTTATTTTAAAAACTCTTTTAATGCTTGTGTTTTTAACGTATTTTTTTAATGGTTCATATACTCGTATGTCTACACTTATTAAAACAAAAAATAGCTTTCCAACTAAAAATGTAGTTCTATGTCACACTTAATGGTTTATTTTTCATTCTGGTAGGATGTTTTAAACTCTATCATTTTTTTTATTATTTACCAAATGCCATATTTTTTAATAGTTTTCTCAAGACATAACTTTTTATCATTTCTTTGGTTTTCTCAAGGCCTTGAGATAAAAATCAAATTTATTTGTTGAAATCAATTTATTGTTAATAATTTTTTGATGTTTTATAATCTTTATTTTGCTTAATTATTTAACAAACAAGTGTAGTTCTAGACAAATTGTAAGGTTTGACTGATCCTATTTAAACCGAGTTACTCTGGGCAACATCCCAAGAAGCACAAGGATATACAATGCATGAATTTTTTTATTTGCTTTCCTTGAATTTTCTTAAATCAATTTCTTAAAAAATATTAATAATGTTTATATTTTAAGGAAGGAATAAATTTATCCAAAAGATTTGTCGGTTAGATATCTTTCATATCGTATATTATTATAATTCCAAATTTCCTGTTTTCACATAATTCCACCAAATATCGATTCACGGCGGCATATTCACATTAGAGTGGAAATTGTCACCATACTCAGGTGTGGCTTATGTGAGAATCACGTGACCAATTTCCACAACGGAGCGAGAGGAATGTAATAACGGGAAAATTAACACTGATTATGTTGCCTTACGATTTGATTCGATCGCCTTACATATTACAATTGCCGTCGATTTTCTCCTATTGCCTCTCTCACCCCCTTACTTTAACATCTAGATCGAGATCGAGATCGAGATCCTGTAATAAACTGGAAACGTTTCGAGACATTTTATGGATGCTATAAAATGCATTTAAATATGATATGAAATAATTAAACATTTGTATTATGTAAAGCACTCTTATTAATTAATATATAATACGAGTATTTAAGTTATTTTGAAAATATTCAATTTAAAGATTAAAAAACTATACAAAAAATGGAAATAAAAATTTATTTAACGCAACTTTTATTTTTGTACTACGTTATTAAGGAATATTATAGGGTGTGGTTAGAAATTCATCTGTTCTCGCGGCTTGGCTCGCCCTATATAGAGGAGGGGGTGGATCTCCGTCGGGGGGATGCTATGAGATGAGCCCATACCTTTTAAGAGCTTCTCTTTTCAATGTATTTTCTGCTATTTTTCTTGAGATATATATGTGATTTTGGATTATATTTAAATATGTACATACTATGTTGCTATCATTAAACCTATATTTATTATTATTTTATATTCTTCCTTTTTGTTTGAAGAATGTCTAATCGGGGAAAGATGGAAAAGATACCTGGAAATGCTGTATAATAGAAATGATGATACCAGCATGGAGAGCTTGATAGAATACGAAACTAATGTAGACGCAGATGACTTGAGCGACCCAATCATCAGAGAAAAATTTGACTACGCATTAAAAAAAAGCTTAAAGACAGAAAACAGACACCAGGAGTTGATGAAATCCCGGCTGAGTCAATTAAATTGACAGGTAAAGGCACTACGGAAGCTCTCTATAAGTTGGTTCACATGATATATGAAACAGGAATAATTCCAGATTATTTCAAAAAATGGGTAATTGTTACTCTACACAAAAGACCCAGTGCAACCAAATGTGAACAACATGGAACATTAAACTTATAGTATATATCATGCCTCTAAAATATTAACCAACATTATTTTGAAAAGAATCGAACCAAAAGTAGAGGCAATCCTTACTCAAGACCAATTTGGATTCTGAAGGGGAATGTGTGATATTAGAGGAAAGAATCAAAAGAAACCAAAATACGTATGTTGCCTTTGTAGATATAGAGAAAGCCTTCGGCAAGGTGCAGTGGAAAAAGCTTTTTAAGATACTGGGTAGGATGGATGTAAAATATAGAGATAAACGAATCATTCAAGTTCTTTATAAAAACAAAGCCTCCATAATCAGGTGTGGAAAAGACGAAAAAGAGACAAATGTGAGACAGGGCTGCTCTCTCTCTCCAGTGCTTTTTAATGGGTATATTCAATGTGCGATAGGCGAAGTAAGAGAAGAAATGGACCATAGAAGAGGTGTCAGAATTCACGGACAAAAAGTGGATATGGTAAGATTTGCAGACGACATGACCCTGATCGCCGATAGTGAAGAAGAACTAAAGGAGACCTTGAAAACTATGGAGAATGTCCTAAATTCCACGTTCAACATGAAAATAAACAAGGACAAAACAAAACTGATAACCGTAGGCAAAAATGAACACCAAATGAACATACTAATGTCAAGAGCTGCACTTAAGAACGCAAAAGAGTTTGTCTATCTTGGAAGCAAGATCACATGGGATGGCCGTACAAAAAGAAAGGTTGGTAGTCGTATCCACCAAGCGAAACTCGCCTTTAATAAGAAATCAAAGATTTTCGAATCCAACAACATGGACCTAAAGCTCCGCAAGTAATTGGTAAAAATATATGTGTGGTGCATTTTGATGTGTGGATGCGAGACATGGTGCATAGGCGAAAGGAATCGAAAAAGATAGGAGACCTTCGAGGTGTGGACCTATAGACGAGTCCTACAGATTTCCTGGAGAGAGGTTCTCAGCAGGATCGAAGAAACCAGGCACCTGTCAAACACCATATCGGAAAGGCGTGCAGAATGGATGGGTCATATGCTGCGACATGAACATCTCCTGCACAATATACTCAAGGGAATGATTGAGAGATCGATTGGCAGAGGGCGTGCTCGCCGAGAGTATCTGGAGCAAATATGCCACAATATTTATTTATAAATTTTTTCAAAACAGAAAAATTACATAAAAAAAAATAAAAAGTATATGCATACATACGAATATATACACACAAACATATGATAAACATATATTCACAGTCACTTAAGTACGTTGATGAGTTCTTTCTAACGCGCTCAATCTAAAAGGAAAATTATTCTTGGTTTTGGTAATGTGATATTAAATATGTCAATATCCGAAGCAGTCCCGTTCAGAAGAGTTAAGGCCCTTCCAACAGGCATAGCAGCTGGAAGACCCGTTGTTGCGTATGTTATTGAGAACAGTTCTTGCCGGCGAAGTCTAGTGTAATTTTGTTAGGAACATTTAACGCTAATATTTGTAGTAATGCTGGACAGCTCACAACTCCTCGAACGAGTTTGACAACGTACACCAGGAGACGCAGATCTCTTCATACGCTCAAGAAGTTATACCCGAGCATGCCCAGCAGAAACTGTGTAGGATAAAGCCATGGATAAACACCGAATTCTTTCATATAGAGATATCATAGATATTGTTTTTGTACTTTCTCCACCATGAGTGAGTTCTACGCCCCCACCGGGCTCCAAATGCAAGCATTGCTTTCTAGTTTCCTATAGATCAATGAATTAAAGAACGTTTTGAGCACCAATTGGTTTTCAAACGACTTAGAGATTCTCATTACAAATCCTCAAGTTTTATAAGCTGAGCTGCACATGATTTCTATGTGAGGACCAAACGCGAGATTGCTGTGGAACAATGCACCCAGATCTTTAATATGGACTGCATCTCCTATAGCTCAAGATGATCGCTGAAGACCGAGCGGAGTAGAGGAGGAGATTCAAAGCATTGCTGCTAACCAATCCCCAGGATTGAAACTGAAGAGGAAGAAGATTCTTCCTTTTTAGTCCAATTGTAAAGGAAAATGAGGATAGTTTTGTTCCAAGGGAAAAGTAAACACTGATGTCTGACCTTGGCGATACTAAACCTGAAAGAATTATAATTGCATGCATGTATAAGAATCGGGTTAAAGGAGATGAAAAGTTAACTCAATTACTTAAAAATAATATAAATGACCTCTGAAACGTAATCAACTAGAGATGTATTATGACCACCAACAAGAAATATACGTATTTGAATGAGAAAACAAAAAATCGTATAAATTTTAAAATAACATTTCTTCTTCTTCCCAGTGTCATGTCAGGTCCCCCAACGTTGAATATCACCTGAGAGTAAACATTTTTGTCCCCGGCAGTCCAAAAAAGATCTCCAACGCCCCTTATGCCAGTCCAATCACGTATATTGCGGAGCCAGGAGATTTGCCTCCTGCCAACACCTCTTCGGCCTTCTATGATCAGGTGCAGTAATTTGTACTTTGCTCCTCTGAGTGCATGACCCAAGTAGGACACCTTTCGGATTTTAATATTAGTCAGCAACTCTCTATAAACTTTGGCTCTTTGAATAACCCTTGTATTGGTGATCATATCCGTCCAGGGTATCCGTAACATTCTCCGGTGCATCCACATTTTGAATGCTTTCAGTTGGTTCATACTACCAACTTTAAGGATCCATGATTCTATTCCATGCAATAACACTGACCAAACGTAGCATTTGACTAACCGTTGTCGAAGTTTCAAGTTAAGATTATCATCGCAGAATACGCTTCTCATTTTATTACAATTAAAGCCGCACGATATGATTCAATTCTGCACTTGACTTCGGTTTCTGGGTCGAGGTCTTTTACTAGGATACTTCCGAGGTATTTAATTTTTTCACTCTCTCTATATTAGCACCGTTCAATGTAAGACTGCGTGATCCTGCCGGCTTAACACTATGAACTTAGTTTTACTCACGTTTATGTTTAGCCCCAGTCTCACACCGGCTTCATTAATTCTATCTACGAGTATAAGCGTTTGAAGGTCGTCAATACTGTCTGCCAGAACCGTATCATCTGCGTACCTGATGTTATTGACGCATACACCATTTACTTTGACCCCCAGATTCAAGTTATATAGTGCTTCCTTGAAAACTATATCAGAGTACAGATTGAATAACATAGGTGACAAAATACAACATTGTCGGACTCCACGTAGAATTGATATGCCTTTTGATTTATTATTTTTCAATTTAATGACAGCTTCTTGGTTCCAGTACAGGTTTTCAATAATATTTATATCCTTATCATCTATACCCCGTTCCTGAAGCATCTTATCGTGTTTCACTCTATCGAATGCCTTCTCGTAATCGGCGAAACCGGCAAAAATGTATTTCCGTTGGTCTCGGCATTTCTGCAGTAGCACGTTTATTGCTAATAACGCTTCTCGTGTTCCATAGCCATTCCTGAAGCCAAATTGAGAATTATACAGGTCACGCTCGCACTTCAGCCTTATTCTTGAATGTATAATCTTTAAGAATATTTTCAACACATGACTCATAAGGCTAATCAGTCGATAATCATAAATTTTTTTGGGATGCTGGAATGTAGGTTTAAGCCAATCTTGGGGGATGACCCCCGTGTCATAAACAATATTAAATAGTCTTAACAGGCAGTCAATGTTCATATCGTCAATCAATTTTAAAATCAAAATAACATTTACTCACTTCATAATCGAAGAGAAAAACATCGTGGAAAAACAAATTATTTTTGACATTGCTTACGGCATATTTCTTGTAATTTGTTTTACGACAGATGTTGCAAAACATATTTATTGATGTGAAAATACCTTTATACTTTCATGTTTTTTTCTTCATCTGAAGTTTGAATATCGCAAAAACAATTTATATAGAAAATAAAAATTGAATCGGTTCGTTTGCTTGAGGTTTAGACATTAAATTTAGAGTATTAAGGAAGAACATACAAAAATGTGTAAGCTAGCAATTATTATATCATTCACATCAACAAACAATTAATCAAAAGCGAATTTGTACCTCAAAGGAACTTTTAACAATAAATGTGGGAATTTCTCACGAAGAAGTTTGTTTTTCTTTTTTTCAAATCATACAACAAATGGTATTGAAATTTTCGTGAGTATTTCACACATCGATTGAAAAATTGTGGTTTTTATCACGTGTTTGTTAGTTTTTTTTATGCTCGAGTTATTTCTACATATCAATCGGGCGTCATTTTCACGGACCGATTGCTTTCGAGAGATTGATGACCTCTAAAATATCTGAGCCTAAAGAACAGTTAGTTTTCAATCATATGACAATTTTTTCTGGCATTTTTTTTAATAAAACATCTCTATAGTGCAAGTATGATGTTTATTGAGCAGAGACTACACCGATTTAAAACTCAAATAAGATATCATATCGCTAGATAGTGCTATATCCCACATTTTTTATTTCAAACATTTAAATATAATGATTGCCAATCTTAAAACAAATTCAAGTCTTACAACAACAAAAAAAAAACATTAAAATAATATTTTACCAATAAACAATAAATATTATTGAATTACGTCTCATAAAATTAACGCTCTGATATTGAGACAATTGTTTCCAGTAGATAAACGGACAGTGTTTCAACACATTGTGTTTCTTGTAGAAGTGTGGAAACCGATTTTAGATAATAAACCGGGGGCTATCGTTGATGTTGTGATACTTTATACAGAAACATCAAATCGAATATAATTTATTTTTTTCAGATAGTTTAAAATTGTGGTTCAAGTCAAATGAAATTCTTTTGGATGAAATAATATTTGTTTCAAATTTATCTTTTGAACGCAGATCTACGTTGCTTTGCACCTTTTTATGCACTGAATGAAACAAATATTACAATTATTAAATATCTACGAATAAGTGATCCCAGTGTAAAATGTAAGCATCGTATCTATTTTGCGTACGACTTGTGTATTCCCCATCCAAAATGTGATACCTCCCACAGTCTACCGCTTGATTAACCGCACCAAGAGATCAGCCTTCCTATTCGCCGTTCTCCTACAGGGACAGGGACCCTGTCGTGGCGGATGGATTCCCACATCAATCAATCACTAAACCTACTTTGACAGCTGTAGCAGAGGACACGATTCCCGGTACCCGGTATTTCAATTATAGTTTGCTTTAACTCTGTACCATTACTTATAGTTTCTGTGCCAACCGGTATATGTTTTAAAAAGTACAAACAGACATCGAAGTGCGATTTAAAAATTCAATCAAGTAAACCATTGGATACCAAATATTCATAATTATAAAAGTTGTTCGATTGCACGTCACAACTACAAAGTAATAAATGCACATAATCAAATTTATTAAAGAGATGGGATTTATCGTCATAGATTGAAGGCAGTAATTGAAGGGTTATCGCATAGTACTAGCAAAACTGTTTATATACGAGTAAATTTAAAATAAATTATGAAACGTAACGTATCCAGAAAAAGAAAAAAAAGCGTAAAACGACCTGCTTAACCAAGTTGATAAGACATATACGTTGCGACATGGGGGTTGCGGGTTCGATCCCCGTTTGTACTTGTTTTTTTTTAAAGAGTTCTAGTCTGGTTTTTACTTAAGGCTTATCTAACATACTCGTATCTCGCATCACTTGGAATAGAATTCCACGTCGCAATAAACCTGCAAGGTTGTACTATGTATAAAACGAAAGAATACATTTGAAAATTACAGACTAGTTCCTAATTTACCACTTTTATCGAAACTTACTTACTCACTTACTACTTACTCATATATAATTTTCAACAAACCAGTTGCAAGTAATCAGTCTACATATAGAAAATATAACTTTATGAAAACCGTCATTTTTAAGACTGATTTCGGATTTGTTGACTAGAATAGGAGAGGGGAAAAATCTTTGATTACTGTTCCGGATACGCGTGCTGCCTTTGATAGCATCGATCATGAAATTCCCTTGCGAAAATTTAGAGATAAGTAAAGTTTTTCAGACATTGCCCTTAATCTTGGTTGAATCTTATTGGTATTATTAATAATACAGAAAAGTAGTACTAAACGGTCATTTTAAATAGCGCCATATAGAGAACCAACTTTCCTCAAAAGCGCTGAAAAATAGTGAAAAAAATAAAATTAAGTTGCCTAGTGTTTTTTGTGCAATTGACAGAACATGACGGAGTGGAAATGTTTTTGGTGCAATAATTATTAAACTTCACCCGATCGTTTCTACGCTACCATCAATAAAAAGGTGGGGGAGGGCCTTGATATTTTATTGGTTTCGAAGAATTCTGTCATCCAGCTCTGCTTTAAATTATTTTTGATTATTCTTTTTATTTAACTAACTCTACACTAGTTAATGTTCATGTAAACTTTGTTTAGTCGTTTATATACGAGTACTTCTAACTTGTTTTAGTATGTTGCAAGTACCGAAATTTTATGAAAGCGGTATACATAATTTATGTTCTAAAGTTCATAAAAATTAATTCGAATCATGAAGCGCTTAAACTTTGAAGTTGACCCACTTTTTAAAGAGGTTCTACAATGAAGGAATATTATTGAAATACACATTGCAAACTGTTGAGTTATTTGTATTTCAGTCTTAGTGTTGTAGTTTTATTGAGTTGTCTTAGCGCGTTGAGCCTAATTCATGCTCAAGTCCATTACAGCCCAATTATATTTGATAATCGTAGAATACCCAACTGAATGACAATATATTAGCGAGTATGTGGCCCGGCCCATACACCTAATAGACATTATTTCTGCTTATCTATTGTATATTGTATACATATGTAAAATTATATGTCCAAATCAAATTACCTGTTGTTTTTTTCTGAAATTGTGTATATTTCTTCTCATGTGTAATAATAATAAAATAAATAAAAATAAAATATCCATGACGCTATGCTATGCACTAACCAAATCTAATATTTGCTCTCAGTATATTTGCGAGTATGTGGCCCAGCCCATACACCTAATAGGCATTCTTTCTGCTGATCTATTGTATATCCATCACGCTATGCACTAACCAAATCTAATATTTGCTCTCAGTATATTGCATTGTGCAAAACGTAAACTTAAAATTCTTATTAATAGACAAAATGAGTTCTTACTATTTTTGGAACCGATGCATATAAGTTACTAACATATTGCCACAAAACTTTATTTGTCGATTAATACTTTTTTACTAAATAAAAGTTATTGTTATGGAACCTCACTTAAGGTGTTCTAATTAAAAAAGTAAAACTCTTGAATCTAAATTTAATTAAAGAAAAATTTCAAAAGAGAGTCATTAATTTTAAAAAGAAAAAAAATATATAGTTACAGAGAAGCCTAGAAACGCGAGTCAAATCACAACTCGGATAAGCCCAACACTATGAGCTACCAATAGCTCATACGAGTAGTATTGGAAACTTGCTAAAGCCGAAGAGAAATCCTAGGAAATATTTGAAAGAAAGATTCTGCGGGGGGTCTATGAACGGGTGCTTAAGGTGAATTGTGGCGGTCCGATAGAACCAAGAGTTACGAGTATGTTATATGACCTCTTCCAAAACCAACTCATTTCTTCATTTTTTAAGCTCGAAAGATTCTGTTGAGCGAGTCACATGATAAGAATAGATTATGGTTGACTGGATTTTGGACAGCAAAGCTTAAGATCGTCGATCTGTTGAGATGTCAAGACTGATGGATGGGCATTGTTACTGAGAATGCAAAACCTAACTGGAATAATTCGATTCCCGTAGTCTAGTTGATAAAACACCTGTCTCTCAGCACGGAGATTACTGATACCATTCCCGTTGGTACCCATTTTTTTAAAAAGAGTTGACTTGAGATGTATATATGTAAAAACCTTTCTTGGTTGGTTGAAATAAATTGCAGCATTGCAATAAACCTGTCAAGTTGTACTATACACAATGAAATTATTATACAATACAGTAATATAGTAAGTCATTTTCAGTTCATTTATGTTAAGCTAGCTGAAAAAATATTATTTTTCTTGAACACACACTCTGTAATAATATTTTTCCTTTATATTATTTTGCCTGTTACAACATCGAAAACATAAATCTTATTCTCGCAGCATATCTACCTTAAATCTTCTTGGAATTACAGTAATGGAATAAGGATTTCATAAAAATCCATTTATCCCCTGATCCATATTGCAAATCCAAGTTTTAAATCTTGAAAAAATTAAATGGAGCTAGATATTCCTTATACACATGCCTTGAATATTAAAAAGCAAACGTAACAGTGGTTTTCAAAAACAAGTATCTACTTGATAATCAATTTGATTTTATACTCTCCAAGATACCTTTTGCACGGATAGTTTTCCTAGAAATTGGGATATCTAAAAAGTTTTCAAATATTGCCTCTCCGAAATTTAACCTTTATTTGGAAATGGGTTAGTTAGAATTCAAATTATGGTTTCGCTATTTTTTCGTAGAAAATTTTAAGTAAGGTGTGTTGTTTTAGAATTTCGATGTTATTTTTTTAAAAAGTACTTATGTATAAAACTTGTTTTTAACATTTATAAATAAAAGTTTAAAAAATTCTGTTATTTTAAACGTTATCGTTTTATGTTTGTTAAAAACGGAATATAATTTACCTCTGTACGAGGTTTTTTTTTATTTTCAAGATACAGATAATAATAATAATAATAAAAGGACAATTTATATAGTGCCTTTTAGATCCCCAAGGGTAATCTAGCTCGGGTTGTATAGTACCTTTTAACATATTAGAACTAATTATTTGGAAATATTAAAGAGTGTAATGGGAAAACCAATTTATGTTTGACTCGATTAATTGAGTCTTCAAGTTTAAAACCTCTAAAGTAAATATGAAAGTCACGGTTTTTATCATTTATGGTAACATGAAGAGACAAGATAAGACAATATGGTATACTGACACATGCACTTGGCTCGTGCGAGAACACTGTTATCTGACGAACTCTTCTACCAGACCCTTTTATTATTTGTTATTTTTGGTAGCATTCAAAACAAAACTGAAGCCCCTGGGAAGAAGTCTGAAATGGGTAAATGTATCCGCCATTACCAATAAAATTAATTACACATGGTTAATCGTGTTATTTTAATGAAAATAAATTCTAGCATATGCGAATGTGGCCTCAGCGATGAAACGTTTGATTATATTGGGTGTTAACATAAGTTGTGTCCGTTTTTTTCCAAATGAAGAGAACAAGAGGACACAACAAAAAAAAATTACAACAAATTAGTCAATAATGTATTCTCCTTTATTATTTTACAACAAATTAGTGGTTTGAAGGGAATCTTCATGAATAATATGTTTTAAGCGGTCCTCATCGAAGTCCACTGGTCGTCCGGAACGCTCTATGTCGTTCAGGTCGAAATTACCGTCTTTGTAATGCAAAAACCATCGACGAGCTGTTCTTTCATTCATAGCATCTTCACCGTACACTTCGCAAACATCGCGGGAAGCTTTGGCAGCTTTATTCCCTCGATTGAACGCGAACAGAAGGAGGTGTCGAAAATGTTCACTTTCGTCTACTTGACATTCCATTTTGAAGGCTTGTAATCAAATAAAAAATAAATGTAACGTAGAAGCAAATACAATATCTTGTAGAGCAGAACATTTTCTTTTGAATGACGTATAACCTTTACCATTTTGTTTTACTTTTGGTGCTCATTTTTAAATTTGGAAAAAAAAAACGGACACAACTTATGTTAACATATAATACATGGTATATACAATACTTCGAATGGCCACTAAATGATGCGTATTTAACCTTTTATGGAGATCTTCTTTTGACAAATTCCATACAATTCCGTCTTTCATTACACAATTCCAATTATATAGCCTTGGAAAATTTAACATAATTTAGCAAGCGTTATAGGAAGACTTACGTCGCAATATTTTTTCTATTTAATTTTTTATGTAAAATTAAGCCAAGTTCCAAAATCCATAGCAGATTTTACAAAAAAAACATTTTATTTTAAATTCAAGTAATTGACTAATCTGTTGACAGTAATGGTAGTACTAGAGTTAATTCGTATTGGAGGAATTCGTTCAATGGTAAGGTAGGAGTTTAAGGATAAGTAAGGGGAACAAAGGAAAAATATAATGAAAGAATATTCCGACTAATGTACCATATTTTTTTTACATTTCTCTCTTAAACGTTCATAAGGATGTTGCACATTTGATTACTCTTTGTAGTTTATTCCACAGTCGCACTGCGTGAATCGCAAATGAAGATGTGTAAAATAAGGTGGGATGTGTTGACATGCAAAGGAATTCTTTAGGTCTTACGCAGTGAAAAAATTAATTACATTTCAACCGTCAAAATTTCAGGCTATATCTTCTTTAAAACTTTTCAAATTCTACAAAGTCCCCTTGATTCCTGTGATTGTGACGCCTACGACCTAGTTGCCAAAACACTCTTTCAACCCGTGGATTACGAGTTCAATTACTAATGGAACCCATTTTATTTTAAAGATTCCTGTCTGGTTTCTGCTCAAGACCTGTTCAACAAATTTTTATTTGGTAAAAAGAGATTGCTTCATGGCAACAAGCCCGTCAGTTTGTACTGTATACAACGCAAGTATAATATAATACTGATAATTTAAACTTCAAACTGCAAATCCCAAGAGCGGAATTGGACAACGGCTATTGTTGGAAGTGATGAGTCTTACAACGTTGTCAGGCAAAATAAAATTGTTTTACCTCAAAATAATATTTAAAATTTTCACCTCACATTTCAACAGCCCGGAACAAGCTCAGCAAGCAAGCTCAGCTCGTCAGGCTACACGTTTCTTGTGGACCCACCCAACAAAATATTTTATTTCACAATTCCGTAGTTACTATTTGTATAACTCCTGCATAACTAGACTACACAGATTGAGCAATTAGTATGGGCAATGTATGGACTTTCATATGGCGTTGACTACTTCCAAGAGAAAAGTGAAGAAGTTGTTCGTGCCTTAATATTGAATAAAATATTTGGTTTTGCTTTGTTATAGTATTGTGTTCAATTTAATGCTGATTTTATTTCTGGTAAATACGGCTTGCATGTGTATGTACTCGTATATGTTATGATAATTTTAGTTATTATCCTATATTAAAAACATCGCTCACTCTCATTGTAGCGTTACTGATCGTGAATATTTAAAATCGACTTCATTATCACTTTATTCTAGTAATCGAATCCCATGCTAGCTGAGTTCTATCAAACGTACGGTGTTTGATACATCATAGGATGGGGCATTCTATGCATATTTTGGCGGTTGGTATTTATGACAGTCTTTATGGTGCTTTCACCACTTATTATATTATATTAAATACACGCATCATCTGAAATATGTGGAAAGTCGATTAACAAGCTTCGTAACAGGATATTTAGTTCGTATATATTTTTTTTAAATTTCAACGTTCTAGAAGAGTATTTCACCAAGATTGTCTTTTGAAATAAATAAAGAATGATTGTTATGTTAAGTGCGAATAATGAACGTAAATTTACTATAATCTTTTGAATCACAAAAATGCTATAATTTTCACTCACTGTGTAAAAAAGCGAACTAAATAGTTCTTGTCGTTTAATATAACATACAATTTTATTGGATTTTGAATGTTTCTTTGCAAAGTAAAAAAATGCTGGAACGGGGATTTGGAAGTACAATAGACATCAAGGAACCGGATTTACATATTCCAATAATTTTCAATTTCTTAGAACCAGTAGAATTAGCACATGTTGACTCCATTAATGTACGAGGAAAACTATCTACCAGCTATTTGCATTTAAATACTAAAACGAATCTATGACAATCTTCTTAGTATAGTTGACTACATGCTCACTAGGGGTTCCGATTCGACTCTGAGTGGAACTAAAAACTATCTACCAGCTATTTGCATTTAAATACTAAAACGAATCTATGACAATCTTCTTAGTATAGTTGACTACATGCTCACTAGGGGTTCCGATTTGACTCTGAGTGGAACTAAAAAAATTGACAGAAAGCTCTTTTTCAAAAAAAATGTCCGAGTCTGTTTAGTTAATATACTAGCTTAACATGATGTTAATTCTTGGGTGACAATATGTTAGTATTAATAAAATCAACACGTACTATTGATAACGAGTTATGTTACATGCATATTGAAGTGATTCTGAGTCAACGGCTCGGTTAGAAGAACTGAAAACAATATTGTCCACCAAGTTTGTCTCCTGATCACACTCACCAACATATCCACATCAACAATGCGGATATGTTGATGGGTATTTTACGAAATATTGAATTGGAACCGATGATTTTATCGGATCAACCAGATCACTTTGTCCGTCCAAAAAACTACTTGCGAACAAGCCGAACAATTAAGAAGCTGATTCCAAAAACAAAACAAATCTAAATTATTACCAATATTAAGAAAGGTTTCAAAACTCTCACGGACGTAAAAAGCTCCATTGAAACTCCAATAATTAATTTTATTTTAAAGTCCTTTGCACAAAACAATGCGGATGGGTCTTACCAACTTTCCAAACTTATAAGATTCTCCCAAATCTAGAGAAAATGAATACTTTTGAAGCTTATCCCAGTCCCATGAAGGATACTCAGAAATATACTATACATAATAATAAGCATAAAGGCCCAACATTATCAATTGATAATAAGCATGTTAAAATTGAAGTTTTTAAAGTGTTTCTCTATTGAATACCTCAACAAATTGATATTTGGGTAGCAAGGCAAAGTCTATCGCAGCGTTAACTTTTCAAGAAAAGGAGAATATTTTCACAAAATTTCATCCTATAGATTTTATACATAATTTCAAAGGAAGAAAAAAATATTAAGTAAAAGTTTGGTCTTTAGTTTTGCAGAACTCCACATTTGAATATTCAATTACAAATTACTTCGTCATTATAAAAAAAGATCTGCAAAATGCATTGACACATATAAAATTAAATTAAAAAAACTTGCCAAAACGATTAATTGTTTCGAATTACATTTCCGCTGTTTATACTATAGTATAACTTGGTAAACGTATTGACGTATGGTAATATTTCACAACCGACAAATGTATAAGATATATGTTTAAATCACCGCATTGGGGCTAATTTATATTTCTGGGTAAGTAACAAATATCGTGAATTAAATATGATACCTCCCCGTTCTGAAAATAAGCGTTCTAGTAACGAGGCTTCCGAGTTCAATGATTATAACTCGAAGTTATGAAATTTTAACAATAAATTTAATAATAAAACATCTCCAATTCAACGTATATAACCAACTTAATCGAGTGCGCCGAGAACAATAATAATTAGCGAACGGCCCGTAACTTAATATGTTCCATAAGCTCTTGACAGAGTAAGTGCGGGATTTTATTTACAGTGCGTTAGGGTATATCGTAACTGCCTTCCGTGTGGCAGCCTATCTGGGTCACGTGCTGCCATCAACTCCCGCCGGTTTATGGCGGAGGAGCTGTTTACTAGCATAGAAAAGTAACAGACACCCTTTCTAACTTTATACTTCACTTTCCAATTTACTTTGAAGAAATCACTCAGTGAAATAAGCCATTTCTTTTCTTTCAGATGTCCATAAAAGAAAGCAGCGATAAGGAATAGAGAAGGTGGTTTATTTGAATATATATTTAACACTGCTTGACCGTTTACCCAACATTACCCTTATGAATATAGAATTTCCGTGATATATGACCGTTTGTTTACCAACCGTGGATTCTAAGTTCGATTTCCGATGATGAACAAAGGAATATCTCGATTATTTTAACAATCGAACCTCTAAACATATTTTCGATTGGTTGGAAACAAAATCTAGTGGCAGATTGATTTTAACACCGTAAATAAGGTAAGTAGATACCTGTCATGCAACCCGAAGGTTGTGGATTCGATTTTCGAAGTTGATACCTAAACTTTCTTAAAAAGGGTTTGATTATTTAACTTAAGGCCTCTTTAACATATTTTTTCGTTGATTGGAAGAGATTAAGCGCACACAGGCTGTGACACGAAAGTATAATATTGTAGTATCGTCACCATTAAAACACGAAAGTATAACAAAATAATAACCATCAAAATCCTGGGCGTTCAATCGAGAATAAAACAGTTCTATCAAAGTTGATCTAGAGCCTGGTTATTTACGTCCTTCAAAGCCATGGCCAAACTAATTTCGATGTGATCTATGTCTTTTTCAACATTTTATTTAATAGATAGCAATGAAACAGTGTAGCCCTTGATTAGCTACCAGGCGACATTTTGAATACGTGGCCTAACCTTTATTGTGGTGGTGGTAGGATACTAATGCGTCCGAAGACGAATCATTTCATTTATGACGTTATTTTACCAACCGACACCTGTCATCCTTCTAAGACATTTCTTCTAAAAACTAAGAAGTCTCTTGGGGCCTGGTAGCATGCAGTAAAATAGGCAAAATACAGGCATGGCATACTTACTTCGCCTACTTACGTCTTCTCCATATATTTTCTCATACAATTCCTTCTGTCATCTGTCCAACTGCATATTTTTCGGCCGTCCTCTAACACGACTTCTGCTTGTGCTCGCGTCATAAATTTGTTTAGTCAGTATTTTTTCAACCATCTGTTCAACATATTCAAATCACTTCAACGTGCTCTTTTCCCTCTAATTAATATGTCAGTTTATAGCTCATAGTTATCCAATAACCTAAGATGGTATTTCTATAATATAGATAAAGAAAAAAACACTGGGATATAATGCGATTAACTCGTAAAAAACCTTAATTTCAATTCTGATCATTCATGTGGACTTTGATCAGCAGTTATTTAGTATTTTATTTTATAACTAGCTGTACCCGGCCACGCGTTGCTGTGGCTCAGTCTGGTTAAATGGAAAATAAAGAAAAGAGAAAGCACACGTTTCTAATATGTTTAATTTCACAATGCTTGTGGATATACAATATTTTTTATGTCTTTCAGCCACTCTCAGTCTGTCGCGTTTATTGCCGTGCTCGCAAATGATCGCATCACTCCAAGAGTGAATTCACGATATGATTTGAATTCAAATGAAAGATCGATTGCACTGAAAAAGAAGAAAGAAAGTTATAACAAAAACATATAAAATTGCGAAACATTAAAAAAGGAACTGAATAATGTTGTTAAGTTCGTAAACGTCTTTGTTCTTGGCGGCAACAATAGCTCGTTCACTCAGCCAATCGTGATTCTTATTATTGATTTGAATATTGGGAAATACTTTTTCAACCAATTCTTCTTTTGATGTCACAATCACTGATACAGCAGTATTTTCGCAAACGCGTCATTTTGACATAACGTGAAGAAAGCATTTAACGTTGTAGCCGGTGGATTCAGGACTATTTTTTGCACATTTGCAGCTGTGAAATAAACGCGTTGTCCATTTTTTAGATGTACTGCTAAGTGAACAACAGCTGGACTTCGTTCATGTATGGGAAATGAAAGATTTCGCCATACAGCTTCATTGCTGCTTATGTATCTTCCAGCCTGATACTGTGCGATTTCATCAATATGTATGACCGCATTCCCATCCCGCATTCTGGTTGCACGCCAAAAACTGCCATGTAGCTGCCTTTATTCACGTATTGTACTTACAAATGTATTTGTTCGATTTAACGGGGTTACAGTATTCCACGTTTATGTGCGCTTTGTATGTTTTTGATAGCAAAAGCGAATATACAATAACTCAATGGTTGTCTACTTCGATGTCACCATTTCACATTTGTATGGTTGCTAATTTCCCGCCATCTGTTGATCTTCTTCTTTATAAAGGATATCCATCGTTTCCTGTAACCGTGTTGGATACTAATGCTCGAGGATATCGCTTAGATCATTTTCCGTCTATCATGCATGGTGAACTTGGATTCAGTGTACCGCAAGGTCCATGTATCATATATTTCGTCACAACTTCATGCAAATCCTTATCGACGTCGGCATCGGGTATTTCAGCGCACATTACATTGTCGATTTCATTTGAAGTGATTTTGTATTAGAGCCAGATTAGTTCTATATATGTGCATGTGGCCATCCTCTCTTTTGCTATTCTACTGAGTATATCCAGCAGCGCACAGACCGAAACACTTCATGTTTTACCATGAGCTGTTGTATATCGTCCCAAGCTGAATTGCATGTGAATGTAGTGAATAGGTCTGGACACCCGTAGTGACGAACATACGCAATTGCATATTGAGCGTACTCATGCGTATGACGTGGACTGCCTGTATATGAAGATGGCCAAATCGTTAGTCTTCCAACTTTAGTTGTATTACCGTCATTTACATCTGCATCTCGCAAATGACCGTATTCTTCAGAGCGAAGCTTGGTCTGATTCAAACGGATGAATATCAAACTAATTAAAAAATCTCCATTTCTATATACGATTTGATAGATTTTGAAATATAAACGTAGAGATAAAATTAAATTCTATATAAAAAAGATACTTTTGATATTCCTAATGACCTATTTCAGCCACTATCAGCCTGTCGCGTACATTCTGTTGAGAACGAACCAGTTCTGAATCTGCAGAACGCGATCGCCGTGCTCGCAACCGTGCATCCTCAAGTTTGGCTACACGGCGTTCTGCTGCTTCCTCGAAATTGTGAAACATTAAGTTATGAGACAGTGAAATTCATCCTGGGGTCATATCAACCTGCACCTTTCCGTTCCCAATTTCCAGCAATTGATGTGAGAATATCTCAGCTGATCGATTGTTTTGCAGCTGGACACGCATTTGTCAAATATTTGTCCAATAGGAGTATTGTTAAGGAAATACAGAGATAATTGGAACTAATTAAATGCTAAGCAAAGACAGAGATTATTGGAATTAATTAAATGTTAAGGAAAGACATTGCAAACTACGCACGAATTAAATTTGGATGCGACATGTTTGGACGCGTCATTAATGAACAATAAATATCGATTCTAATAAATAGCAAGTTATTTAGGTAAATACATTACAAAAAACAACAATGATGACAAATTAATACATCTTGTTACAAATAAGCAAAAATTTGTCAGTTCGTTTAAAATAAATATGACGTTTGTCAAAAATGTACATACCAGCATCACGTTGTCTCTGTAAAGCAAATAATCGCGTCACTCCAAGAGATCAATTCACGATATGATTTGAATTTAAACGAAAATCAATCAACACCATTAAATTTTATCGCTAATTGAACAGAAAAATAAAAAAATAAGTTAAAAAAACTAAGTAAAAAAGATAATCTAAGAGGTAGGTATGTTAACAACGCACATTATGAAATGAAAATGGCGGATAAATTAGCGCAGATGGCGCTATACAAAAAAAATTATATAATAAAATAACATTTCTAATAATACATTATTTAATAATATAATTAAAATAATTAAATAATTATTTTTAAATAATTCATTTAATAATTAATAATAATATAAAAAAATTAATATATTTAACATTAAAAAAATATAAATTTTCTTTTATTAAGTGTATTATATAATTATTAAAATTATGATTTATTATAAAAAATAAAAAAATAATTTTTTTTTATTGAATTAAAAGAGACTTTCTTGAATTAAATTCCACAGAACCATTTCCTAATCCTAAAAAAATCGTTAACAAATGGAAAAAAAGCAATGCATAAAATCAACTTTTCCTAGGAGCTAAGAAGTTTCACTTCTACCACGCGAGAGTATCACGCATCTGTTTTTTTATACATATAAGTTATATTTATTTTAGCGATCCTCGATCTTTTTATACATGTAAGTTATATTTATTTTAGATCTTTTTATACATATAAGCTATATTTGTTTTAGCGATTATATTTATTTTAACGATACTCGAAATATTTCAAAACAAATAAAATTTTAGTTGGATATTTTTTACAAATTTAGTATTAGTTCTGCCAATTATATTTCCTGCGCTTGCGCTATAAAGTCTAGACTCAGCCATATTAAGATTTTCTCAAGCTGCTATGACACAATGGAACTTATCCTTATTAACACAAATGTTATTTTGACGTATCTTGGATTCTAACCTATTTTTCGTCTGTTATAAATTTATCGTAGAATTATTGTTCAACAGGAAATATTTATTATTTATTATTAAACCTAAAATTATTTTATATTTTATGTATATAGACTTAATCATTGAATATCAAATATTAATTACGAAACGTCGAAAATGCAATATGGTCAACTGTCAAAATGTTTTGACAGTTGATATTCAATATTTGATATCCTTGTCCCCGACAGGTTCGCCTAGGTAATGTTTTCTGATTTCAAATTTTTTTTATATACACCGATATATATGTATAAATAAAAATATGACAACATTTCTGTTGACGAATATCAACTTAAGTCAAAATTTCAAAGCGATCGGTAGAGAACTTCCGGAGATTAGCCATCTATAATATACGAACATTTACATTTTTATTTATATAGATAAAATAGTTTCATCAAACCTCATTAAAATAATTGGTATTAATTAACGTAATGGTCATTTCATATTCTGATATCAGTAAAAATTAACGGTTTTGTCGATAAAATCATACTAAAAATGTATTCAAAGTGTATTCAATATCGAACTTTAAAACGTTAACAAATATTTTGTCACACATTACTCGTATTTATTTCAGGTTCGATTCCCGATTCCCGGTGGTACTCGAAACAATAATGAAAAAAGGCCTCAGTCAGGTTGACTGTGTTTATCTGATATCAATACTAGCACGAGCTAGACCTGTACGAGTGTTATTTTCTGTCAACCTACGATAGTATTTCCAAGACCGACGATGTAAAACTATGAGTTACGTGCCTACTCCAATGATTCTTAACATGAAGGTTCGAGCATTGGGGGCGAAGACAATATAGTCTCCCGGCAGCACTATTTAACATGTCCCCTTCATTAATTAGGATATATTGAAAGGTGTCGTATGAATCAATTCATATTTTTTCTAACCGACCAATAACTGCTAAAAACCAAACTTCTCACATGTCTTTATTCGTCCGATTAAGAAGTAAAGAATCCCTCAGTCAGACTAGAGGAACCGAGTATTCATTCGCACTATGATGACAACAGATGAATTAGCTAATAATATTTTCATAGACCAGATAGATACACTGCACATAAATCCATGTCTTTTAATGGAACAAATAAAAATATAGTCAGGTAATCTACAATACTATAATTTTCCCATAAATTTCAGTATATGTAAAGAGCAAAAAGCGGATAGACAAAATTCCAAGTACACCATTCCAGAGAAAAAGAGATGATTTTTCATTCAAC
This sequence comes from Odontocerum albicorne, assembly GCA_949825065.1. Taxonomy (NCBI): domain Eukaryota; kingdom Metazoa; phylum Arthropoda; class Insecta; order Trichoptera; family Odontoceridae; genus Odontocerum; species Odontocerum albicorne. The sequence continues at coordinate 35,838,274 of OX463838.1, forward strand.
TCCTTCATCTTACAAATGCATAGTGGTATTTCTTAGTCGACTCACAATTTCTTTGACAAAGGGTTCTATGTTTTAAACCTTTTTAATTAACTATTTATACATTTTTTGTCAATATGACCCATAAACTGCAGTTTCAATATTTTGATCTGAATTTCTAAGAAGCCATGTGTAAAGGTGAATTATCAAATGTTCAGTTTTTAAAAAATCGTTAACTTTTTCAATAATTAGGTCGAATATTCTTATTTATCTTTTCTAGTTAAATTGTGGATTTTCTTAAGCGCTCCTTATCTAGCTCAAAGTACAGAATAAAAAAAGTTGCGTTAAAAAAGTTACGCAGAATGAAAAAGTTGCCTTATAGTAAGTAATTGTACACAGTAGTATTTTTCATTGTAGACAACACAATCGGGTAGTCTTAATTTCGATTTGTATACCTACTCCTCTCTACCTCTACCTCAGATAGCCATACAACTCATGTAGAGCTTAAGCTTCTCGGACGATTTCTTCCCAGTTTCACCCAAATTCTAGGTACCTAAGACCTAGCTGTACTTTATCTAAAATCTATTTTGGTCTGCTAAGTGGCCTTCAACTAAATTGTTGGATCTCGCGTAATAATGTCTGTTGGCCGCGTAAACTAAGATCTGCTTGCATGGCATATCCATGCCCACCTTCGCGACATTATCTCGCTTATAATCAGAAGTTGTCTCGAAAATTTTCGAGTTTCTTCATTGGATCTAAGTTTCCACTTTTCAGGAGGCTATTTTTAGCCAAGTATCTTTTATAGTATTCAATTTTCGAAGCTTATTAAATTGTGATGCTCTTATGACCCATATGTTACTTAAATATCGAATCCAGTTATGGATAAAAACTTTACACTGAATTTTTGTTACCCAACTTCTAGAACAGTGTAGTCATCAGAGTATTTACCAAGCATTTTATCATATTGGTTCAATTTCGGACAGATTTCTGGGACTGGGAGGTTTAACATTTTGATGTTATTTTACACACATTTTTATATTGTGGCAAAAAACCAATTAATAATGAAAGGTTTATAAAATATCTAAACAAGTTCTTTTTCTTCTTCTCCGTGGCTCCATCCCAACTCACTGTCTGCGGAGACTATACAAGTTGTACGACCAAATGAATTATATTATGAGAGACGGAAAAGTGAAAAGCTTATATAATAGGAGAATATGCATGACGATATATATGGATGTGACAGAAGTGAAATATGTTAGTCAGAATGGGATTAAGTGGAGATCTGTTCCACTTACCTTAATATACTTAAGGACATGAAGCGGCGATGATGATATTTTTCTGATTCTGAACATATGACATAAAATTGTCCTTACAAAACCTTTGGAGAAGATACGAGTAATTTATTTATGTAAAAGGATTTAATAGATTATTGCATACAAACATGTACACAATTACAGAGTGCCAGACTTTTCAATCACTTATCTCTCACCTTCTCTACATATAGAGAAGGTGAGAGATACATATCTCTCACCTTCTCTACATATATACATCTAATACAATTCGTACGATTTTTTACAATCTTTCACATTTCCTTCTTTACAAAATATATTTCACTTAATCCAATCCTATTTTCCTTGGTCTTCCTCATCGACCATATTTTCCTTATGAAGTTATTACATTTTAACATTTAATATTTTATAAATAATATTTCCTTTTACTTTGTTTTATTTGTGAGACCAAAATATTGTATTAAACTGAAGTAATAATATTTCCCTTTATTCAACAAGATCATAATTTAAATTAACCAAAATGAAGATACCTTCTGCCGTTAAAGCAGCTCCCAACCCTCTCCACTTGAAATCAACATTAATGTTTATCTAACCCTTATGTTATAACACGTATTTGTAAAACTCTCGTGGGATTTAATCACAAAGGAAATCCAAATATCTTTGATCTATCCTCATATTCACCTAATATTCAAACTTGAAATACATTTCATTTTTTAAAATTCATAACGATGAAAAGTGGTGTGATTTTTAGAGAAAAAGTTATACTAAAATTACCCAAACCATCTCAACGTACTTTTATTCATCTTATTTAACACACCAGCCTTGGTTTTAGAGTCACCCCTTATCACTTCATTCCGTATTATGTCATAGATTGTCACTACATGTCTTCTTCTCTCTCTACAGCATTTATTCGGTTCCTCTTAGTCTTTTTCCACATCCACGTTTCACTCCTATATATTAAAGTTGGCACCAAAATACAATTGTGGACTATCATCTTAGCAGATTTTGATACTCTCCAGTTCGAGTATATATATATATATATATATATATATATATATATATATATATATATATATATATATATATATATATATATATATATATATATATATATATATATATATATATATATATATATATATATATATATATATATATATATATATATATATATATATATATATATATATATATATATGCTTTAGGGCCCCATTGATTAGTTTTCTAACGCTACACGCCGTTTAATATTTCTCTTAACTCTTCCATCATCTAAGAATATACTACCCACATAGTAGGATTCCTATTCATCAATGTCAATGTAACAATACATTTGGGTTTGTGCTGAATCGGTGCATAAATTGGCCCGTTATAATAGTGTGTTAACACTATCGTCAGCGACCGTCTACCAGTTTGAATGTAACATTAGCAATTACTTGTCAATTTTGACATGACCAGGTCGTCAGAATTTTGCCGTTTCATATGTATTGAATGTCTGAGAGACTGTCATATAGTCTGATCCATTTTTTCCTGTACTCATTAAAATACAAAAATAACATCAACATTTAAAATTACATTTCAGAAGTTTTGAAATAAATAAATAAGAAATTAGAGAAAAGACTAATTATATATTAGTGAAGCAGTTTACGAATATTGTAAAAAAACACGAAAAATCCATCGGCTTATGCATTTTTTACATCAAATTGTTGATAATTGGTTTAACACAATAATAAGTCAGACCAACTCTGGGGCGTGGTTAGTGAGACACCTTACTTCCAACCAGGAAGTTGCTTATTCGATTCCCTTTGGTGCCCGATTGTTTTTAAAAAAGGGTATAGTTTTCACTAAAGGCCTCATACATAATTCTAGTTGGTTGAAAAAAAAATGCTACATGCGAAGATGTACTTTATACAACGAAAGTGTTATATAATACAAAAAGTCAAGTGCTTTTTCTATATATTAATAAGGAGAAATTTGAATACGTACAAAAAGGATTGAAATATTTGGCTTATTATCTTTTTATATCAAGGTTTGAAATATTTTTCCTCATTATCGATAACAATCTTTTTGGTTAATTGTTTTAAAATCTGAAAAACACAGATAGAAAATATCTAATAAAAATTTTTAAAATTAGGTAGTATTGAGTCGCACGACAACGATTTCTTTTGCCAATATCTTAGATCAACATCTCTATAAGCGCGTAACAATTTACGTAAGAACTCGAAAATTTCGATTACTTTTTACATTCGATTTAACCCGAGTAATACCTGCCCGTCCCCTCGGCGGTACCGTCTTTAATCACATCTTGCCATAAAGGCCGCTCCCGAACGACTGTAACTGAATAGTGCTTGTTCATTGAAAGCCCCCACATGGATCTTTTATTAACTCAATAAAAGTTTTTTTGCGGAATCATTGTCCCAATAATAAAAGGGTAATAGGATATTTTCAAAAGGATTCTGATCAAATTAAATCGCTACCTTTATTTTAGAGCTTCCATTAGATTGGTTCCCTGTAAAAGGTTCAAAAGGATATCTGAACTTGAAACTTATGAAATATTATGCTTTCTTCTGTTATTATTTCCGTCGCGATATCGGAAAGCTCGCACAGCCAGGAGAGAAACTTTCCTAACTTTCTTTCCAATACCACGCGTAATGTTTAATTTATGCAATCGATCGGATGAATATTCGTCAAGTGAAAATAAAAAGAATGTATATAAAGAAAATTAAATTTCTTATAAAATTTCTCAAATAAAATAAAAACTTTTATTTACTAAAAAGATATCACCAAATTTATTTAAAAAGTTGACCTTTTTAAGAAGCATTGATGTTGATATTCAGGTGGTCGGTTCAAATGAATACCAATATTACCGAAAACAGAGAAAATAATTGTTCCTCTAAAAATTCATTGCATAATATTTTAATAATGAAACATTATCTTGACACATATGTAATTCTTCCAAACGGTGGAAAATTTCATGTACAATCGTTTTGTTTATACAAGTATATTAGCATTTACATTATTTAAATTCCTTAATTTTTATTATTTTGTAAATAAATTTGTGGAGATTTTTTAAGTGGGAAAAAAAGACAGTTAATTTGAGAAAATAATAAGATCTAATGGCCTATCCTAATTTTTGTTGTAAATTCTTCGTTACGTTATATCGTTAAATTGAATTCTTAATATTAATAGTTTGAAGACTTTTAAAATAATAATCTACTTGATCCGATAGTTGGTTTGAATCCAAAGAAATAAAAAAATATTAAAGTAATACAGTGGCAAATTCGTGCAGAAACGGCATATTAAGTAAACTTTATAAAGCACTAGGAAGAGAGAACAGCTTCCGAGTAGTGTGACCTACGCTGGGATAGGGGCGGAGCGGAGCGGCTACAATATCCCTTAAGTGGGTCCTGATAGCTCAGTCGACAGACACAATGAAACCAAAATGGCAAGCAATCTCACTAACTCTCATGTGAACCCTTACTATTGTGCTCATTTACTGTGGTCTCTTATCAACCACTTGATAACATTGTACAAAAGACTCGATCCGAATTCAGAATATAATCATTGCTGAATAATAAATTCGGATAAGATTTTAAAATCTCTAGAAAATAAAAAAAAGAGTAAATCTCTTCAACCGATTTTCTGAAAACTCAAGTGATCCGGAATGAAAAGGTTTTAAGCTTGCTGCTATAAATGATGGGAAAACCAATAAGTAATGTATATAATGGGTAATGCGTATTCGCATATCGTTTTGTTGAGTCTTCAAAGAAATGTTTTGTATACTCTTCTTTTTAAGCATTATACCAGTATCTTGTATAAATACATCAGAGAAATATGAACTTCTTTCGGGGATTAAAAAAAATAAGGGAAACATTCAAACATAAAAGAAGCCAAAAGTTTCACGATGAGAAATAATAATATGATGGACTAAAGTATTATTATACGAGTATGTATACCGATAACTTTCCCAAAATCTTCCACCAACTCGTATTCTACAATAAACCCGCTAGGTTGTAATGTATGCAACGAACATGTTATGCAGCAATACGTTTCCCTAACAATACAACACGTTTCCCTTTCATTTTTCTAGGGTAATAAAAAATGAAGAAGGAACATTTGTGAAAAAATCAGCATATCAGTTTTTTTTTAATTAATCATTAAGACATGCTCTCTATAAATGCTTCATGTTATCTTGATGCCATATATGAATATATAACTGTTAGGTTTAAAATACATGACCAACATTGATTAAAATTATTTGAAAAAAAAATTCCCTTTTCTGATACAATAAAAATCGATTTCATTAATGGACCTTGGTGAAAAAGAATCCAACAAAAGTTTTATTTCAATAACCTAATCAAAAGCCAACGCACCGTGACAGTCGACTAAAATCAATTTCATGACACCAGAATTCCGATCACATAACGTATCGAGTCGAGCCAATGACACTTGGTTTTTACTTTACCTCCACAATCAACATCGGAAAACTTTTGTAAGAGTTAATGCTTCTTCCAATAAGGAATCATTAGCTCTTCCACGCGCGCCAATATCCGTTACTTGGCGTCATTTTCTTTGTTATTTGTTAGATCCGATTCCAGGTATCTATTTGAAAGCATTACAATAAAACTGTTCTTTTACAAGACGTATTCAGTAATTTAGCGACAGAAATGAACCTTTTTAAAATCTATTTCCATAAAATTAAAAAAAAAATTTATCGTCTTTTTAGCTTGATTAAAAAAGATTGAAGGATTTTTTTGTGGAACTACATATAGTCTAGCCAAAGTAAAAAATGAAATGCTTCAATGTGTAGTGAAGCTACGAAACTTCATGAAAAATTTAACTGGATCACAAAAATGGTTTAATTCTTCAAGAATAGACACATGACTTTTGATCGACTATAAGATGTGTAACGCCCTTGAGAAGAGCCCGCTGTCTAAACGGCGCTTTATAAATTATTACTTAATATTATTTTTTACATTAAACTTAGGTAAATACTCTTAAAGCGTATTCTGTACCTTCTTTTTCATCTTCCTCATGACTCAGATGTGACTATACCTTAAAGTGTGCTGTAGCAAGCTTCCCTAACAGTCTTCTTACTTACGACTCTGGAGGCTATCATTTTTTTCTAGTCTCACAAGCAAGTCCGCGGTCTACCACTTTCTCTCCGATCTTTTCACATTTTCTATTACCACCAACGATGTTCCAAAATAATGCAGATGGCGTTTGAAACAGACAAAGGAAAATTTGGTTCAGATGCGCAGTCTACAAAGACTGATGCATTTGTTAATCCATGTCATTCTCAACACCCTTCTCCAACAACGTATTTCAAAGGCGTCTACATTTTTCTATCGGTAACTCCAGTGTCCATGTAACACAATGAAATGAAAATCACACCTTTGAAGTGAAAATCACATATACTTCGCCATCTATTATATAAATTCACTTGAATTTTGCCGTTTTAGTAAACTCCATACGTGTGGGTCTTAAAACACGTCTAATAATAATAATACTTAAATATATTTTTTTTTCTAATTATAAATACGTATGCAAAACTTTCATTTTGTGACATACAAAGAAGAAACAAAAAAAAACAATTTTGTGGAATGAAAAATGTTTTTCATATTTTTGCCTCTTAATAATTATAAAACATGTGTATGTTGGGAAACATTCCTTCGAAAAACTTGTTTTTGAAATTTTAATTTTCAATATCTGAAGTTTTTTTTATGTATGATTCAGCGCAATGTTTTTTGAAAATTTAATGTTCATAAAATATATTTACTTACTTTTTTTCGCTTTAACTTTTTTGTGTTATTTCTAAAGAAAATTTATTTTCTTATTTCAAAGTCAAGGAAAACTTTTCCGATTTTGAAAACTAAAACGTAGACAAATTTTTAAAAATTCCATACTTTCTCAGAAATTTTATATAAGTACTAGCTGTACCCGGCCACGCGTTGCTGTGGCTCAGTCTGGTTAAATGGAAAAGAAAAAAAAGAGAAAGCACCCGTTTTTAATGTGTTTAATTTCACAATGCTTGTGGGTATACAATACTTTTGATGTATTTCAGCCACTCTCTAATCAGATATGATTTGAATTCAAATGAAAGATCGATTGCACTGAAAAAGAAGAAAGAAAGTTATAACAAAAACATATAAAATTGTGAAACATTAAAAAAGGAACTGAATAATATTGTTAAGTTTGCAGACGTCTTTGTTCTTGATGGCAAGAATAGCTCGTTCACTCAGCCAATCGTGATTCTTATAATTGATTTAAATATTGGGAAATACTTTTTCAACCAATTCTTCTTTTGGCATCACTAAATTGCAGAAGTTATGAGACAATGAAATTCGTCCTGAGGTCTTATCAACCGGCCCCTTTCCGTTCCCAATTTCCAGCAATTGATGTGAGAATATCTCAGCTGATCGATCGTTTTGCAGCTGGACACGCATATTTGTAGTTAAATTCAACGTATTTACGTGTCGCCACAAAGTAGAGTATTTCAGGCAACATATAAAATTGCGAAACATAAAAGTAACTAATTAAATGTTAAGGGAAGACAGAGAGATAATTATTACTAATTAAATGTTAAGAGAAGACAAATAGATAATTGGAACTTATTAAAAAAAGTCTCCATTTCTACATACGATTGGATAGATTTTGAAAAATAAACATAAAGATAAAATTAAATTCTATATATAAAAGATACTTTTGATATTCATACTGACCTATTTCAGCTACTATCAGCCTGTCGCGTACATTCTGTTGAGAACGAACCAGTTCTGAATCAGCAGAACGCGATCCCCGTGCATCCTCAAGTCTGGCTACACGTCGTTCTGCTGCTTCCTCGACATTTTGATGAACTAAAGCAGATCGATTGCACTGAAAAAGAAGAAAGAAAGTTATAGCAAAAACATATAAAATTGTGAAACATTAAAAAAGGAACTGAATAATTTTGTTAAATTCGTAGACGTCATTGTTCTTGGTGGCAAGAATAGCTCGTTCACTTAGCCAATCGTGATTCTTATAATTGATTTGAATATAGGGAAATACTTTTTCAATCAATTATTCTTTTGACGTCACAATCAGTGATACAGCAGTGTTTTCGCAAACGCGTCATTTTGACGTAACGTAAAGAAAGCAGTTAACGTTGTAGCCGGTGGATTCAGGGATATTTGTTGCACATTTGCAGCTGTGAAATAAACGCGTTGTCCATTTTCTAGATGTACTGCTAAGTGAACAACAGCTTCGTTCATGTATGGGAAATTAAAGAATTCGCCATACAGCTTCATTTCTGGTTATGTATCTTCCAGCCTGATACTGTGTGATTTTATCGATATGTATGACCGCATTCCCATCCCGCATTCAGGTTGCACGCCAAAAACTGCCATGTAGCTGCCTTTATTCACGTACTTACAAGTGCATTTGACCGATTTAACGGAGTTACAGTATTCCACGTTTATGTGCGCTTTGTTTGTTTTTGATAGCAAAGGCGAATATGCAACAACCCAACGGTTGTCTACTTCGATGTCACCGTTTCGCATTTGTATGGTTGCTAATTTACCGCCTGTTGATCTTCTTCTGTATAAAGGATATCCCTCGTTTCCTGTAACTGTCTTGGACACTAATGCCCGAGAATATCGCTTAGATCATTTTCCGTCTATCATGCATGGTGAATTTGGATTCAATGTACCGCAAGGTCCATGTATCATATTTTTCGTTACAACTTCATGCAAATCCTTATCTACATCGGTATCGGATATTTCAGCGCACATTACATTGTCGATTTCGTTTGAAGTGATTTTGTTATAGAGCCAGATTAGTACTATATATGTGCATGTGGCCATCCTCTCTTTTGCCATTCCACTGAGTATATCTAGCAGCGCACAGACCCAAACACTTCATGTTTTACCATGAGCTGTTGTATTTATATCGTCCCAAGCTGGATTGCATGTGAATGTAGTGAATAGATCTGGACACCCGTAGTAACGAACATACGCAATAGCATCTTGAGCGTACTCATGCATATGACGTGGACTGCCTGTATATGAAGATGGCCAAATCGTTAGTCTTCCAACGTTTGTTGTATTACCGTCATTTACAACTGCATCTCGCAAATGACCGTATTCTTCAGAGCGAAGCTTGGTCTGATTCAAACGGATGAATATCAAACTAATTAAAAAAAATCTCTTTTTCTACATACGATTTGATAGATTTTGAAATATAAACATAGATATAAAATTAAATTCTATATAAAAAAGATACTTTTGATATTCCTAATGACCTATTTCAGCCCCTATCAGCCTGTCGCGTACATTCTGTTGAGAACGAAGCAGTTCTGAAGCTGCAGAACGCGATCGCCATACTCGCAACCGTGCATCCTCAAGTCTGGCTACACGTCGATCTGCTGCTTTCTCGACATTTTGATGAACTTAAGCAGATCGATTGCATTGAAAAAGAAGAAAGAAAGTTATAGCAAAAACATATAAAGTTGTGAAACATTAAAAATCAGTGAAATTGTGAAACATTAAGTAATGAGACAATGAAATTCGTCCTGAGGTCATATCAACCTGCAACTTTCCGTTCCCAATTTCCAGCAATTGATGTGAGAATATCTCAGCTGATCGATTGTTTTGCAGCTTGACACGCATTTGTCAAATATTTGTCAAATAGGAGTATTATCAAGGAAATATTTGTCAAATAAGAGTATTGTTAAGGAAATACAGAGATAATTGGAACTAATTAAATGTTAAGCAAAGAGAGAGATTATTTGAATTAATTAAATGTTAAGCAAAGAGAGAGATTATTGGAATTAATTAAATGTTAAGGAAAGACATTGCAAACTACGCACGAATTCAATTTGGATGACATGTTGCACGCGTCATTAATGAACAATAAATATCGATTCTAATAAATAGCACGTTATTTAAGTAAATACATTACAAAAAACTTACAATAATGACAAATTAATACATCTTGTTACAAATTAGCAAAAATTTGGCAGTTCGTTTAAATTAAATATGACGTTTGTTAATAATATACATACCAACATCAAGCTGCCTTTCTGAAGCAAATGATCGCGTCACTCCAAGAGGTCAATTCACGATATGATTTGAATTCAAACGAAAATCAATCAACACAATTCAATTTCACCGCTAATTGAACAGAAAAACAAAAAAATAAGTTAAAAAAACTAAGTGAAACAGATATTCTATAAAGGTATTATATATGTCAACTACGCACATTACGAAATGAAAATGGCGAATAAATTAGCGCAGAAGGCGCTTTACTAAAAAAAATAACGTATTATGAAATTTAATATTTATAATTCAAATATTTATTATTAAATATTTAATATTTAATATTCAAAATCAAAATGGAACTGTCAAAATTTCAAAGCAATGGGAATAACTTTCGGAGATTGGAGATTTTTAATTAACGAACATTTACATTTTTATTTATATAGATATTTAATATTTATTATTTAATATTTAATTATTTAATATTAATTCCGAAACGTCGAAAATGAAATGTGACATAACTGTCAAGTTTAGTTCGCCTGTGTCGCTGCAGGAGACGCAAACGTTATTTTTTTCTGATTTATAAACTTTTTTATAAACACCTGTATATAAATAAAAATATATAAACATTTTCGTATACGAATCCAACATTTTGTCAAAATTTCAAAGCGATCGGTGAAGAACTTTCGGAGATTAGAGATTTTTAATATACGAACATTTACATTTTTATTTATATAGATTATGATAATAATTACATAGATCTATATCTGGAACGCTATAAAATTTATCTTTAACGAAAAAAATGTTAAAACAGATGTCGTTCCAATGGCACATTGTAGTTGATAATAATTTAGACAGTTCTGATTTGTAATAACAGAGTTCTCACTATATTTTCTTTAAATTTCAATATAAAATAAGGGGCGAGCTGTAATAATTAAATGATAAAATTTTAAACAATTTTTATCCACGTCCTGTTGCATTATTAAAAAATAAAAATCGCGGGTGAAGATTTAATAGTTTTGATACTCAGTTTATTGATATGTCAGGGTGGTATTTTTGTGTTTAATGTGATGTTTTGTTTGGAAAAACGATATTAAATGTATTTATACAAGTATTAAGTAGTTAACTCTGAAAATGTTGTATGTACACATTTATACTATAATATGTGTGCCGCTTTATAAGAGTTCAAAAATGTTATCAAAAAATCTGAAACCTGGTATGGCACGGATTCGTTTAGTTATTTTAGAAATAAAATTATGTGAAAGTGATTTTCCTCTTCAATTTTTTTCTTGTTTAGCATGCAATAAAATATAAATATTGATCACATCAAATAATTTATAATAGTTAAAAACGAATATTTGAAAATTATATCAAGGCGAGTAGTATTACCGTTGTTACCATTTGTCCGAATGAATCTAGAAAATAGAAGACAATTCATCCATAATTGATCAGACTTTTCTAGCCTCCGCTCTTTAACATATTTCCATAACAGAAATTCAGGGATTTTGCAAAACCAAGACCATGATTTTGTTGAAATTTTCAAAAATTACTGCGATTGGTAGCTTTCTACTGCGAATGTTATCTTGAGCGTTTATACTTTTCAAACATCTCCTTCAACAGAGCAGACAATATTTTCAACATCTCTCCATAGATTTGTTTCAGTGTAAAACCTTTAAAAAAAAATATTCCCGCACGTCGCGCAACTGAATAATATAATTATCCATTATTACAAAATAATCAAACACTGAATTCAAACAGTTGTCAAAAGGAAACGAAAACTCTGAGAGATATCAGATGTAGCCATAAGTAATAACAAGGTTCACATTATCGATAATATCAATAAATTGACACTGACTAGTACTTATTTTTTCGAGGCAGCAAATTTTTATGCCTTCATTTGTATACTATATAGTATAAACGACCACCCTGAACTAGTTGATTAGATGCCTGTTTTCCAACTCACGGGCTGCAGGTTCAATTCCAGTTGGTACCCAGATTTTACAAACAAGGTTCCAGTCTGATTTTCATAAAAGACTTATAGAACGTCTTTCAAGTTTGTTGGAAAATATTTTCACATAGGAATAAATCAGTCAGGTTGTACTGTAACGACAAAAGTGATACGTATATTACTTTACATGAATTTCGTTGCGCTCAAAATATCTTTTAAACATAATATTTTTATTGTTTAACATAAATGTGAAAAAAATAAAAAATGCTGAAGACATCACCAAATAGAAAAGACGTCGGTGGTATAGATCTAATTTTAAAAAAATACGAAACCGGAATGTCCTACATCTAACTTTTAGGCATCCTCAATGGTAGCTTATTACTTTCACACTGCCTTCCCCTTAACATTTTTGGTTAGGGTTGCAGCCTTACAAACTCAGATCTCCACGAATCTCTATCTTTAGTCAACCTTTCCTCCCTACCCAGCCCAGTCCCACTACATAGTCCCACTCTCTCCCTAAACAACCCTTCCGACATCTCTATTGCCCTCACTCGACCTTTACTAATACTTGTTGATCAAAGTATGCTACTCGTATGACTTTTTGATCAAAACATGATACTCGTATGACTTTACGTAACTTCATTGGAAACTTGTTTCAAAAATTAAATCGTAAAAATATACATATTACAATAAAAATTAAAGTGGCAAATTAAACTTACTCAGATCATAGAGTTGATTAAACAAATTATATAATGTGCAAATTGCTGGTTAGACAATGCAGAAAATTTAAAATTTTCTCCATAAATGCGATGTAAAATATCATTTTCAACATGGAAAGAATTTTTACTTTTATCGGCACCTCAACCATTCATGCGACCCAATCTGGTACTGATCTAAAGACTGGCTTAGCAGAGCCGGCCTATTTTAAGAATTTTAGGCGTTTTTATAGATAATACATTTTTCATTTTAGTTGTGGAGTAAATTCTGGAGCAGAAAAGCATTCCTGGAGATGATTTATTGCAGAACCAAATATAAATGAGTATTTATAAGTTAACTGATACACAGACAATAAGCGTCATTTCGTGTGGATGTAACCTAGTTACAGAGTATTTCAAATGGGTTTCGTTAGAAACAGATGATATAAGTATAACGAGGTTGCGAAATACTTACGAGATCAATATGTACATGTCTGAAATTAATTGAGAGCGAGGAAGAATTAGATTGAGGAAAAAATAGAAGATAATTGGAGAGGTTTTAACTGAGGGAAAGATAAGTTGTATGACGAGGTATATGGGTGTGAACGAAGTGAAAACTGTATTTATGGGTAAATAGACGATGATATCTGTCCTCTCTGTAGGCCACAAAATAAATTTGACGTTTTGGTATGAATCTATGTACATGTGTATAAATTAAAATAATTTATTTACTAGTATATATTAACTTAAACACTTAACAGATAACTTCAAATACATTTTGTCGTTATAACAAATAATTGAAAGAACGCAGAGAATATTACATGTAGCATACTCCAGCTGAATATAAATTCAGCTGGAGTATGCTACATGTAATATTCTTCAATATGTAAGATTTAGTACCAATGTCGTGCATGACATAAAACTCGAATAACATAATCTCATTTTTGGCAAAAATGAACTGTAAGTATTTTCAAAATCAGCTTGATCAAGTTCATGCTGTATTACCACAGCAGTAAATTCCTCTGTGCATCATTAAATAAATATATTAGTATCCTTGTACTGTTATATAACTCTTTTGTTGTATACAGTACAACCTTGCGATTTTGCAACCATATGGAAATCTCATCCAACCTACAAAAAATATGTGGAACGAGCCTTTAGTGAAAATTTTACAGTAACCCTTTAAAAAATTGGGTGCCAACGGGAATCGATTCCAAAATTCACGTACTTGTAGAAAGTTTTCTTAAAAACAAAACCATGGGGATTATCATAATTTCAAAAAACAAATCTAGCAGCATTTTTTTAATGGTGTATAAAAAACAAAGACCATTAAATCTAGTTTGCGCTTTGCCCAACACAACAATATAATGTATTTCAGGGCATTGTCATAAAACTTTTCTTCTATTTCAAACTCGGCCCAAACATGAGCGCACGATAGATATACACTTGAAGATATCTAAAGTCGTCCCCGGAGCGAAGGGCCCGAGAGGCTAATAAAGGCGGCTCGGGCCCGCAACATGTGGCCAGGGCACCTCCCATAATATTTGCGGCCTCGCAGATTATATGCGCGACCCCTACACGTATCGCCTACTAATTCGCCAAATATTCCGAGGGTAATTTGCTCGCAAGCTGTTTTCTCCAATTTTCTATCTCAAATTGATGTTGATACACAAAGTCATCTCGAAAGAAGCCTTTTATTATAAAATATGGTTTGAATGGACACGGCTTCTGTTCTTATGAACAATATTATTATAATATATTGAGTTATTTTCCCGGAAATCCGTCTGGTGAAATTTAAAATACATTAATTGTATGGTTTTTTTTTATCTTCATCTTCATTGTGTGATCAATACTGAGCATGCCAAGGCCGTGCCAAGTGTAGGACGTCTTGCTTCTTCATTTTTTGGAAGTTAATGGAACTTGGTGCAACACCAGTCTCCATCATGCCTGATCTTTAGACATCCTCCTCTTGATCTTTTTCTCTCAGCAGTCCTAGCGATCATCAGTTTCTCCAGACTTTCGTTTTTCTTTCTGGCAACATGCCCGAATAATGTAAGGATTCTAAAATTTTTGTATGAGACGTTGGTGCGTCTTACGATTCATCAGATGCGGAGCAAATAACTCCAATACCATTCCTCGAAGGCATTTACAATTTTATATTTATTTTTCTTCTTCCTTACTTTCTACTCCCTGCAACGCTATGAAGAAACCTAGAGATTCTTTTTATTTACTAAGCAGCCCGACTATTTACATTTCATTTTTTGTACAAGTACACAAATGAAAATACGAGTATATTACCCACATAGAATGAGTTCGATGTCAAATGGAATTGGCCCGTGCAGGATTTCTCCAATTGAGATAATTTTCTTTTAATTTTTTGCAATAATTTGAAACGTAAACGGCGGCAACGCATGATTAAGTTATATACATGGTTTATTCTCCGTTGTGGTGTTAAGACCTAAGACATGACAAAGACTATGGTCTAGTTGATAAGATGCTTGTGTCTCAACCTCGGGGCTGCGAGTTCGATTTAAGTTGGAACCTAGATTTAAAAAAAAGGAGCTCAGTCTTGTTTCTCCTCTTGAACATCTTTCTGGTTAGTTTGGAATATATGAATAAGTACAGCAGGCTGCACATTTGTTGTTTAATGTATACAACAAATGTGCAATAAAATACAACACATTAAGATCAGAATACTTAATAAACTGGAAGCTTTCGAAATATATATATATATATATATATATATATATATATATATATATATATATATATATATATATATATATATATATATATATATATATATATATATATATATATATATATATATATATATATATATATATATATATATATATATATATATATATATATATATATATATATATATATATATATATATATATATATATATATATATATATATATATATATATATATATATATATATATATATATATATATATATATATATATATATATATATATATATATATATATATATATATATATATATATATATATATATATATATATATATATATATATATATATATATATATATATATATATATATATATATATATATATATATATATATATATATATATATATATATATATATATATATATATATATATATATATATATATATATATATATATATATATATATATATATATATATATATATATATATATATATATATATATATATATATATATATATATATATATATATATATATATATATATATATATATATATATATATATATATATATATATATATATATATATATATATATATATATATATATATATATATATATATATATATATATATATATATATATTTGAGTAATATAGAGAGTACGGAAATTTTGGTAAGACCTTTAAAAACGCAGAACTATCAAATAAATAAAATTCTTCAAGAGGGAAGAGTGAGAAGCCTTTGTAATACGAGAGTATGTATAATTAGGCGTATGGACATGTAAGAAGCAAAATATTTGAGCCAGAATAGAATAAAGTGGATACCTATTATCTCTGTCTATCACAATAAGAACAAGGCCTGATAGTTATGACAGAAATGTTAAAATATTGGACTTCATATTTAAATGTATGGATGGTTATCTTGGAACATGACATTGCAATTAACTAGCTCGGTTGTGGTCTAGCTACATAAGTGTAAAACAATCATTCAATTGATCGCTATGAAGAAGTTCTACCACGAAAGCCGA
>OX463838.1:35855130-35929912 GCA_949825065.1 Odontocerum albicorne
GTAAAATGTCGCAAGGCTATGAAACTAAGTTTAAAAAATAATCTTATTTATTCTTTACATAAAAAGTATTGCCATTTACTGCGATTTTGTGCGACTTCTTTAATCATATATATTTTTTTTGTTATAGGGACCAGACTAACGAGAATTAGTATTTTTGAAGTATGGCATTCTAACCCTTCAAAACACCGCATTCAGCGTGTTTATGATTTTGTAAAAACGTTTTACAATATTCAAGATGATAAAGAAGCAGAAACTATCAGATTAAAAGTTTTTGTAACAACCGAATGTGAGAAAATTCGTCGAAAATGGGTACAAAAACAAAGAGGTTTGAATTTGTTTTTAAAACTCTACCAACTTTGGTTGTGTGAAGATTAAATTTTTCTTCTCCAATGCAGACAATTATTAATGCAGGCCATACAGCTAAAATATTTCGAGAATGTTCATCCGAATCAAAAAGGAGAAAAGTACGTGATTTGGTTACCAGCTACGAGAAGGAAGAATTGACATATGAAGCTGTAGTTAGTGTTCGAGTCAGTGGTAGACGTGATGGGGCAAATTCAATACAACAGATGTTGACTGCATCACCAAGAAGAACAACGAGTTATAAAAAGGCCAAGAAACAAATTTTCACAACTCCAACACAAAATCCTTACTCCCCAGAAGAAATTTTAGCATTGTTCAATGCAAACAAATTTACGGTAATGTATTATAAAAATATACAACAGGAAGCTTCGGAAAGAGGTTTAAATTTATATTCATCATATGATCGGGTTTTAGAAGAGAAAAAACAATTGTTATCCAGAAGTAGAGAGCATAATTGTAACAGATATTTTGAACTGCAAAATTTAAAAATTACGCTTAGGAAACAAAAATGTTGTACATATCATTATACTCGTGGTATAATAAGCCTGCAGCCTTGCACAAAATATTGATGCACGGTGCTGAGATCATCGATTCTTGTTTGATTCCTATTGGAATGTCTGAAGAGACATCAGAGGACAAAAATAAAGAAATTAGAAAAATTAGGCAACATCACACTTTAAAAACTTCGCGTGTTAGGATAAATTTCGATTTATTTAAATATTTATTAGTTTCTTCTGATCCGTATATAAGTCTTATTAGAAAAATACCTAAAAAAGTTAAACATGTGTATGAAAGCGATTTTCTAATGCTATTAAATAAAGGTTATTTTTGTGTATTTTTTTCATAATTATAAGTATTAAGTTTTTAACGTTTCTAAATTTGTCTTATTCTCAATGTATAGTATTATTGTGTATTTGATAAATTAAAACCCTATTATTAAATTAAAAACCATTTGTTTATATTTTCTAAGCCTCTAGTTATTAAAATGTAACATAATTATGTCAAATGACATGAAAAATAATTTGGTCCCTCTAGATTGGTCAATCCGAATACTGTGCAGCGACGCAAAGCGTCACTTTGTCCCATTTTTTAAAATAAAACAAGTGTTTCTTGAAAAATCTGGCAATCGTATCTTATCAATAGGTTTATATGACATACTAAAACGGCATTTTTAATGTTAAATAATAATTTTCATTTTTAGGATTTTGTCCCTCTAGATTGGTCAATCCGAAAACTGTAGGGCGCGGCGGCATGATTCAAGGCTGCATTACTTATCCCTTTTACCTCCGTTAACGATAATTCTGTTAAACTTACGATTTTGAGATACATATTTTTATCGTTAAACAAGGTATTACTGCATATGTGCATGTATTAAAAAAATGAGCTTTCGTAAATTTTAAAATAATGAATCTAAAATTAATTGTTAATCTGAAAAGAATCATTTAGGTTTTTTTCTATTATTTTTTAAAAGGTTCTAATAATTTGATATATTAAGTGTCATTTTTCGATAATAAGTAATATTGTATCTTTATTAGTATTTAATGAAAATATTATGATATATTGACACTTTTTATTAAAATCCACCTCGTAAATGACACTGTTTGATTAAAAACAAATATGTATTGTTAAAAACAAAAAAAAAAACGGTTTTTCAAACCCAGATAATAAAATATTGATTCTTGTTAATTAAAAAATAAAACTTGATTCAATATTTCAGAATCAAAGGAATCCCTGAATAGCGATTAATTCCCCCTCCAAATACAAGTTAATGAAAATCAAATAAAAATGCCGCTTTCATTATCCTATCAAAAAAAAAAAGATCAGAGACGACATTTTAGAATCAATGAATAAAATTACTTTTTTTATAGAAAACGGATAAATGAGAACACGTTTTTTAGATTTTCTACATCAATAAAATAGGATATGTAAGTTTCACATTTTGAATATCTAGAGACATTGAGTAATTCATTTATGATTTACTCAATGTCTCTAGATTCACTAATCATTCATTAATCAAGCTATAGGTTCACATTAATTTAAACAAATATTAACTGAACAAACAAACAAATGATTAATTGAAAAGAAGAATCAGTTACAAATGAAAATTATATGTATAATTTAAAAAGTATGATTATTAATAAATAAGAAAAATTCAAAATATGCGGGTAGTTTGCAAAATATCTACTACAGTTTTGAAATGTTAGTTTATTTAAAATTCTCTGTGTACAGAATGTTAAAAGTAACTTTTCTTGTTAAAAGAAATGCCAGAAATACGACAATTTGTATTATACACTGTAAATGGTTAATTTTTTTGGGCTTGTGTTCTTGTAATTTTATTTATCTCCTTGCTTTGATAAACCTTCAAAAACATAATTTTGTATACATTAAATTAAAATTATTTTACTAGAAATAAATTTGTGTTTTTTAACAGATACATTTTTTTCTTGAAATTTATCATTTTATTCCATTGTTACAGAAAATTGTATTGATTATTTAAAATAACAACATACTCGTATATTCACGTTTGGCTAAAAAATAGAAGTCAGTTGTAAATATTTCAAAATTAAGAAGAGAACATAATTATATCCGTTAATTAATAAATATAAAAGTTCACACCACCTCCGTGGCTCAGTTAATAAGTCTTCCATCGAAGATTTCTAGTACAACAAAAAAAAGGGACTCAGTCAAATAAAAAAGTTCGTTCAGTAACAATGTCCACACACACACGTGTACGTGTACTAGTGTTTTTGCCTCATGGGGTGCGGTAGTATTTCCAACACGTACTCGTACAATAAAGAACAGCGAGTCCCGTGCATACTCCAATGACTTTTACTGTGGCCGAAGACAATATTAACTTCCTGTCATGCTCTTCAATATACGAGTATCTTAATCAACAATTCGGATCGGTAACCAAATAAATGAAGAAGAATGTTCATAAACTCAAAAGGTTAACTTTTTTAACAACAATGTGGTTATTTTATATTATATTAATTATCTTCTTTTCATATTAGGTTGTAGTAACATATCTTAATATAAGCCAAGTAAATCCATCGATAATGAATTTGAAAAAAAAAAACATTTTTAAATAAACCAATAAATAATTAAACATTCAGAGGTTTTCTTTAAATCCATGAATATTTTCTATTTCTTGATAATTTAAGCCACGTTAAAATTTATGAATTATCTAAAATAATTGACATTTCAATGACATACTAATATTATACACAATACAAATATTTTAGACAAAAAACAACCTATTTTGCTTAAAAAACAGTAAACCAACATTATAAAAAACAATCAATAAAGAAAAAAAAACAGGAAATTCATAGTTTCCTTTGGAGAAATATTTTGAAGTATAATTATATTAATCTAATTTATCAGAAAAACAAGAAAAGAAAATATTTTGCCAATTTCGTGTCTATTTATTTTACCTTATTCATTCATCAATATTTATTATTTGTTTCGAGTACTCGATCTTTTTAAAAAAAATACATTATTTATATAGTATTATTTATACACATACATACCAACACACAATGAATCGTTTGGGGTAGGCAAAGAAGACAGATGTCCACGCATTTCTTTCCATAAACATACCTCGTGTCTCGTTCACATCCATACATATTGTCATACATGTTCTCCTTTTTATCGTACTTCTTACTACCTATATTTCCTCAGTTTTTACTTAATTATTTCCCTTGACTTTTTTCTTGGGCTACCTCTTCCTTGCTCTTCTCCATTCATGCCATACAAATATTTGTTTTGTAAGTATTTTGCAACTCATTTTCTCAATGTGGCCAAACCATCTAAAGATTTCTTTCTCAATTCTACTTACTCGTACAACATGTATCTCTAATCTCTAACAAACAGTAGTTTAAAATTATTATTATTTAATAACAATTTATTGCATGGAAATATAACCTTTTTGCCAGGTTTGAACATTTCTCCCAATACGGATTTTGTTTCTTTCTGGAGGATTGGAAAGTTTGTTTCTTTGTGAAAAATGGCGGCGAGTTTCTTTGTGGGAAAACAATCACGTCAACTTCAAAAATTCTTGCCCGTCGCACCAGATAACTTCTTCCTACTTTAACAATAACATCATCCAGTGAGGAGATCATTTCTTACTCAATCAAACATTGGAATATCAGATATTCTACGCAAGGATAAAAATAGAATGCATACATTAGAAATGTGTAAAATATTATTATTTATTTTAAAGAAGAATCAAAGCAGTTGTAACGAAAACCAAAAAGCATGGTGCGAAACCTAAAAATATAGACTCTCAGTACCATTACAGGCAAATTATTGCGAGACAAACTCTAAAAAGTCGAAAAATGTGAGAAGTGCAAGGCGTTGATAGAAATGGAAGGGGAAAATATTATGGCCTTTGCATGTGGAATGTAAGGTGAAAACCATCGGCAACCATCTTCACGGAAGACCTCCGAAAGGAGTCAGAGAGTCAACATCGCACAAATAAAGCGAGTCCGATGCGGAAACAGTCTATAAGAAGAAAAATACTTACGGAATTAATGGATTTTACATTTTTCAACAAAAATAAACAGGTTGTACATGTTTTTATGTCGAAAAAATAAAAATTAATCATTTCGGCAAAAAAATATTTAAAAAGCTAAAAATAATACTTTTAAGAAAATCCTTGGGGGATTCTTCAGTTCAGATTGTTTTTCTTATTTCCTGAGTGTTGTTTGGATAAACACGAAAAATGGGTTATTCAATTTGAAGAATATTCTGATTCATGGCCTCGTTCATCTGTTGGGATAAAGAACCTTTTAAGTATAATACGGAGAGAATTATGCTGTTTGGTCGAAAAAATGCTCCAATAAAACAAGTCAAAGTTCATTTCATATGTATTTTAGTAGTGTTAACCTTTTTTGGATAGGGTAGTTTAAATAAATAAATACCCATTGCTCCTTACGAGTATAATGGAAGGCATAGTACGAAGTGGCGAACTAGGGTACTTGTCATTGGAGCCACCAGAAATAAAGATGTAAATAAATTTTTAATAGGAATATCCTATTACATGGAGCTACAGTACTTGCAGTTTATCCGCGTATTTTTCTATATTGGGTTCCTGATATTAGCAACTGTTTTTCGCCATTTGACTCGATCTGGTGATGTTTGCTTCCAATGAACTGAGCATTTATGTTTTTGAGCGTGTCATATAGTGCGTTCTTACATATCTATATATCTTGCGCTGCCCACCATGCTTGGCTCTGCCCTATATTGGATTACCAAAAAGGATATTTGTCAGAAGTAAGAAGAAAGCATGCGAGCTACATATTCAGACCAATGCAGGCGACCCCGTGACCCCGGAATTTCATTAGCAGTTTGCTCTGTTCAAAACTTTATGGTTTTATACTCTATAGTACTATCGATCGTGATTATCATTATTGGCCTGGGGTGCTATCTGTCGAGAACGTGAAGATAAACATGTAATTTTGATGAGATTTGTGATGGAAAATATTAAAGGTCGAAAATCTAATACAATACAATAAATTAAATGAGATGCATGGCCGCGTGGTAGCGCACTGGACTTCCGTGCGGAAGGTCGTCGGTTCGAACCCAGCGTTGTACTCCCTTCGAACGGCACAAGTTCTTTTTCCGCCTAGTGTTCGAGGGTATAAGGAGACCTGTGACTTCAGTCATATCTATTATCTATTCTTAATAAAATTAAGTTAATCACGCCATTATATGCATGGTGGTGCGTGTATGTGTATAAGCATGTGTGTTAATTAATTTAAATACATAAGGTTAAAACAAAAAAACTAAATTTATAATTGCATTTTTATTGGTATCTTAGAAATATTTTGGATCTCCTGTTAGTTTATTATTTTTGGTACTTCACGTCCCTGAATAGTTTATACTTGGCAATGGTAAAAATAGTTTATAAAATTTCAAATATTATGGAAGATACGTTTATTCAATATGGCTGTTGTGCAGTGAGACATGAGAATGTGCTCAGAATAAATATAACTATCCCACCTGTCACTTTAGTTCCTAGATAGAATGAAAGAATGATATTTATTTAGATTAAAGTAAAGTTTGAAATTTTCACCATCATCTTATAGTACTTGTGTAATTATTAAAGGTTATAATAGTCAAACCTGTAAATACTTGTGAAGTAAATATTCCAAATGATTTGTCTATGAAATTATGGCAACGATTTTTTTTTGCTGGAAGTTATCAAATCTCACGAGCTGTTGTAGCTCGTGTGAATTTCAAGGGTGTAAGCCAGCTGTCTCGAAACAGTCAACGAGTTTAGTGAGACAGCTAATTTAAACCATGGTTTTGTGTAGAAATATGTACACATTTAAATAAATTGTCTAGTTATAGTAATTGTGTATCATTGTTATCCATTAAACTTTTGTTGAGACATCACTTTTTTTCATTCTCACATCTTATAGTATGAAACATTGCAAGACGAGGTATCTTCCTAATCAAACAAGTGCGTGACGCAGGATATTATGTCCAACCATTTACCAGAGATTACGAAAAAGAGTACAGTTATTTTCATTCTCACATCTTATAGTATGAAACATTGCAAGACGAGGTATCTTCCTAATCAAACAAGTGCGTGACGCAGGATATTATGTCCAACCATTTACCAGAGATTACGAAAAAGAGTACAGTTCTTTTCATTCTCACGTCTTATAGTATGAAACATTGCAAGACGAGGTATCTTCCTAATCAAACAAGTGCGTGACGCAGGATATTATGTCCAACCATTTACCAGAGATTACGAAAAAGAGTACAGTTCTTTTCATTCTCACATCTTATAGTATGAAACATTGCAAGACGAGGTATCTTCCTAATCAAACAAGTGCGTGACGCAGGATATTATGTCCAACCATTTACAAGAGATTACGAAAAAGAGTACAGTTCTTTTCATTCTCACATCTTATAGTATGAAACATTGCAAGACGAGGTATCTTCCTAATCAAACAAGTGCGTGACGCAGGATATTATGTCCAACCATTTACCAGAGATTACGAAAAAGAGTACAGTTCTTTTCATTCTCACATCTTATAGTATGAAACATTGCAAGACGAGGTATCTTCCTAATCAAACAAGTGCGTGACGCAGGATATTATGTCCAACCATTTACCAGAGATTACGAAAAAGAGTACAGTTCTTTGCTATATCTTGGCCACAGTCAATGAATGTTGCGTTTCTTCTATATTTGAGGAACTTTTCTACTTATAGTTGGATAAATTAATTTATAAAGTTTACGCAGGCAAAACATTAAATTTGTACTTTTTTTTTATTTTTTATTATGTTAACTCTCTGGGTACATATTTATATATACGAGTATATATCAAAAAATGCTTTTCTGTATGGGTACTGAAAATATTAATATTGAAAAGACAAAATGCACGCAAAACCGCTTTGCTGATGTCACATCGATCCAGGTGGATGGAACGCAGCTATAACAAGTGCAACAATATATCTTCTTAGGTATAGTTACGTATTTCATTTGAGGATATTACTCTCAATGAAATAAACAGAAGAGCAAAACAAGCTTGGAGTTACTTTTGACGACTGAACTACATTTTCTAGAGCTATCTTCTAATCTGTCTCAAATGGAAGGTATATAATGAATGCATCTTACCAGTACTAACACATGGATGCGAAACATGGAATATTTCTGTACGAATGAGACTAAAGCTTCAGACAAAATAACGCAACATGTAGAGGTGCATGTTAGGTTATAACAGGAGATACCGCAAACACAATAAACGGACGCGCCAAAAAAATGTTGACGATGTTATAAAGGTCGCAAAAACTGAAGCAGAGGAGGGTTCGGCACGTCACGCGAACAACGGACCATCGTTGGACTATGAAAGAATCCAGTGGTGCCCAATAAGCAGAATTGGGTCTGTAAGAAAACCAAAGGTACGCTTGGTGGACGAAATACATTAGCAAGCATCGATTACGTGGCAGCAATTCGCAAAGGACAAGATTTCTTTGAAACAACTTGTAGTAGCCTATATCCTGCAGTGGATGAATGTAGGCTGATGATGATGATATGGATACATTTAAAAGCTACTAATTTTCTTGAACACATAATTCTTGATAAAATACATACGAGTAAATATTTATATAATCCCTACATAATATAACTTGATTGAAAACTCATATTATGAGCTTTCAATCAAGTTATATTTAAATGCATAGGAAGACAATTTTGGAAAGAAATAGCAATTGGAGCTCGTCAAATACGAATTAATATCAAAATTAAACTGAGGCAAATGTGTTATTTTCTTTACAAACTTAATGCATTTTCCTAAATATAAATTCATGTATAAATCTTCTCAACGTAGCCCACTAACCAATCACATTTTTACGAGACATTATTTCATGAGGCGCGGCTTATGAAATAATTTGTGATAAAGCTTAAGCTAGGCAGCTTACAAAGCTTTTCATCTCATATATTTTTTACTGCGTCTTACACGACGATTGAAGAAAATTTATAAAATAAAGGGGGCAAATAATGTGAATAAACGTTATTATTTTTATTATAAGTTGAACATTGAATTGTTTAATGGCGTAGTTTTATTATTATTGTAATATCCCGAAAATATTTAAATATAAATAACATTTTGTGTTTCTCACTGAGATATCCTGTCTCAAGGCTGAAAGCTTTTCACCGTTCATAATTTTAAAAGTCAATCACTTTGTAAGTTTATAAACCAAAAGTTTTTTCGCTTACATAATAACTGAATTTTCAAGCTTAGACTAAAAATAATTCCACTAAAATTTCAAGCGGAGGGTCGAAATTTCAAGAAAAAGTCAATTTCTATAAAAATACAAAATAATACTCGTAGTATATCATAATTCTAATTTTCAATGTTTTTCAATTTTTCATTCAGCGTATCTCGAAGTTTAAACCCTTTTAATCCTGTATTATACTAAAATATAATGTTCATTTAATCATATGATCCATATCCTGTGTATTTAACTTGTTAAATATGTTCATTTTACTTTGATCTGCAATGTATTGGTGTTTTCTAGTTTTCGATTGGGTGCTATAGTCATTTGAAATTTGACTCTTTTTTGTACCACTCGTTAAAAAAAATCTCGTTCTACTCACTGGTCAACATCTCGTTGCACCTTTCCTAGTCAACATCTCTGTGCACCTTTCCTTGTCTGAGAATATTCTTCCCAAATAGAAGATCTCTTCAACTCATTCTAACCTTTCATTGTTCACATAAATATCGCGTTCACTTTTCTTTTCACACTTTTCAATTACAATGACGTTGAATTTTGCAACATTAATTCTCAAGACTTTTTCTTTTATACGTACTGTTCGCTTGTCATACGACTTATGCGTCGTGTTCTTTCGAGGACAAAACAATAACATTTTCCGTCAATCCAAATATATGGTTATTTTATTCCATTTTAATGCATTATGTTAAGAATCTGGGATTCTAGTCGATGATGTTTTGTGTTGGTGCAATTATTTCTTCGAATTGAGCCATAATATGTTCTCAAACCTCCAATTTGTCAACAAGTTGCGCATTTTTTTTTCCTTTTTTATCTAAACCTCATTTTGCCCTTAAGACTACGGGGATGTTTGATATCTCGATTCTTATTAGGAGTTGCTAGATAGACTAGAGAGACTCTGAACTATTTATGGTGTATAGGGTTGTATTTTTAACCTTAAAACTACAACCATATCATATTTTGAAATGTCGTCCCATACACCAATAGATTAAAATAAGACAGCGAAGAATCTACACTTAGAAATAAAATTATAATAAATCAAAACGAAGTTAAAAATGAAATAATCATTCATAATTTTTTTTAAACATAGTTCATTGGTCAACACATATCGACAAATATTTTTAAAATTTCCAATTTGTGCAAAAATTGTAGAAGTCAAGCAATAACACTATATAGGAATATCAGTACGTTGAGTATTCGTTATATTTAGCTTCCAATATAACATGTTAAGCTGTATTTGAGCAAATGGTTTGCCAATTTTGGAATAACCCATCTTTATGAAGAGTTTTCGGATCATCTTCAAAAGCTGGTACATTAAAATAAAATGTGGGTGTCTAAAGAATTTGTAATTATTTAACGCCGTAATAATTGAAAAGTTTTTAATTGTTTTGTTTTCCTTTACTACCTCCTTAAATGTGTCGTATCAAGAACTAATAACACCTCAATAATCTAGTCGGTAAGACGCCTGTCTTCCAGCCCGAGGGTCACGGGCTGGATTCTCATTGGAACCCCAAGTTTAAAATAAATCTAGTTTTGTTCTTACTCAAGGCGTCGAACATATTTATGGTTGATTGGAAGAGAGATAGTCCTACCAAAAAAGACCGTTAGGCTGTACTGTATAAAATGATAGCTTAAAACGTAACAATAATTAATTATTTAAGCTGTTCATTATGAAGAGCGCCGATCATTTATAAAATGCATTATTTTACGTGTGTGACAAGAATCTACGAGTATAATAACAATGTTTTTTTTTTTAAATTAAATTGACAAAAGCTAATTATATCTTCTTGTTTCGAAAATTAATTTTTCTGAAACTTTTTTTTCTGTAATAAGAATTCTTGCTGGTTTTATCTTCCCGGGGCATTTCAAGTAAATGGTGTAGAGAAGTTTGTTCCCGCAGCATGTAACTCCGCTATCTGAAAGTGTTCACCAACGGACCGCCATTTGTCTTTCTATACTTCCAATTTGTTGGCTGTCAGATGTTCTATTCGGTTTTGCAATGCTCCATGCGCCAAATGCATGACCTCGTCTGCATCGAGTTCAAGCGGAGATTTATATCAAGTTATATCATATTTGAATGCATCTACGCTATGTGAATTTGATCATAAATCAATATTAGAATAAGATTGTCATCAAACTAGAATGATAAAGTATTGACATAGAATGCGAATATACTCGTATATAACCCAGAGGAGAGATTTATCAGCTCGTATCACACATGATAAACTTAATTCTGGTGGTTTAGTAATGCTTCTCTTTTATCGTGAGTTTCCAGGTTCGACTCTCAATGGTGAACAAAAACTTCCACCCGTCTGATAATATCGCATGCATACCTTCCTATTTATTTTTAAGAAATTAGCGTAGCAATAAACTCCGCAGGTAATAGTTTAAAACTTAACTGTGACTCTGAAAAATACAATCATGCAACTCTTTCTTTACAACTTTCTTCTGAAGGTTTGAAAGCAACGATGGATTTTGAAACAAGAGGCATCGCGTAGAATAGAATCTCTGAAATTTGGATTACGAGTATACAGGCAATTTTGAAATTGATTCAAAATTTAAAAGTACGCCATTTTCTATACCTTGATCAAATGATAAAAGGCAAGAGGCTTTATTTAAAACAAATAATCATCCAAGAAAAATAAGTGGCTTCCGCTCTTGGCTTAAAAACCTACGTGGAGAATTTGGATGTAGTCCAACTGGCATGTTCCGGACCGCAGTCAATTCTTCTTTCGTATGGTACCCTTCAACATATTTGGATTGTTGATTCAGACATATTATCAGCATGGCTGGGAGACAATATTTTTCAGTATTGTCTCGCCGTCACGCTCTTCAATATGTCAGGAATTGAACCACATGGGTTAGAACCACTGGAGTAAAATGGTTTGTCATTACAGCATTGGAAAACCATCGTGCATTACCTGTATAATATATTACGTATCAGTATCGTTGCCTGACGAACTCTTTTATCAGGCTGGGTTTCTTTTTTTGGGTGCCATCGGAATTCGAACCCGAAACCCCCGGATGAAAATAAAGCGTTTTACTAACCAGGTCGTCAATAAGGGGAAAACTACTACAAGGAAGACCAAGATTCGAAGTAAGACAATACATCAAGATGAAAAAGGTTATTTTTCCTATAATCGATTTGTAGAGTTGGTTGAGAGCTTTCTAAGTTCGATTGCTAGCAGATGGGTTAGTTTATTTTTCCTGTTGAGTTGTAAACTGAATTAAAATTGTGAACTTACTGTAACAGAAAACGACTTTTTGACTATTAAGTACAATATTTTAAATACGAACATATATTTTTTTATCTCAAAAAATTCAGACGATTTACAAATATTTCAATATTTCCAGTTTTTACATTTGATAGAGACCGCAGGCTTTTGGAAAATTAAGCGATATAATTTCCTATTCATTCCACGTTGGATATTGATAAAATGTAGAACTGCGAGGTTTTATCATTTTTTTATTTTCTGATTTTATAAGCAAACATTTTGAAGTGTGTACACAGTTAATGTTTGCATTTACAAGAATATAATATTATAAATGTCCTCGGCAGAGATTTCCCATTTTTCTACTTGACTGAATATATTTAAAAAAAAATGCCATATAACCTTTATATAAATCCTACGATCCTAATATCATCATAAATATGAAATATATCTAGTTAGTCAAATGCCACATAACCTTTATATAAATCCTTCGATCCTAATATCATCATAAATATGAAATATATCTAGTTAGTCAAATGCCACATAGCCTTTATATAAATCCTTCGATCCTAATATAATCATAAATATGAAATATATCTAGTTAGTCAAATGCCACATAACCTTTATATAAATCCTTCGATCCTAATATCATCATAAATATGAAATATATCTAGTTAGTCAAATGCCACATAACCTTTATATAAATCCTTCGATCCTAATATCATCATAAATATGAAATATATCTAGTTAGTCAAATGCCACATAACCTTTATATAAATCCTTCGATCCTAATATCATCATAAATATGAAATATATCTAGTTAGTAAAATGCCACATAACCTTTATATAAATCCTTCGATCCTAATATAATCATAAATATGAAATATATCTAGTTAGTCAAATGCC
This sequence comes from Odontocerum albicorne, assembly GCA_949825065.1. NCBI lineage: Eukaryota > Metazoa > Arthropoda > Insecta > Trichoptera > Odontoceridae > Odontocerum > Odontocerum albicorne. Next base: position 35,868,354 of record OX463838.1, read on the forward strand.
ACATAACCTTTATATAAATCCTTCGACCCTAATATCATCATAAATATGAAATATATCTAGTTAGTCAAATGCCACATAACCTTTATATAAATCTTTCGATCCTAATATCATCATAAATATGAAATATATCTAGTTAGTCAAACGCCACATAACCTTTATATAAATCCTTCGATCCTAATATCATCATAAATATGAAATATATCTAGTTAGTCAAATGCCACATAACCTTTATATAAATCCTTCGATCCTAATATCATCATAAATATGAAATATATCTAGTTAGTCAAACGCCACATAACCTATATAAATCCTTCGATCCTAATATCATCATAAATATGAAATATATCTAGTTTGTCAAATGCCACATAACCTTTATATAAATCCTTCGATCCTAATATCATCATAAATATGAAATACGAGTATATCTAGTTCGTCAAATGACTCGTTTTTTCGATAGCTACGAGACAAAATAACATTTTGTTATTCATAGATAGGACTAAGAAATTAATCAAGATCAATAGTTATGTTATGTTAGAGCGCCCTGAAAGAGAATCATGTTTAAACGGCGCCACGTTAATTGATCTTTCATTATTATTGTTATTTAAATAAATCAAAGACGACCTTCACGACCTTGATGATAAAAAATCTGTTTTTTAGCCCGGTGGCGGATTCAGTTTCTGTTGAAACCAGATTGTGTTAAAAAGGGTACCAGTCTTGTTTCCACTTAACACTTTTATAAATCTTTATAGTTAATTAGAATAGCTGGTCACATACCAATACGCTCGACAGGTTATACTGTATACGACAGTGTAATACAGTACAAAAAATAGATTTTTCTTACTCTTCGATAACTTTCATTGTTGTTTTTTCTCTCATTTAAATTTTTTAAATTTAAAAATCTGTCAGGGTCACACTTTGATATAATTAATATGCAAATATTAGTATAAGAGCGTTTAACTACACTGTTAGTAAAAATAACGATATCTTTTTTTATGATATTTGTAGAATGAATTCCAGAACATGTTTATTTAATGGGTGGTTGATAAAAAAATCAGTTAAGTTTTAGTTGTTATTTTTTAAACGTAGCCCGTCTTTGAGAAAACACGGTTTTCGTTTTAAGTTTAATGATTCATGTTGGTGGCACTTCTCACTCAAATAATGGTTATGAAATCCACATATAAGTTTTTTTTTGCTTTTTTGAGATGAGAAAAATGGTCAATTTCGGAAAATAAATAAAATAAATAATTAAAAAATATTCAAAAACGGAGATTTCTTTTGATGTAAAGAGTATTCTTTAAACCTTATGCTATATACTATATGGTATATGCTATATGCTATATGGTACAATTTATGAAAGTAAAACTTGAAGACAAAAGTATAATGAAAAGTTCTACAGCCTGTATGGTGAAAAAGCCATAACAAAGTTATAAAGGTTGCTCCATTGCGCTGGTTCGGGCACTTAAACTGCATGCAGGACACTGATCATGCTAGAAAGACTTTGTTCAACGATCCAATGGGTAGGAATGTGACAAAATGAAAGCTGAGATGATTAGATGGTATGACAGAGATTTGCAGCACACTGGGTATAACCAATTCAATGTGGGCTGCTGAAAAAGGAGATAAGTGACAGAGAATGCTACAGGTAACAATAACCTATCCTGGGATGTAGTGCTGATGATTATGATGATAAGGATCCAATCTGTAAGTAGAGTGATTCGCTTGGAAAGGTGTCGCCAGTGTTGAAAATATTGTATATTTATACAAACTTTTCGCTTTACTCTTACGGTAATAGCTCATGATAAAGGATTACAAAAATGACCTGAAAGATCAATACTTACATTTATATTACTTAATAAAAGCCTCTAGAACCTTTTGGTTAAAAAAAAACAAGTAAAAAACATCTAAAATATATGTAATGATGATACATTTAACTCTGACTTCACGCTACCTCTTTTATCCATTTTAAACAAACATATAAATCATAACACAATGCCTCTCCACAGGACGTACAATCTCAAAACAAAAAACAGGCGAAAACTTATTTTCACATTGTTTTTTTTTCTGAATGGAATGTTAAAGCAGGAATGATCAACCCGCAGTATGTCTTCCAAAGAATTATCTCGTAGATTCTGAAAACTCTTTTTTCAAATTGAATATATTGTATTGAACTTTCGTTTTATACAGAGTTTTAACTTTCGTTTTATACAGTTTGTATTGAACTTTCGTTTTATACCTAGAGAGTTGTCATATGGTAATGTCTTCCAAACAACCAAAAAGATGTAAAACCCACATTATATGAAAACCAAATTGAAACCCTAAAATCTGGGTTTCAACGAGAACCGAATCTGCACCCCCTAAATGAAGAAAACAGGCGTCTTATCAACTGGGCCACGCCACTGAGGTCGTTATTTCTTAAATGATGAGATTTTGAATTAGTACTACTCACTGGCTTGTACGAGTATTACGGGACAGGTAAGAGACAAAATCTCGCTGAGAACTTATCACAAATAGTTGTCGTTGCTGAGCCTCGTAGTCGAGGATCCATTCACTATTCCAACATAGTCGAGGATCCCTTCACTATTCCAACGTAGTCGAGGATCCCTTCACTATTCCAACGTCGTCGAGGATCCCTTCACTATCCCAACGTAGTTGAGGATCCCTTCACTATTCCAACGTAGTCGAGGATCCCTTCACTATTCCAACGTAGTCGAGGATCCCTTCACTATTCCAACGTAGTCGAGGATCCCTTCACTATTCCAACGTAGTCGAGGATCCCTTCACTATTCCAACGTCGTCGAGGATCCCTTCACTATTCCAACGTAGTCGAGGATCCCTTCACTATTCCAACGTAGTCGAGGATCCCTTCACTATTCCAAGGTAGTCGAGGATCCCTTCACTATTCCAACGTAGTCGAGGATCCCTTCGCTATTCCAACGTAATCAAGGATCACTTCACTATTCCAACGTCGATTCAGTTGAAAAGCGAAGCTGCGCCGTGGAGTTTTGTTTCTTTTATTTTCTTTAAGTGACTAATCCATTGCACACCAGCAACCTCACCGGTCGCACCGCTGTACTTGATCCTATTGCACACTGAAGTGAGACGATTGGGGCACATCGACAGGTTTTTCTCCCTTTTTTGAAAAAATAGATATAACCGAAGTCATAGGTATCGTTATACCCCCGAATCCTAGGCGGAGAGAATGCCTGAAGTAGGACAAGTTCGAACTGACGACCCTTTACACGGAAGACCAGCACATTATCAAGGCGTTACCGGTATATTATCACAAATAATAGTGGCTTGACCTGTACCATACATTTGAACTTACATAAGTGTTAATAATAGGTTAGTCAAAAAGTTTTGAAAGCGACATCTATGGAGCAGTACAAAAACCAAAATGTTTACGCCATTTTAATATTTCATCTTTCATAAGAACGTACTCAAAATTTCATTTCGATCTGTCAATTCATTCTTTGTTTACAAGCCATTTGAAGTTGACGTGTCAGTGTATTTTTTAACAATGGAAAAATCCGAATATCGTGCAGTGATTAAATTCTTTGTTTTGGAAGGTTTATCGGCTACTGAGATCCATGCAAAGATGGTGAAAGTATTAAAGGAGTCTTCTCCTTCATTTTCAACCGTTCACCGATGGGTTTTGGAGTTTAAGCGTGGCCCTACAAGCGTTGAAGACGATCCACGCTCAGGACGTCCAAAAAGTGCATCAACACCAGAAATCATAGCGAAAATATAGGATATGGTTTTGGAAGATCATCGATCGACTGTGGATGTGATAGCTGACACCATAGGCATCTAACATGGAACAACATGGCATATTTTGGCTGAAGTTTTGGGTTTCAAAAAACTGTGTGCACAATCGGTGCCGCATTTGCTAACAATGCAACAAAAGCACGTTCGAATGCGACTTTCTGAGCAACATTTGGAGCAATTTCGAAAGGATAAAAAGGATTTTCTGCGTCGGTTCATCACTATGGATAAGACTTGGGTCTACCACCATGATCTTGAATCAAAACAAGAGGCTAAGGAGTGGTGTGAACCAGGCACTTTGGCTCCGAAGCGAGTTCGTGTCCAGAAATCGGCCAAGAAAGTGTTAGCGTCAGTTTTTTGGGATTCAAAAGGAATTTTATTAATAGATTATCTCCAAACTGGTAAAAAAATCAACTCTGATTATTATTGTGACCTTTTGGACCAGTTGGATGAAAAAAATTGTGAAAAAAGACCCGGTTTGCAAAAGAAAAAAATCATTTTTTATCAAGACAATGCACCTGCTCACACAGCTCAAAAAACCATCGCGAAAATCAGTGAATTGGGCTACGAATTGTTGCAGCATCCACCCTATTCGCCAGATTTAGCTCCCTCTAACTTCTGGCTGTTCTCACACCTCAAAAAATTTCTTCGTGGAAAGCATTTTTCATCAAACGAAGAGGTTATAGCCGTCGTAGAGGAGTATTTTGCAGGCCTTCCAGAAAGTCACTTCCGTGATGGGACAACAAAGTTGGAAGATCGTTGGACCAAGTGTATTGATCTTATGGGAGACTATACTGAGCAATTAAAGTGATTTCCCCCCAAAAAAAATGTATTTTCATTTCCGCTTTCAAAACTTTTTGACTAACCTAGTATAGTGATACGAAAAACTTTCTAATATCTAACAATCTTCATTTATTGTAAAGAAAGCATTATAGCACATCTTATCACGCCACGCCCTATTTATGATAGGTAATGAAACATTCATTCACTCGCCATAAATGCTTTTCAGTTTTTCATACTCCTCAAACTACCATCAGTTAAAATTTCTCCAACGTCAATATATTAATTAAAAAAAATGTAATTTCATTCCTTTCTTGATATGTCGTCCTTGCTCCCCATAAGTTTCAGACGTAAATGATATTGTCACGTTAGTCTTTCACAGCTCAATATCTCTATGTGTCTTAATTGTGTGTGTCAAATACCTTCCTAAATATAACTTATTAAATCCTTCTCAAACAATTATCTGTTAACCGAACAGTAATTTCTCAATCATGCAGTTTAATACCAGATATTCTTCACAACGACAGCATTTCTACAGCGTTAATTTGCTTTTATCGCTCTTTTTACTGCATCTCTAGACTTGAGTTCATCAAAGAATGCTAGCACACCAATATGCACTTAGTTTTAAATATGTTATACTAAGTAAATTTTAATAGTTTTCACCAACTACAGTCCATTCTTTAGTTTCTCAATCCACAAATACATTGGTGAAGAATTTATTTCAAACTCATTGTGTTTCAAACATTCTTAAAAAGGATTTTGTAAAAAAAAAACTTCTTTTTTGTTATGTAAAAAATAGTTAGTTTATTCAGAGAGGAGTTACGCAAATTTGAGCCAATTACTGGTTAAAAGGTTACGGACGTTATTTCTAAAAAAAAAAAATCTCATACTTAAACGCATTTAAACTATTAAAACACAAACGAGAAAAACAATTTAATAAAATATTTGTAAATGTCACCAGAAACTGGGAGAGGAGAAAGAAGATGCTAAAGGGCGAGAAATGGGAAATATGGAGAAACACATTTCCTCATTGAAGAGAGATGTTACATATTTTTCAAGTTACAGATTCTAAAGACAAGAAAAATAAAAAAAATCATTTCAAATTTGAGAAGCTATTAAGAAAGGAAATAAGTTTATTAAAATAATTCAAGAAATATCCTGCATTTCGGTAAATCAATTATGGTGTCACAAAGTTAAATAAAATTTAAAACAAAACACTTTTGCTGTTATTTAGTCACCAAAATCATATTTTATTACATACGAAATTATCAAAGATACATAGGTATGTCGACGAAATTTAATCCTGGCCCGTTTCTGTTCTCGAGAATTGATATGATAAATTTGACCACCATACAAATGTTTATATTTTTGAAACGTTCAATAAATGTTTAATTTTTTTCTTTTGACGACGAATTTCAAATATAAATTTTTGAAATGTTGAAGCTTTTGATCAATTTTAAATTGATTTCATCACATAAATAATAATTTAATTATTATATTGACTTTCTCATAATACACAATGATGGCACTAATTGCCCTAATGTTTGTGGATTGCGTATATATTAAAAATGGGTTCCTTGATTATCTCGTCAAATGTTTTTCATTAAATACCTGTCACTTTGCATAATCCGAATGTTGATTGCAATTAATGAAAACTAAGAAAAAAAATCCAAATAACAAAATGTTTCATACCACTATCTGAAAATATGTCGAGTGGCCAATAGAAACACAGGATGAGCTGAATGAGCAATGATATGTATCTCGAATAATACCCATCCCCGTTTCACTTGCGAAATTTTACCAAGTCGCGAATTTTGAGTGTTAATTCCCCTATATGCGCTCATTTTGTGTTTTACACGGTTTTCATACGTCTATTATAACTGGTATTAATTTAAGAGTTTTGCAACATCTTAATCTCGGGACCTTTATATTGTTTTATTTCACGAATGAAATTATATATGCCGAGTTGAAAACTTTTTAACTCTGTCACTTTTATTTGAATTTTTTACGAAAATTACAAATATTTTTCGCACGATTTTTTCTTTTCTTTTTATTGTATCAAAAAATGGTTATGAAATATAAATATTGTAATATAAACATTGTAATATCTAACTCATCGTCATATTTATTTTTTATTTAAACTTCTGTGTAAATTTACTAATTCGTAAGATACTTCTCAACATACTCGTATTTGCTTATCGTGGGCGTATTAAAGCGTGATTGTGTGAAAATATTATTTAGGCTTCCATTAATCAAGCCCAGTGACTTGATTAATGGAGGCGAAGTACGTACATACTCAAAACTAACAGTGTATCGTCTAAATTGTTAACAATACTAGTGATACAATTATCTCGTCTGCGAAGCTCACTGAAACGTTTTTATTTTCTTTTAGAATATTTTCGAACCCGAAACCTCTGTGTAGAAGACAAGTAAACCACGATATAAGTCAATATTTTAAGGTATGTATGAAATTTAACGTCATACTTTGTAAGCATTTTCTTTGATTTTCAATAAAAGTTTTATATTGTTTTCCTCTCATATAATGTACCGTTGAAATACTTTTTTAATATACGTAGAATATTGCTAGTTTTCTTAGCATTATTATTGTATCTAAGATTAAATCATGCAAGAATAAAACTTTTCGAATTATCCACTATCTCTTTATAAATACTCATGAAAACATGTATAAATTTACTGTTTTGTGTAATTGGTCACTCTCATGATGTAAAAACAAAGCACTCTTTAAAACAGGTACTACATCTCGAATATCCGTCAAGTATGAAAATGGGTCGGAGGCCCACACCGATGGATCCGTATGGGTCACCGGTGCCCGCCCTGACTCACCCCATGCTGAATGACGGCCCGATAAATTTATGGCACATCCCGACCCATGGGAATATTCCATAGCGTGTCGGACACACGATTTACACCCAACTCCCGGGAAATAATATCGAGCCAAATTCCCGACTTTCTAAATAACTCTTTTTTTCTCCAGCATCGTTTTTCACGACAACAGTGTTGAACTTCGAAAATTGGTATTCATATCCGTTTTTCACTACAACAGTGTTGAACTTCGAAAATTGGTATTCTTTTCATATCCGTTTTTCACTACAACAGTGTTGAACTTCGAAAATTGGTATTCTTTTCATATCCGTTTTTTCAAAATATTTAAAACTTTGTCATATTAGTTATGGTTATCCGCAACTAACGCTGAGTTCCGATTTTGTGAGCTTAACGGAACAGTAACAACAAAGTAATTATGTCACCAAATGTTACGATACATAAAACGCCGGTTAGTTGATTTATTTGTGCTACCACACTGAGTAAAAATCTTGACGAATTATGCTTGTTTTGTATAGAAACGTATTATTAAGAATAGACACTGATGGTTTTTATTTTTATGGCATTCAATGTTATAGGTAGTGTCAGCATGTATCTGTTCACTGCAGGAGATAGATCACCCCTCTTTTTATATAAACTACGGACCACCGGTTACTCACCGTCATCCATCCATCTTGTTAGGGAGTCCTTGTGGCCTTTTGGTAGTTCGTGGCATACACTAATCTACTTATAAGTTGGCAATCGAACAATATAGAACGTACATTTTCACTTTAACCAGGCAATTCTTTTCCTCATGACCTACACTTGAAGTTCTTTTTATAACAGATCAAAAAGATTTTTTAATACGTTTTAAATGTTATTTTTTGTAAACTCTTGGATGCTTTTGATAATATGTCTTTAATTTGTTTATACCAACTAAACCTAAAGGATCAAAAATGTTTAATCACATAAGTATCTTACAATTTCTCAACAATAAAATCCAAATAAAGATATTTAGCACGCATATTTTATGTAGCTACTAATCAGGAGCAACTTTACTTGCAGCATTACGAAGAACTTGGGAATAAGTAAAAATAAAGCCAATGTTTGTTTCTTAATCCCGTTGATACATAATCAAATTCACATATTTAAAACCATCAATCAAAAGCTTTTCTCACATTTTTCTAAGAATTGTTTTTGGTATACTTTTTCCGTTGCAAAATTTCGTTCAGAAGTAATGAATTGTACAATTATTCAAATAACTGAAAGAATTCGAGTAAAAATAGCCTCCATACCTTATTGCTAAGACTTCCACTCGAGTACCCAAAAACAAATAAAGGGTCCCAGTTTAGCTATACATTTTACCTGGTAAAAATACTCATAAGCACTACATGTGTGAGAGTGTTATTGCCTCTTCACGTATGGCGTAGTATTTCCAATACGTGCAATGACAAACCACAAACTTATGCCAACTCAAGTGGTTCTACATCCGAAGGCTCAATTAATAAGACTGAAGATAATGTTGTTTTCGAGATCCCAATCCATCAATTCAGATTTGTTAAAATATGGTAAATTCATGAATTACAGTAGATTCATAATTTGAATACATTTATTCGAATATTGGTCAAAACCAAACACTTTTATCAATCAGAACTCTACGGCAAGACTATCGTGGAACTCATCGATAAGGTTGTAGGATTGTATCGGTACCGTAAATATTATTTGCGTGTAAACAGTATTGACGTTCTGGTATGTGACATTTGTACATATCCAGAGGTTGATTCATCGGTCGTTGACCCTGCATGTTGACAATATTTTAGGGACGTGGGTATTCCCTACAATTGTATCACAAACCAAACACTTTTATCAATCAGAACTCTACGGCAAGACTATCGTGGAACTCATCGATAAGGTTGTAGGATTGTATCACAAACCAAACACTTTTATCAATCAGAACTCTACGGCAAGACTATCGTGGAACTCATCGATAAGGTTGTAGGATTGTATCACATACCAAACACTTTTATCAATCAGAACTCTACGGCAAGACTATCGTGGAACTCATCGATAAGGTTGTAGGATTGTATCACATACCAAACACTTTTATCAATCAGAACTCTACGGCAAGACTATCGTGGAACTCATCGATAAGGTTGTAGGATTGTATCACATACCAATGATTTCTGTCGGTGCATCATATTTTTTTAATTTCTTTCAATTCAATGTATTACTATATATATAGCAAGCCGGTATTGTGTTTTTTTTGTTCAATGATAAATCGCTGATGGAACGTAGAAAAATATTCCTTTACTTTACATTCGATTGTAAAATCACAGCGTTGGAAGACCGCAGATTAAAAACCCACGGTAAATCAAATTATCTGGAATATGCAAATTCCGTTTTATATAATATAATTTGACAAATTCCGTTTTATACAATATAATTTGACAAATTCCGTATAATTTTAAATTAGACATTAAAATCTTGTTTCCGTAGCAGCTACAACTTCAAAAAGAAAATTAACAAATTTGGTTAATGAGTGAATCTTAATGAGTCTTCTCAAATGACTCCATAAAATAAAATTGATTATATAAATATAATTTTTTTGTTTATATAATATAATCAATTTTCATAAAAAATATATGTAAACATTGTTAAAATTAACCATTTGTTATTTACAACATTGATTAATGTAAACCACACTTAATAATGAAACATGATAATAAAAAAAAACGTTTTTGCCCAAAAGTATTATATGAAATTATATTTTCCAAATTATTCCTAAGAAATGTATTTCGTAGTGTTGATTTTTTATTAGACCACATAACATATTATATTTATATTATACTCATAATAGAAATAATATTTTGGTTACCAATCCGAAAAAACACTAATTTTAACGTCTGTCGTTTATTTTCATAATCATCAAAAAGTAATTGATGATATTTTCATACCGACATGTTTATACATAAAACACGCACGAAAAAAAACGACATTAAAATTTTCCTCGAATTTCACAGCAATTATCTTTCCTGTCTGTCCCCTTTTTCAGCCCAATCAACGTCGTGTTCATAAATAAACACACCTTCACCTAATGAAACTTATTTCAAGCCGTGCCTTTTGAAAATGTATTCATGAATAAATTAAGAACCAAAGTGACACTAAGCCAGATACTTCAGATAAGGGAAGGTCTCCGTAGGACACCTTCGCTTATCTCAAACTTTCTCTTTTTGTGTACCATCTTTTTAAATCGATAAGCCGCACCGCCACTTTTCTTAAAAGCCTGTTATTGATCTTATTGTTAGCAAACTCTTAGGTATTCTGTAAACATTGCATTTTATATCATTTCGATTTTGGGAAAGAAAACACAATGCTTAATTTTATTTAAAAAACTTGATTGGTTGATTTTAATTTAATGAGGATTTTTAGAAAAAAAAATTGCAACACGTCTTTAACTATAATTTTACAAGTCTCGTTTTTTATTGCGTTTTTTTTTTCATTCCTACCAAAGACAAATTTACAAAACATATCTAAGCAGGGCTTAATGGGGTATCCTTCTACACGTTGAAGAGCGTGGCCGGGAAAAAGTATTGTTTTCAGCTCTTGTAGTGGAGCCTTCGGGTTGAAAACCACTGAAGTAGGCACAGATCTTGTGGTTTGCCATTGCATTTGTTAGTTACACTACTGATCATAAAGATACATCAATACTCGCGCATTTTGTCAATTGGTCAACTTATAATCAAAGTGGGTTCGAAGGAAATCGAAATAATCAATATTATAAACTGAAGGGCCAAAAGAAATATGTCGGGCTAGATTTCCAATTGTGCACGGTCATACATCGAGCTGAGCATATGTTAGCTATTCCGTCGGGTACACCTGGATACCACAAAACGCGAGAAGCTTTCAAAAGGTCTGGCCTCATCTCATAACATCCCCCCGGCCGAGATACACGCCACCAAAATAAGGCAAGCCCGGCCGCGAGGACATCATATGTTTTTCAGCCCACACCTTTCTACATATATGTAGATTAAGGAAAGAAAAAACGGAAAATACATTAATTGTGGAAAAATATCTGGCATTTATCCTGCTTAATCAAACAATGGACTGCATATCTGGTTTGGTGGATATTTTAAATGTAGATGTTGTTAAGTTCATGAGGGTCCTTCTCCAGTAGTTCCTCAATATATGATAAGGTCTTGACTGGGATACTGGTTATTCAATTTTATCTTTAAAACAAATATCCAATTCAAGCATGAGTGTGAGTCGTGATAGAAGTTATCCGTTGAAAGAAGGAAAGGTAAGCAGTGAAACAGCTAAAAGAGCTGTATGAGAAAATGTATAAGAGGTGAAAGATGTATGTTGCGATAGGAAAGTGTGACGCTCTCTGCCTACCTCGTTAGGGAAACTGCGTGATGATGATGGATACATGAATATGTCCTACAATATCCCCTTAAGACAGTATATTTTTAATTTTAAAAGTTAACATTTTATGAATTTTGTATTGTTAATTGATTTTTTTTATTTTCCGTGCCATGCATTGGTATATTTTTTATTCAAGATATTGATATATTGTCTTTTGTTTTTAGTTGTTACTGTGATATCTAAAGGAAACATAAGTGTCGTTCATTTTGTTAATAGATAAAGAAGGAATAGAAGTGTAACCTTACGGGAATATTATTGAGCAGCCATGTTAGGTTGGCGGGTGGGTGCGCGGGCGGCGCGGAGCAGCGCACTCGCAGCGTGTCGCCCACACTGACACGCATCTTCTCCGCCGTGATCACCGGGGCTGACTCGGGCAGTTCTGAAACAAGCAAGGAAATATTGATTCGTCACAGTCTTGCTTCATTACTCAAATTCAAAGCTACGTATTCTACTCTTATTCAGTGGTATTCGCATCTTCTCCGCCGTGATCACCGGAGCTGACTCGGGCAGTTCTGAAACAGGCAAGGAAACATTGATTCATCACAGTCTTACTTTATTACTAAAATTTTCCTTCAGCTTCATTACACCTATTCAGTGGTATTCGCATCTTCTCCGTGCGTGATCACCAGGGCTGACTCGGGTAGTTCTGGAAGAAGCATGGAAACATTGATTGGTCAGTCTTGCTTCATTACTAAAATTCAAAGCTATTTCGCTCCTATTCGGTGGTATTCGTATCTTCTCCGCCGTGATCACCGGGGCTGACTCGGGCAGTTCTAGAACAAGCATGGAAACATTGATACGTCAGTTTTGCTTCATTACTCAAATTCAAAGATACGTATTTTACTCCTATTCAGTGGTATTCGCATCTTCTCCGCCGTGATCACCGGGGCTGACTCGGGCAGTTCTAGAACAAGCATGGAAACATTGATACGTCAGTCTTGCTTCATTACTCAAATTCAAAGATACGTATTTTACTCCTATTCAGTGGTATTCGCATCTTCTCCGCCGTGATCACTGGGGCTGACTCGGGCAGTTCTAGAACAAGCATGGAAACATTGATATGTCAGTCTTGCTTCATTACTCAAATTCAAAGATACGTATTTTACTCCTATTCAGTGGTATTCGCGTCTTCTCCGCCGTGATCACCGGGGCTGACTCGGACAGTTCTGGAACAAGCATGGAAAAATTGATTCATCAGTCTTGCTTCGTTACTCAATTTATGAGCTATTTACTGCTATTCATTAGTATTCACATTTTTTTCTCCATCTCTACGTTCTGTATAATAATTTACTTCAAAGAGGTGTACGGTGTGCTTTTTTTTAACAATATCATTTCCAAGAGTTCTGTGTTTTAATTTTAAAAAATATTTGTTAAAATGAGGTCTTAAAAATTATTTAAAAACTGAAAAGTCAATAATTAATGAAGAAAATGTTTGCAAACTTAAGGTTTTTACCGCTTTTTAGTATTTTTTATGCTCGGCTAGTTTCAAAACATCAAACAATTACATAAAAAAATATTCGTTGAATCTGCCACTAGTGCTTAGTGTTGCCATGTCATTTTGTGGTATTGCGTACTTTTGTCTGTATTTTGAAATATTCAAGTCATTTAATTATAATTTTGTTGATAAGGTCTTGACTTGATAAGGTCTTGTCTTGTACAAATTGATAAGGTCTTGTCTTGTACAAAAATAATGAAAATAAAATCAAACTTAACGCCGAAGTAGCACAATAAACTTTAAAGAAGTGACGCATATTTATTACCTCCACACGCGATATTTATTTAATTACTTCATTCAATAATTGTCTCAGACACGTCATATTTTGAAACAATATATGAAAGTTTCATTAATCTGCTTTATTGGTTTTTTTCCGTTCCGATTGAATGATAGCTGTGAGAATGAATTGTAAGAGTAGAAAATATAGAATCCTGTTTATTCTTAGCTTATTAACAAGAATAGAACCTTGTTGTTTCCATCTTTGTATCGTAACATTTGGTATTTTAATGCGACAAAATGTCAATTATTACAATTAAATGTCGATATATTATAGTACTCGTATTTATAGTTAAGGCATTAACATTGTATAGGTATAAAGACATTGTAATTTATTTTTATCAAACACTGTTTATTTCCCTTTAAATTTTATTTTTTTATTGCGCCTTGCTTTTTTTAGCACTTTTCACTGATTCTTGGCCTGATTTCGATTTATTATTGGTATAAATATTTATGTATCTAGGAATAAGTTAAATAAACAGGGTTTATTCCAATTTATGTAACGGTATAACTCTACCGGTTTCAAGGTTTTCACCTCATCATCAGGGGAGCACAAACAATGGGGCTGTAGACGGCCCCGTATTGTGTTGGTAAAATGTGATTTTGTACGCTTTCATGCCCGTTTGTCTTATTATTGTTGTAATTGTATAAAATTATTTTCAATATTTTTACATATTCTGTCCTTTTTAATGAGCACTCACTACTGGCTCTATTATTTTTTTTATTATTTTTGTTACAAGGTAAATTGTACCGTTTATTTATATAAATAAAAAAAGTATTTACTTAAAAAGAAAAAAAAACGTTAACGCACTTAAAGCATTCAAACCAATTAAAAAAAAAAACAAGATAATGCCAGGCGATGTCTTTTGCTGGATTGGTGATAGAAGTCAAGCGTTTTACCAACTTGGCCATGGAATTTTAAATTAATTTGTCGTGATTAATTTATTTCCATAAATCAATTCCAAGCGTATTTAATTTATTTTCATAAACCAATTTTTAAAATTTTCTAAGGCAGGATACAAAAGTCTTAAACATAATAAAAGCTCTCCTCTCAGAGGGAGGTATACCAGTAAGACATGCCTTTAGCTAAAAGCTCTCCTCTCAGCGGGAGGTATACCAGTAAGGCATGCCTTTAGCTAAAGATAGCTCGTAAAATTGCCACCAAAATCCCATTCAGTTTTTAGTAATGAAAATATGAGTTAGAGAAATCAAATTCGAAACGCAATGATAAATATGAAAAAACATAAATATTTTTATTATTCCCAGCATAATTTTTCTGTGCGAGTGATCAACTCATTCACGCCAATATGTTATATAAAATCACACGCAATGTAATGTATACGTTAATTCACATTCACTGTTTTACGAGTACCTCACACATTATTTCAAAATAATAACGAATAGATTTCAATAACATCAAACAAAATAAACTTAAAAGACATCTTCGATGTAATATTCGAGGAAAAAACAGAACCGTAAAAACCTATTATTTCAATACCTCTCTTATCAGCAAAATACGAATTTCCCATGAAAGTGTTTTTATAAACCACAGAAAAAAATCAAAACCTTCATTCAGTATTGGAAATTAAAAATGGACTCGACGATATTATTTTTCGTTGTCCGCCGCAAGTATCTGACAGATATTTGGGAAAAAAACACGAGAATCAATGATATTGCCTGAGGGCTCATGGACCGTAGCACGCGACTCCTGTCCCCACGCGCAGCAATCATACCCTTGGGCTAAAGCAGGGTTGCGTTCTCTCCCCATTGTTTTTCGATCATTTATTTTTTATTAAATTAAAGGAAGTTTATTTTAATTTTGGTTTTTAATATCTTTATCTAATCAGTATTTATATACATTTATCATATATATTCACTATGATAGGTTATTACTTTTGATGAAGTATGATTGTAAGTCATTCTGTGAATGAAAGACTGCTGTGATTGTATTGGTATATTATCTGAAAGCTGTTGCACTTCAGCAAGCGCATGATCTTGATAAATCAAACCCAAAGTTTCAATGGCAAGAAGATAAAAATCCAAGACTATCAGCAGGTTTAATCTACTGTAGCATTTCACTTCGCTATAAAAATACAGGAAAAAATCAGGTTTAAAACAGTCTAAGAGCCTTTTTCAATCTTAAACCCGCCAGATGTACCATGTTTAACAATATACAAAAAAAAAAAAAAATGTAAAACCAGTCCAGAAGTGAATGATCCAAGAATCAAATCTGTGGTGCCAGATTCTTTAGATTGAATGCTACCACGTTAAAAGTGGTGATTTTAATCTACAAAAACAATCCTCGAGGTGAAAAAGTAGTGAAAGTGGATGATGACGTATTGCGTACAAAAATCGAAACAAATCCAACACTGATTATACGACAATTGGCTCGTAAGGAATAGAATAGTTCACGATCCGTTATTGAAAAATAAATAAGCATCTACGAGTATCAGTAAGTTGCGTTGTAGCGCGTGGGTCCCAGAGAATTCAGAGATTTTGATACAAAAAAGGGTCGACATTTATAATTTATGTGAAACATCTACAAAAAACTTTCTCGAGCACAAAATTTAGTCGGTTTTGTTGGTTATATCAAATATCGCTTCCTAAAATTGCAAGCGACAATTATAAAGTATATATCCTCGAAATAACGAAATCCCCCAAATATCGAACCTTGTAAAAATTCAATATTTTTAATGTAATTTGTTTTATCAAACATGTTTGATAAAACAAATAACAATGTCTTTGAATCTCCACAATGTTATTGTCTTAACTAAAAATAATATATCAATATTTTTAGTTTAAAATTTTCGTTACAATTTTTACTATTCACTACATTAATCACTAGAAAAATTATTTTATTGTTGATATTCGACAAAATAGTAATACTCGTAATGTAATGAAAATAGAAATCCTCCTAATGATAAAATAGCAATACTCCTAATGCTGACATCCGTGGCCTAGTTGGTAAGTCGCTTGTTTCCCAGCCCGGAGGTTGCGGGTTCGATTCCTGTTGGAACCCAGATTTAAAAAAAATGATTTATGTTAGTTTTCACTTAAGGCCTCTTTAATACCTTTCTGGTTGGTTCGAATATATTGCCACATGGCAATAAGCCCGCCAGGTTGTACTGTATACAACAAAAGTGTAATACAATACAATGTCATAAGGAACGAATGAAACCAATAAAAAGACTATTTAGTTTGCTTAATGTATACAGTCAAGAAATTTTAAAACTCTAATGCTGAGTACATTTTTAAACAAAAAGGAAGCGGTTTTGTGTTTATTATCTCGCATGCATTCTTCTCAGCGAATTTTAATTAACGAATTTCTATCTCGCGTGATTCTCTTAATTCCGTTTCAGTTTTAATTCATGTTTCTAAATGAGTTTACTTTTCAAACTGGATTTTTTAAATCAAAACTATATCAACAAAAAATTCTTTCATTAGTATAATATTATAATAACGTCAAAATCTAGATTTCGAATCAAACATCACAGGTAACATTATCACTGTCAATAGTAAGATAAATTTCGGCATATAACTAATCAAACACTAAGGCAGAATAAAATATACAGAAAAAGGGTTGTGTTTAACCGAAAACATTTTAAGATGGAGAAGGCAGAGAATACATTATTGGCGGAATCACATTCAAAGAATGGATGACACCCAGATCGTACCTTTTCATGGGCACCCAATAATAGTAAGTTATTCGACCACCAGGCTGATCGGCAAGTATTAGATGGATAACTGGCAGTCTGCATCCGAGGAATAATACAGCATAGTTTCAGACATTATAGGAACATCTGAATTAATCTGCTATGCAAGTCGTGTTTATTAGCAGCGATTAATAAATTCAACCTTAAATACCCGTCAGATGGTTTATTACGAAAATTTATTTATAATTAAGAATATTAACTATTTCAAATGTTGAGTAATAAGTATAGAACAAAGAAATTATCTTAAAAAATGTTTATAATAATTTATATTTCTACAAATATTTAAATATCTCTATCTCCTATGTATGTATGTATGTTTGTATGTGTGTATGTGTGTATGTATGTATGTATGAATGTATGTATGTATATATGTGTGTGTATATGTATGTGTGTGTATGTTTGTGTATGTGTATGTATGTATGTATGTATATATATGTATATATGTACGTATGTACGAGGCGTATCCAGAAAGTAAGTGTACTGAGGCTCTCACGACCGGATGGATTTTATTTTCGACATGTTGGCTACACTTCCGTGTAGCCTGGCCCTTCCCCTCCGCAACAAGACCGGTTCGAGGTCAGTATATTGAGAAGTGTCGATGCGACCACACGTTTCGTGAAAAATGTCAATCCAATCTCCCGCCAAGTGCGAAATACGCGGCGTCATCCGTTATCTCGTTTGGAAGGGAAAACCTCCGGTTGAGGTTTATAATGAGGTGAAAACTGCATATGGTGATAAAGCTATGAATCGTACGAGTGTGTACAAGTGGTGTCGCAAGTTAAAAAAACGGTCGTACGTCTGTGCATGCTGATCAGAGGAGCGGAAGACCCTAAATTGTGACTGACGAAATTGTGGAAAAAATCGAAAATGCGCTCCGTGACGATCGCAGATTGACTGTGGATGAACTTTCTGCGGTGTTTCCGCAAATCTCCAGATCTCTTCTACACGAAACCATCACAGAAACCCTCGGATATTGGAAACTGTCCGCGAGGTGGGTCCCAAAACAGCTGACAGACCAACACAAGTTGAAGTGTGTGGAGGCCGGGCAAGGTCCTCGAGTGGAGGCCGGGCAAGAGTTTTTGAGGCGCTGCAAACTCCATGGAGATGAATTTCTCCACTCCATCGTTACTGGAGATGAAACTTGGGTTGCACACTACACGCCTGAAACCAAACGGTAGTCTCAACAGTGGCGTCACACCTCGTCACCCTCCGCCAAAAAGTTCAAAACCACAACTTCAGCCAAGAAAATCATGGCATCCGTGTTTTGGGACCGTCAAGGCATAATTTTAATTGAATATATGCCTCAAGGGGAGACCATCAACTCTGCAAGATACTGTGAGACCCTCAAAAAATTGCGGAGGGTGATTCAGAACAAGAGGAGAGGCATGCTGACAAAGGGAGTCTGCCTGCTGCACGAAAATGCCAGACCACACACGGCCAACGCCACGAAGGAACTGCTCGCCTCGTTTAAAAGGGATGTCCTGAACCATCCCGCGCCTTCCCCTGACCTAGCACCTTCAGATTACTATCTCTTTACCTCCTTGAAGCTGCACATGGGTGGAAAAAGGTTTTCAACCAACGAGGAGGTAAAATGGGAGGTGGAGAAGTGGACGGAGGAGTTGGCGGGAAACTACTTCGAGGAAGGCATCAAAAAGTTGATACCCCGCTTCACCACCTGCATTGAGAGGAATGGCGACTATGTCGAAAAATAGCTTACATATGTACTACGGTAACCACGTAATTTTTTTGTTTAAATAAAAAAAATTGTAACCTACAAAAATTCAGTACACTTACTTTGTGGATATGCCTCGTATATATGTATGCATGTATGTATGTATGTATGTATGTATGGCTGTATGTATGTATGTATGTACGTATGTATGTATGTATGTATGTATGTATGTATGTATGTATGTATGTAAGTATGTACTCGTATTGTATGTATGTATGTATGTACGCATATATGCATGTATGTATGTTTGTATGTATGTATGTATGTATGCATGCATGGATGCATGCATGCATGCATGTATGTATGTATGTATGTATGTGTTTATGTGTGTGTGCATGCAAGTATCCTGGCACTTCGAAACTGTGGCGGAACCAATTTCAAGACAATCTTTGGCTATTATAATTGTTTATTTTATGGACGTTGGGGATTAGTCCAACAACCCTGAGGTCTGAGAGCGGGTAAACACGGCTCATACTGAAATATTATTTGGCAATATCTGCCTTTTAAGATTACAGAAGAGACTGAAAAATAAAAAGAGTCATGTTCTTCTGGCATCAAAAGATGAAATAAACTGTATATTTAAAATAATTGATAACTTTATTGAACGTTATTTTCAAATGAAAGTGTTAAAATATTTTTTAACAAATGAGACTTCTTTTGAATTGTAAGATATTCTAAGACAGAATAACGAAAAGTTTTCTTTTCTTATTGAAGTACAATAATCTCAGAGTTGCCAGTCATTCATATGCAAAGACAAGCAGTTACTCCAGTTGAACTCTTCTACAAAGCGCATATCTAAGGGAGAATCGTATTCTTGCTGATATGAAAAACGTAAACTAGTAGCAAGCGTCATCATTGCTGGGACTTAACATTTAAATCGACTCTTTTATGCTTGAATACAAAGGAATATTATTATATTAGAAAAATCCTCACAGAGGTATAGTGAAATGCAATGTTTTACAACACAAAGAATTCATTTTTTTCAGTCAGCGTTAAGTTAGTCCAATTGTCATTGTTCAGTTACACAAGATTCCAGAAAGAATTTTGAAAAAAGGGTTATTTCACGTTTTTTAACGAAAGAAAAACGAAAAATATCATAGAATCGCAACAGATTTTTTATGCTTATTATAATGGATATGTTTATATGAGCGACACAAAAATACATGTACAATAAATAGTTCACGATTAATTAAAACTTCAATTATAAACTGTTTTTGTGTACAAATTTTTCTCCTTATCAATAGATAAGGAAAAAAATATTAATTTCTTATTTTTGATGATATGTTATAGTTAGTAGTTTTTTTTTGTTACATTAGTTTTTGAACTCTCGTATTACTATCCAAATTATTGTCAGGACTTGGTATTTGTCTGCCATGATCAACCATTTAATTTTTTACAGTCGTAAATAACTATTAAAAACTCAACTTACGAAATGATCAACCATTTAATTTATTGGAGTCATAAATAGCTATTAAAAACTCAGCTCACGGTGTTTATCGTAAATTCTAGTGTTTCGATGGGAAGGTGTCAGGTTTTGATACTTGTTCTCCTATCATCAAGCATTTAATTTATTATAGTCATAAATAGCTATTAAAATTTCATTCATGGTATATATCGTGAGGGTGATATGCATTTTTATGTAGACAAATTTTAAGAGAACCGTGTAAACTGATATGACTAACGTGTTCCCATCGGCCCAGAGCTATTAAGTATGTCTTATGTAAACAAATTTTATAATTTATGATTCGGTTATAGTTAATAAATTTCGTAAAGGGATTTTTGAAGTTGTAACAGCTCTAGGGGGACTTTTTTGGTTCAAGTAATTTTTTTACGCTTTCACACGGTTGGATGGCCATAAAATTTTAAGAGTCTACGACCGACATTCTATAAGGAGTTTTTATATTGTGACGTCAGAATCTCATGCGCCTTATAACCGGTGCACACCGTCTATAGCGCCCCTTCTCGGTTGCGATTTCGTCCTGTTAAAAGCTCCTATACTTATCATTGGTCGCTGTAACTTAATTCCAAGTTTTCTAAAAGTATTTCTATAAACTTAGTGTTCACTTTATTTCCATAAAATTGGCTGGGCAAATCCTATCCATACGAGGATTTTGTTATTGCCGTGCGTTTATAATTGAGTAAATTCTTGTAATTTACCCAAGTGACAATCTTGAGATTTACTTACCACTTTATCTCTGGTCAAAATCAGCTGATCCTCACAGAATATCGAGCGCACTAATTGTCGCGAAGTCTTCAGGACCGGAACGAATCTCAAAGAGCCCACTCCAAATTCCGTTTCGTCGCGTGAGACTGTATTACGGCACGAGTTGACGCCCACCAACCATACTGGGGCGACTTCTTCATTTCAACGGCCCTGTTGTAGCAGCACAAGGCCGGAGAACCATATAGCAGTCAACCTGTGGTCTTGCACCTGATTTCGAACATTGGAAATACATTGTGTCAATTGTATTGAAGTAAGATGAATTTGTTTATTATCTTTGCTTGTCATTCAATGGTGATATCTGAGTAAATTTAGAGATTGGTGATATCAAATTATTGAGAATTGGCACAACTTTACAACGAACTGTTGTGAAATTACCCCTCAAATAGAAAATACTTCGATTGTCTGTCCATCTGAAAGGATAGCGGAGTATCAGAAAGTAATCTGCCCAATTTAAGTTTTCTGACGGGCTATCAGCTCGTCAAGATCAAATATATAACTATTTAACAGCAAATATTGTTTCATTGTATATTTCTACCTATCCAAGCACTGCCGACTGACTACTTCTTCCCACTATACCTTGAGATCTAATAGAGGCTTGCCCTATAGCCACTGACTGAGCTACCGGAATAAAATACATACATTGTTACATCTACGGTTTTAGTAATGCAATTGAAATGATTAAATAAGGGAATTGGAGATACCTATTATTATGGTTTTTATGTTTTGCAGAGAAAGTCTCCATATATATATTTTATCATATATTATGTATAGTTAGTTACTTAAAAATAAGTAAAATTAATTTTATGGAAGTACTCAATTTGAAAATATAGATTTTAATAGGACTATTGAAATATTGAGTTGAGTGTTAAACCTTGAGTTCTTTGTGAGATTGCATTATGGTTTGTGATTTTTTTAAGGTAGTCGACCCACAAAATAGGGATTTGTTAATCCATAATATCTATTGTCATTTTTCGTTAAAAAAACTATTGATTATAGTCAGGTTTAAGGTTTTATTATCCCAAGATTAGTACATTTTTTTCATGGAAAGGCTGTATATTGTTTGTGTTTTCACATTAAATTGTTTAGCTTAATTTGTAAACAATTTGCATTATTTAACATTATTATTATTATTTGATAATATAAAATTTTTAATTTTCAAATTTTCGTCGTCATCCACAAAATGTTTTTTTTTTTATAATAATGTGAAATGACAAATTTTTAAATCTCGTGTCTACATATTATTTATTTGACCTATTTTCTTATCTAATTTGGTTTTTCTTCTTTTAGCTTTACCTATACGCTTATGAAAGCATTAAAGTAAACTAGGAATTCATATTTAAGTACACCGATTACCCTAAGCGCGCTCGTGGAATTTATTTAAGGCAACAATCAAACAACAATAAATACATATAAAAGAAGAATCAAGCCCGAAACGCCTGGGGTGTTAAGTAACTACAATGTTGGCCGGTCAATCGATTTATAAACAAATGCTAGTAGCCAAACCATTGCTGTAAAATAGATCAAATCGAAAAATATGGGCTGAGACTCGTATAAAAAATCTGAAATAATTGAAAAAAAAATATTTGTCAAAATAATAAGTCTATTCAGGTTCAATAATAACTGAATCGATTTTCTTCTTTGCTGTTACTTTGAGTGGATTCACCATTTTCCTCGGGCCCTGGAAATTCCCACATTTTCGATATTTTCCACATACTCGATTTCACAATAATATCCGGAAACACCATTAGTCTTATAGCTCTAACTGTTGTTGGAATTTCTCTCTCCTTTTTCGCATTCACCTTCACTTGGTACCTTTATATACTGCGAGCAGGGTTGATCAATTTTGATTTCAATGAATTATTTTGAGAAAGTATAGCAGAAACTTTTTCATCGAACCACTTGTTTAAAACATGCTCGTGTACTTAAGCCTGACAAAAAAAAAAAACCAAACTCATGAATTTGAATGGGTTGTGCAGAGATACTACGAGTACATAATTATATTTGGTGGCCTGTTGCCCAAAATAAGACTATGACTTTCAAAAACTTAAATTTCTCTTTCGGTGGTCTCAGACTTTTCTGTCAGCGCCGCAGCTATCTTTTGCATACAGAAAAGGAGCGGCTTGCTGAAAATATTTTTTTGGTCACCCTAAAGTTAAACCTATTTTTATAAAGGAATTATTAGTTCCTAGATATAGTTTAGGAGAAGGTGGAACTCAAAAAATCTAAGATGCGTACTGTTACACAATAAACGTTGTATTCGCTATATTTTTTTTAAAGATGAAAAAGATAATGTGACAACAGTTTTCTACCTACGCTACTTTTTGTACTTTTGTACCACTTGGCTTTATCCGTAAAAAGAGCAGCCATCGTTTCCATAACCAGATAAGTGAGATGAAATAAGTATAAAGGCAATCTAATATAGAGTATAACGACGGTTAAGCTGAGACGCTGGACGTTAAGCTGGAAGATAACAGTAACAAGACTTTAACTACTACCCAAAAGAACAAGAAGATAATGATGACGCAGGGTTATTATGCAGTCACCCTGCAAAGTTGCTGATACGAAACATTAATGCCGTCAATAAAGTGATTCCTCGTCTTGAGTCATTACTTAAGCGAAATATATTATTATGGAAGCGTCAGCATAACTTTAGTCCACAATAATTCAAGAATGTTTATTGTTTAAGGTAATAAAGTGCACTCATCGCTTTGATTATACTCCAAGTTGAAATTTAAATTGTACCGCCTTAAACTTCACATATAAAACATTTTTATTATATTTATTAGTTCCATTACCATTCCTGATATAAAAGTGCATTTTGTGACCAATAAGATTTTCTTATCAATCAATCCAAAATATATTGATCAAAAAATATTTTGAACAAAATGTACTAAGAATTTAAAGCATTTTATGAAGAAAAAATACTTTACTCATTACATAAGAAACAATATTGCATAAAAGCTTAATTTTAGTTAATGTTTTCTTGTTTTCAGTGTTTCCTAATATATAATTGAATAAATATAGTCATATGTATATATTTATGCTAAAACTAGAACCGGTCAAATTTCGTTGGAAATGGGCAACAAGATATAAAACTATTTAGATAATGTTTACAAAATAGAAAATTAAAATGATACCATTACTTAAACTGTAACAGAAAATAATTGATTTGAAGCCAATATCCTTAATTATGATTCACAACAATGAGACAGGTCAATGAACTTACTTACTCAAGAATATAAATGAACCATCTGTGTCAACAGTCCGAGATACCCAATATTGGAGGTTACGGCCCATCATAAATGGGATCATGCAGACAGTCCAGTAAGGTTAGGACCCTCCGATTTGGGGAACAGGATAAAGATTAGAATTCGGAGAAATTTCTAACAATGCGTTCTTTGGTGAAATACGCATGATTTCATTTTAGAAGTTTCAAATCTGATTCCGAATTATAATCGAGTAAGTTAAATGAATTGAAATTATTTTCTAACTACTAAATTTTCAAAGGTTTAAAATTTAATACGCTTTGAATATTTAAAAATAAGCGCTCACATAATGGGAAATCAAAAATACAGGTACATATTAAAAATAAGCGCTCACATAATGGGAAATCAAAAATACAGGTACATATTAAAAATAAGCGCTCACATAATGGGAAATCAAAAATACAGGTACATATTAAAAATAAGCGCTCACATAATGGGAAATCAAAAATACAGGTACATATTAAAAAAGGGATTTGAGGCAAGTTTTCTAATTTTATATTAATAATTTTAAAAAACTTATGTACATATCTTGTATAACGATGTTTCGTTAATAAATATCACCTCACGGGTGATATGATGCTTTTTTTAATTTTTAAAAAGCACGCCATAAGCATTACTAAATTAATTCAAGTGACAAAGAGAGTAAAACACATCTACATTCAATAATAAATATTAAGGTTTCTGTCCCTCAGTGCATAAGAATCTCTAATATTTGGAACCACATAACAACAATCAAATGCAGAATGATAAGTCATATGGACTGTTGAAAAAATCCCTCGAGATTTTTAAAAGCCCTGCATACTCCAGTCTGGAAGACAGATGACTTATCAACGTGACTTAGTTGATAAGTCGCCTGTCTTCGAGCCCGAATATTGCGGGCCCGATTGCTATTGCTACCCAGATTTTTTTAAGGAATGTTCCAGTCCGATTTTTTCTTAACCCTTTTAATCCCACGGGCTGATTATCGGCCCCAACTAGTGTATGCGAAAAAACCCACAGGGCCGATCATCGGCCTCAAAGTTTTCATACAAGTTTTTATATTAAAAAAAAAATTATATGAAATATGATAATTACTTAATATTTTACACTCTACAGGGAGGTCTACACAACAAAATTAGGTTTAAAACTAAATTTTAACTGAGATAAGAAATAATAAATAAACTACTGTTTTTTTTTGCCAAAAAATGCTGGGAATTTTTCGCACATTTTATGCAAAATATGCTAGGATTAAATTAATGAATGTTTTACACCTGTCTTGTTGGTTGGAAGAGATTGGCACAAGGCAATTAACCTTTTAGGTTGTACTACTCGTACATACAACGAAACCCTTCAAGTTGTACTACATACAACAATTGTTAGTGGCCAAATATTGAAGTATATTTTTAGACTATGATTTATTTTCTTTGAAAATAATATCTTTAACGATTTCCCAAATATGTTTTTATGCAGGAACTACTATAAGGAATAAAAAAATTGCAGAATAAGAAACATTTGTATAAAAAATCCCCCAAAGTGACTTCAAATTGTTATTAAAAATTGATAAAAAGAGCTAGTAAAATCGATGACCCTACAAGAACGAAATCGCCCAGCGACCTTCTGAAGAGGTTTTCGTTGGCTGCATAGCTACTCGTGTAGCCCGACTACGCGGCTCGTGGCTGGAAAGAAAACTAACATATTTTCCCAATTCTCGGCCAGTATATTACATCCAGAAATAATTGCTTTACGAAAGATGTAACTTTTTATTGAGATAAATGATATTAATCTCCGTAACATATTAAATGATCAACGTTCATGTAATATATAGCTGAGTTATTGTTTTTCAAATATTTTACTCAGATCAAGATTGTTATATTAGCATTATATTTCTCACGAGTGCCAAGATACGGTTTTTCGATATATTTTTTAACAAAACCTTTTTTGGGTGGTTTGGACTTTTGGATCCAATTATTGATAAAAGGCTGATGAAACAAATCTACATCGACGTCAGTGGGAATCGTGAAAAAGGTATCGTTCACCGAATATAAGATGATTACACAAATTAATCTTTTTTTGAGACAAAAAAAGGCAACAAGTCAGATAAACCGTAGGAGTTTAAGAGAGAATGTAAGTATTTCGTGATGGAGAAAGCTGAAGATATATCAATGGGCTCTGCTCTGTGCGTACTCCTACAGAAAAACGGCGCGATTGTTTGTACGAGTATGTGTGAGATTAATCATGGATCATATTCATTAAGATATCAAAATACTTTGAATATCACTTGATTTGAAACAAATTTATAATACGAGACAAATTTATAATAATTTATATTCGTAATATCTTCCTTGTTATAATTCTCATCACTGTATATAAGTATGTGTTGTGATTGTTTTTTGCTTGGAACTGTTGAAACCAGTAGGGCGCAAGAATTTTAGATTGAGGGTCATTTTACGAATGTAAAATACCATATCTTCTTCGGGATATTTTTATAAACAAATAAAATTTTAAACATTTATATTTTAACTGAATCATAACAAAACGATGCGCCAGTGAAATAATTTTCATTGATAAAATATATTTCATTGGCCCATCACTGGTTGTAACTATCCATCTATAGTAATAATAAAAAATTATATAGCACAATTTAGAGAGTAAATTCTCCTAAAGGGCACTATTACTTGGGATTCGAACGGACTATTATTGTCAGATTAAAAATATTACAAAAAACAAGTTCACTTTAAAGATAGAAGGTGGTGGCTGCAACCATTAGTTCACTTTAAAGATAGGAGGTGGTGGATGCAGCCATTAGTTCACTTTAAAGATAGGAGGTGGTGGCTGCAACCATTAGTTCACTTTAAAGATAGGAGGTGGTGGCTGCAACCATTAGTTCACTTTAAAGATAGGAGGTGGTGGATGCAGCCATTAGTTCACTTTAAAGATAGGAGGTGGTGGCTGCAACCATTAGTTCACTTTAAAGATAGGAGGTGGTGGCTGCAACCATTAGATTGGGAACTTTTCTGTTTAGAAAAGCATATGCAGTGAAAAAATGCTAAGGAAGACGGACTACGAGTACATAGAAAACTTTGTATACTCGTATTTTCCGATATGTAAAAGTGACATATTCGCTTTTAATTTAGGGGAATTGTGTGTGTGTGTAGTGTTCATATACGAGTATAATCATATTTTTGTACAAGACTTACCAAAAAGATAAGCCTTCAAATGCTTCTTTAAGCTACCCACGCCACCCACATATATTATATAACACTTTGAGGCAGACTTAATGCTAACTGAAATTATATGAATTATTTTTTTATGAATAACCATCTGGTTTTAATTCTACTTGGCATTTTAAAATAATGAAAAAAAATCGATCCAGTTGAAATATTACTCGAAAATACGAACATTAACAAAAATAAAAATCATCAATTAATGAAATATTTTTTTTGCTCTTGGACCATTCTGTATTGTATTATAGTACAATTTTATTCAATATTGTACAAGCTGGAGGCTTTATTACCATGCAACAATATCTTCAACCAACCAGAAAGTTGAGGAGACCATAAGTAAACACTAAACAGGAACTTTTTAAAAAATTGGACCTCAACTGAAATTGAATCTGTTACACCCGTGCTAGAAGATAAATGTCTAATTTACTAGGCCACGGCGATATTAACCTTTCCTTCCCGGTGTTGGGTATCTTCTACACGTTGCTTCAAATAACCATCAATATGTCTATAAATATAATAAATACAAGGTTAAGATTCTAGGTATTCCTCCATAATATATTTACGCATTGATTTAAAAAATAATATTAATAATAATCAGAATTTATCGACTACATCGTAAGTATTTTCTGAATATCGGAAACAAATTCGCATTTAAACGCTGTGAGTGCCTCGATCTTGGGTCTTGACGATAGGTGAAAAGTATGCGGGAAGCGCGACACTATATTCGCATCTCACTTTTGCATACGTCACTGAATAGCGAGCAGCGCAATTGTCTCCACCTCGCAAGTGTAAGCGACGCCCGAGTTAGCCCCCAACCCTGCCGCGCTGCAGTAGCTGTTGAGCTGGCAACGAGACTAGACCTACGCCCGTTCCGTGAGCGGTGCCAGATGGTTTTTTAATGTTTTCAGCAAATAAATTTCAATTATTATAATTTTTAGCTTCAATTATAATTAATTAAGGGGATTATCTATGAATGTTCTTATTTTTCCGATTTAAAATCGCTAATTTTTGATCGCGTACTCACTACCCAACACCGGAACACGCGTTTCATTTTTATCACCGTAAGGGAAGGGTTAAATGCAGCTTTCAACCAATGGTCCATTTTTACCATTATTTGGCTATATCGTAGTTTGTTTTCTTGTTCGGCGCCATTCAACAATACCAGTAACTATAAGCTTCGCGAGACCCATGGTATGTTCTAAGTATATTTATACATCATTAATTTTTGACCCTTAATGTTACACTCTTAAAAAACCGGGACATTTGAATGGTTGAATTAAAATAGGCACTAAGTACCAAAAAAAAACAAAAAAAACTAAGTATGCAGTTTCGTTCTACTCGTATATGTCATATATTATGAAACTGCATTCTTAGTTTGTTTTTTTTTTGGTACTTAGTGCCTATTTTAATTCAACCATTCATTTATTTATCGTACAGTCAATAGGATTTAATACATCGGTTGTCAATACCATATTTAAAACTGATTTAACATTTTATATTAAGTTATAGAGAAACAAGAATTATTTTTCTTGTTTTTCCAGAACATATTTGTACAAGCTTCCATCAGATACAAAGTTATCAGGAAAAACAATTTTGATCGAAAGCGTTTTGGTATATAATACCAGTAGCTTATATTCAAATCTTTCTTTGATTTCATTTGAATATTTTTTTTCTCTTCGATATTTTTTTCATTATAATCGAATTATCTTTTAAATGCTTAATGCTATGTAAGCCCGTATATGGTATTTAAATAAGATTGCCAAAAATGAACAGGTTTGTAGAAGGCAGCATATATATCGTCATTGCAGTATAAGTACGAGTATAATCGAATTATCTTTTAAATGCTTAATGCTATGTAAGCCCGTATATGGTATTTAAATAAGATTGCCAAAAATGAACAGGTTTGTAGAAGGCAGCATATATATCGTCATTGCAGTATAAGTACGAGTATAATCGAATTATCTTTTAAATGCTTAATGCTATGTAAGCCCGTATATGGTATTTAAATAAGATTGCCAAAAATGAACAGGTTTGTAGAAGGCAGCATATATATCGTCATTGCAGTATAAGTACGAGTATAATCGAATTATCTTTTAAATGCTTAATGCTATGTAAGCCCGTATATGGTATTTAAATAAGATTACCAAAAATGAACAGGTTTGTAGAAGGCAGCATATATATCGTCATTGCAGTATAAGTACGAGTATAATCGAATTATCTTTTAAATGCTTAATGCTATGTAAGCCCGTATATGGTATTTAAATAAGATTACCAAAAATGAACAGGTTTGTAGAAGGCAGCATATATATCGTCATTGCAGTATAAGTACGAGTATAATCGAATTATCTTTTAAATGCTTAATGCTATGTAAGCCCGTATATGGTATTTAAATAAGATTACCAAAAATGAACAGGTTTGTAGAAGGCAGCATATATATCGTCATTGCAGTATACTCGTAAGTATAATCGAATTATCTTTTAAATACTCAATGCTATATTGGCCCGTATATTTAAATAAGATAACCAAAAATTAACAAGTTTGTAGAGGGCAGCATATATATCGTCATTGCAGTATAAGTTTTCTCAAACAACAATCATTTATTATAAATACTGAACTGCAGAACAAAACTAAAATAAAATTGAATGTGTTACGGATGTTTTATGTATAAGTAAGAAGAGAATCTTGAGCTAGTTTAAATAAATAAAAAATGTGAGTACAAAATTCTTAAAGAGTTACAAAACAAATATATTAGTCTGGAATGAGTGACTTGCAAAGAAGAAGTAAACCGAAGGTGGAATAGAAGAAAGAAATTTTCGAAAAAAATTGACTGACGGAAATGTAAGAACACGATAAACATAAGAGGATATATGACGACATGTATATTAGGCAAATGCTATTTGTTTGGGTATGAAGATAAGGATATCTGTTCTTTCTGCATATCTCAAAAAGTA
The DNA here is from genome assembly GCA_949825065.1 of Odontocerum albicorne. NCBI lineage: Eukaryota > Metazoa > Arthropoda > Insecta > Trichoptera > Odontoceridae > Odontocerum > Odontocerum albicorne. Next base: position 35,898,998 of record OX463838.1, read on the forward strand.
TATCATCATTACTGAGGGTCGTGATCTGTGGGATGTTGGTGGTACAGATTGCCACATCCCATCTTCAGTCCTTTCGGTTATTTGTCATTTGTATGGCTGTGTACAGACTCTTCGGCTCATAACTCTAGATCAAAAGTGATCTACCTACACGTCTTCTTCTTGGCACCCTTTATATGACCATCATTTTTTTCATGTTATCTGGCTCCCGTCTGGAAACGTGCCTGAAAAAACCGCAGAGGGCGCCGGGAAATGGATATATCCTGATGATAATTATAAGTGTAATAAATATATTATTATGCTTAATAAGAGTTTTACCTATATTATAAATGATTTCTGCCAAAAAGGTGTTAACGCTGTTTCGTAACAAAATATCACCTAAAAATTCCTTTATTTTTTTATTCGTAATAGACATTCAATATAGCCTCTGAATAAATTCAGTTTGAATCAGATCTAAAATCAGGATGCTAAAAACTGATCTACTCGTACTATCCACCAGAAATACAGTTCAGTTCGATCCCGCCATCAGTCACGCTGCTATGGGGGACAAAATACTCGAAAGTCCCCACCCAGCGCGATCTATACTACAAGCGCGAGGTCACGTAGGGACGAAGAAGGAACTGCCCAAAGGGACTATTTCTCCGGTGGTGACACACCTAAGTGGGACGACGAATTTAAGGTCCACTTCACGGGAGGGGGAGAATAACTCGCAGCGCATTAAATATACCTACTTAAGAAGCTGCTTAAGGCCTGGAATTTAAATAGCCAAGCAAGTTACCCGTACTTTCACAGAAAATTTTTAATGCAGCAAAACTATTCTTTGACATTACTGGATCGGAATAGCCAATCGATCCGTCGATGAACTCGATTATCATCACAGAATGTGACAAGATTGAAGTTCAAGAATTTGTCATTAGAGCTCCCATGGCCAGAGATAAATTGGGTAGACCAATACTTTGGGTATACCCACCCAGAAGGAGTTGAGGTGTGCCCTGATGACTAGAACAAGCAATGCATACTCTGATGTTTGGACTCGATATCTAGATTGTTCAGATATAATAAAGACACAAACTTATTAAATCTACAGTGATACATAGAAAACCCTGAAGCGTGACTCCAATAAGAGTCAATAAAGTACCTTAACATTATCTCGTTATATCCATATTAAACTTTTATTATGAAGGGGGTATTTCATAAATTTAAGCAACTTTATTTTACGATAGAACAAGTCCAAGCTGTGTGCTATCATACACGAAAGTTTATACGAAAGAACCACGACGTACATTAAAAATATAAAAAAACCCACTCGAGTTGCAGATGTCGCGAAGTGCTGTAACGCCATATTGCGCTCGCCGGGCCCGTCCACAAAAACGGTCGTTTCTTCCTCTCCGTTTCTTTTTTGACCATAATAAAAAATCGTACGGTGGAAATCACACGAACTAGGCCATTCTGCATACATTTGGTCATTTTTTGTTCAATTTATGAATACTCGTGTTCCTCGGAAACAGGGATGTATTTTCTTGTAAATTAATTCTATTCAATTTGATACGAAACTTTTAATGTATTTCTAGATAGTTTTCACGATATATGTATATTGTGCATTTTGTTTTATATTGTTTGATTATTTTATTGCCGCATACAAATAATTTTGTTCAAATTATATTTTTTTAATAATCTATGGAAAAACGGAAACAGTTTTTCTACATAATATATTTGTGGGTCTAGACCAGTTTATGCTAACCACACATCTGCTTTAATATTACACATTTACCCGAATTTTCAACACAATTTTATCAATATTTTTGAAAATATGAAAATTTGTTATATTACAGAACGAATGAATCTCATACCTAACATATTAAGTTATTGAATTTTTTATCACATATGATAAAAAACATATACAGATACCATCACACCATGTCCCTTTAGGGGTAAGCAGAGAGGACAGATTTTCATTATTTCTTTCCATGTACACAACTCTCGCTTCGTCCCCATCCATACATCTTATTATATATGCTTTCCTGTTTATTATACTCTTCACCATTCCTTTAGTGAAAAAATCTCCAAATATCGTCTCCACTCTTTCCTTTGTCCAGTTTTTCATCGGTCTTTGTTTATTTCAGATATATATCTATATAAAAGCTATCTAAAATGTATAAATAGTATTAAATTCACCACTCATGTTGCCTAGGCCGATAAAATATGCCTCTTGTTCCTTAATTTTAGTTTCCCAGAAATACAAATATTTAAATTAATCAGTTAATTTCCTCTAAATTTTAGAATAATGTTAGATAACAAGGAAGATTTTAACTCATTCTAGATAAGTTTTATCTAATTCATTTGTAAAATTGAATCAATTTGGGACAAAAGAAAATAAAACACTCCTATAAATTGTTAAATATTTTTTAGTGTTCAGTACCCCTTACCCTGGCCTAGACAAATTCAATTCGAGTTTTTCGAGAAACAGATGACGAAAAAAAATATGCGAGTTAAGTAATGAAAAGAAGGTTTTGAGGCATAGAATACTGTTTTTAAGGACTAAGTATTCAAATTTGAAAGTATCATAAAAAAGGTTTTTACGCCCATCATAATATAATACCTACATTTTACAGTCTACATACCATACGAAATCCTTTCTTCGACAGTCATAATTCACAATACAACGTTACTTCTAACCTAATAAATTTCAAAAATACACTATTATTTATGAATTATGACTTATAAAAAAATATATAACGCAATCACATTTTATAAACAAGACATTATTTTTACTTATCCATTTTATATTTATTGGTTTTAACTGAAGAAAATATTTCTCAAGACGCAAATTTACCTACGCCTGGCTGATTTCAACTTCGATTCAAGACATTAAAATGTTATAAAAACGACGAACTATTATAAAGCAATTCCATTTAGACCCGCGAAAAGAATATATATGCATTACGTTGCCCGAAATCCTTCTCCTTAAAACTTTAAATCGTCAAATATCAATTTGAAAATTTTATTGAATTAAAAAATATTAGGTAAAAAGAGCTATTTTTTCAAATATATTTTTTATCATTCAAAACAATCAAATCACTAACGTATAAATACATATCCAAGTTAATTAAACCTACATATGGCTTTCATGATATTTCTAAGTGGTTGGTTCTAATTAGTGTACCAGATTTTATTGTAACAATACAATTAATATGGGTTTAATTTGTTCTCCATTCAGAATGAAACGAGAACAAAAATAGATTTGATTATATCTCAGCGGTACCCTAAACACTCGGTTTTCACTCGTAATAAATCCCGTCACGTCGGGAATAGATTCTAAGGATAAAGGGAAAAATTAATACCGAGAAAATTAATCGGCCTCTCGTGTTGTATCACCAAAACATTGGAGAAGTGAAACTATACCGCGCCTCATGCCCGCCATGGCCGCCGGGTGCCGTAAAGGTGTGGATTTAATAAAACAGACTTGCTGCCGTACATTAATCAAATTCTCAAGTGACAGATTCATTTGCAATTTTGACACAAGACTCTGCTTATTAAATTTGTGAGAAATTTCCCTTCTTTGAAACGACATTCAATTTTAAGACGTTTTTATGCCCTTGCGCGTAGTTAAACAACGTATTATTGGATACTACGGGGAAGCTCTAAATGCCGAGCCGCGCTCACATCTCAGTCAAAGTGACGCTTAAACTTAAATTATTATTCAAAATGCTTGTGTAAAAGAAACACGGCAAATCGAATTAAGAGTTTTATTTATAAACTCTTCAATTTCTTTAGAAATTTTCCACAACTTATCCGTTAAATTTTCGAACAGCAAAGAGTTAAAGTCTTAAAAATATAACAGTATTAATGTCAAAATGAATGGGCGTGGTAGAAGTGAACAAAATGTAACATATAAACTGTATTCACACGTAAACTTCAATCAGATGTACTTTATCTTTAAAAAATTTAAAGAAGAACAAAAATCATTATTTATCTGAAAATATTCCTCGTCCATAAGTCTTATGCAATTCCCATCCTTATCCCTATTATCCTTACTAGGGAAGGGATATGCAGGGGATTTATCTTTTGTTAGTTTTTCTCAAATATTGTTTTCGTACACTGTGTTAAAGACACGGTCATGGATACCAACAATAATTATTAAACAAAAGCTGGTTAATAAGAATATATTGCTTTAGAACAATAAATCCACCAGATGCATTGGTATGACAATATTTTTTTACATAATAATAAATAAATGTACACACGCAGAAAGAAGCGTTATCCATCTGTAACGTGCACTGACAATCTAACTCATCTTCCTTCTTCTTAAATTCTTGAATGGCCGTGAACTCCTATGTATGAAGAAGTATACGCCAGTGTCAAGTGATGTCCAGTTCATAGGATCTCGATAGTTCTATTAACATGGGAAACATCGGCGCACTCGATTACCGCGTCCGTTGCTGATATTTTGAGCATACTTAATTAACTCGACCCGGAACTACTGTTATCTAGTGAGATACCATGGAGGGAAATTATTTTACAACTAAGCTACAAAGTTTACAACTAAATGAACATTAACAATAAGATGATAACTAAATGTGTAGTAAGCGAGTGGATAATTTCAAAGATGACAAATAATAATTCGATGTCAAATACGAGTATACTACACATCATACTTTAAAAATAATGTTTTTTTAAGAATGCCTCTAATATTTTATTTATGTTAACCGTCCTTTCATTTTGTCGCTCAAACCAATAAACACAAAAAATTTCTGTAAAATAAACACATAAACAACATAATGCTCTAGTTTTCAAACTGACAAGTCGATCAATAAGTCCCGAGACTAACTACTAAAACAACATTTGTTTGCCAAAATTCTTCTTTATTCATCAACATAGTCTCCTTCAAGGGCGATACATTCATTCCAATGCTTTCCTAACTTTTCTATGCCAGCCGTGTAGAACGATTTATCTTTGGTTTCAAAATAGGCGTTAGTTTCGGCAATCACTTCTTCATTGGAGCCAAATCTCTTTCCCTGGATCATCTTTTTAAGGTCTGCTAACAGCCAATAGTCGCTGGGGGCCAAATCTGGAGAATACGGTGGGTGCGGAAGCAATTCGAAGTTCAACTCATGCAATTTGGCCATCGTTACCATCGACTTGTGACACGGTGCATTGTCCTGATGAAAGTGAACTTTTTTCTTCTTGATATGGGGCCGTTTTTTTGGAATTTCTGCCTTCAAACGCTCCAATAACGCTATGTAATATTCACTATTGATGGTTTTTCCCTTTTCAAGGTGATCGATGAATATGGTATAATATGCGCATCTCAAAATACGGAGGTCATAACCTTCCCGGCCAACCATTGAGTTTTTGGTCGCTTCGGACGACTTTCACCGGCTGCTCTCCACTCAGCTGACTGCTGATTTGATTCCGGAGTGTAGTGGTGGATCCAAGTTTTATCCATTGTCACATACCGACGCAAAAATTCCTGTTTATTTTGCGTAAACAGTGCCAAACAGCGCTCTGAATCATCGATGCATCGTTGTTTCTGTTCCATTGTGAGCGAACGCGGCACCCATTTCGAAAAAAGCTTTTTCATGACCAAATGTTCATGCAAAATAGTGTAAACATTACCAAACGATATCTTTAGGATGTCAGCTATCTCACGCAACTTTACTTTGCGATTTTCCATCACGATTTTGAGGGTTTTTTTATGTTTTCTGTTGTAACAGCCCCATTTGGATGACCAGAGCGTTCAGCATCATTTGTGTCTGTACGACCGCGTTTGAAATCAGCATACCACCGACAAATGGTTGTTTTCGAGGGAACAGAGCCCGCATAACATTTTTCAAGCCATCGCTGAGTTTGAACGGTATTTTTTCTAATTAGAAAGCAATGTTTCATCAACACACGAAATTCGGTTTTTTCCATTGTTTTGAAAATAGCACAAGTAGCGTCACTAAAACCACTGTAACTCAATGACACAATGTCGGAATGTCATGAAAGTTTGACACGTAACTTCTAAAGGTTGGTACTAACTGAGAATGGTATGGATTTGTTATTAGAGGCGCCATATGTTGTTTAGTTCCGGGAATTGTTGATTGATACGTTATATTGCTCAAAAATAACAAATACATACATATTTTGTATTTACTTGAACATTACTAATATTTCAAATTACACTGAAAATAAACGCAATTCATTGTTCTGTTTCTATTAGGTCCTTACATATGAAATTGGCGTTTTGCCGTACTGGCAACTTTGATCTCAAATATCTTCTCTTTGGTTAGGAATACCAAATTCAAATTTATACAGCTATTTACTCAAGTATTTGTGTTTTGAAAATTATAATTCATTTGTTTTTTCCTCAATTGTTTTTTTTCTTTGCGTCACTCAGTTTACAAAATGGAAAACTTGAAATATCGCGTTATTTACGAGTACGAGTTCCACCGTGGCACCAGTGCTGCAGAAACGGCTCGAAGGATTAATGATGTGTATGGCGACGGTGCCGCAAAAGAAAACACAGTGCGTTTTTGGTTCCAACGTTTTCGTTCTGGAAATTTCGACCTGCATAACAAGCCCCGTGGACGGCCGGAGACCAAAGTTGATAATGAAGAATTGAAGGCTATTGTGGAAGCGGATCCATCGCAAACCACGTCCGAGTTAGCTGCAGGCTGCGGTGTTAGTGATAATACTGTTTTAATCCACTTGAAGCAAATTGGGAAGGTGAAAAAGCTTGAAAGGTGGGTACCTCACGAATTGAGTGAAGCAAATCAACAAACGCGCGTTGACTGCTGCGTTGCATTACTCAACCGGCACAATAATGAAGGAATTTTGAATCGAATCATTACCTGTGATGAAAAGTGGATCCTGTATGATAATCGGAAGCGCTCATCGCAATGGCTGAACCCTGCCGAACCAGCCAAACCATGCCCCAAGCGAAAATTGACTCCAAAAAAGTTACTTGTGAACGTTTGGTGGACTAGTGCTGGTGTCGTTCACTACAGTTTTCTTAAATCTGGCCAGACGATTACGGCAGATGTCTATTGTCAGCAACTGCAAACCATGATGGAAAAGCTAGCTGCTAAACAACCGAGGCTGGTTAATCGCTCTAGGCCACTGCTGCTTCATGATAACGCTAGACCACACACTGTACAACAGACGGCTACCAAATTAGAAGAGCTTCAATTGGAATGTCTAAGACATCCACCGTACTCTCCGGACCTTGCTTCAACAGATTACTATTTTTTTCGAAATTTGGATAACTTCTTGCAAGGGAAAAAATTCAACTCCGATGGGGCAGTGCAAACCGACTTCAAAGATTTTATTGATTCCCGTCCGAATGGTTTTTTTAGTAAAGGGATCGATGAACTACCTATGAGATGGCAAAAGTGCATAGATAGCAATGGTACATACTTTGATTAAATAAATATATTATATTAAAAAAAAATCAACTTTATGTTCCTCCCAAACAAAACGCCAATTTCATATGTAAGGACCTAATATTTGCGGTTTGATTCAATTTAGAAACTTAAAAATATATTTCTTTCCCATTTGTTAACATTTAACTTCACCTGCTCCCTCCTATCTTCCAATTACGCTTCAAAAACTTAAATATCTCTCTCTGGAAATGTACAGTTACCTACCGAATTGTGAGCCATTATTAAAAAGGATGGGAGAGTTGTACTTCGTTATCTTTAATGACCCAAAATGAAATACACCGCCAGAATTCCGTCTTCCCGCTAATGTTTCTAGTGAACAAGGACCTAGAAGTATGCCGGATGGAGTGCGATACTCCATAAGCGGTGGAAAACGAGCAAAACAGTGGAACTGTGGAGATTTTAATGGATATTTTAAAGGAATTCTGAACTATTGCGGACTGAGTAACGTCAGTTTTGTTAAACGGAGCCAAATGACACAAGTTTTATCTCAACTCAAAAACACTCATTTACATTTATTATGTAAAAAAAATTTTACTAAAAAATGCGCTAGAGAAAAACGATAAATTCTTAGTAACTTCAACTAACATTTCGATGTTATGAAAAATGTGTTGAAATAATTTTAATAGTATTAAACAAAAGTAAATCTTTAACTGATTTTCTTTTTCTTGAAATCCTCATTGTGTACCAATGCTTTTGTCTTTTATTGTAGTCAATTGCATAGGTGAATATTTATTTTGTTGCACAATGTTTTGTTTCTGTTTTAAATTCTATCTCACAAAAATGAAGTTTAATTTCATATTCTACCTCGAAAAAAATTTAATGATAATAAAAATATTTTTTAAGTATATTTTGTCTCTTCTTCCCCAGATGATTTTTCCATAGAAATAATTTCTACATAATATTTTCCTTTCAAGTATGATTTTTTTTAACAAAAGTTTTACTGAGAATATCGTCGTTGAAAGGATGTGCCTATATAAAGATCATAAATATCAAGATAATTTAAATTTATAATATGTATATACGAACCAAATGGCTGGTTCTCTGTCGGGATAAGCAGAGACGTCAGTACACCACAATACAACTTTTCTTCTTCTAAGTCCATACACCTAAACATGCAGCCCTTTCAATTTTTTTTTTGACTTTTTACCTATCCCCGAGAAAACTTCAATCGCTTTATCAGATCATGCATTTTTTTATTAATTTTACCATTACACTTTACATTATAGAGTTTATTTATCGAGTAAAGTCCTCCTCCGTACCAAGATGAACGCTTTTAATCGAACAACGGAGCCGGTCCCAAACCCTGGTAAAGAAGAAGGGATTATTGTTCTAATTTCCTTCCCTTCTCTTTTACTTTACCTCCCTTTCTCAATCCTCTACTTACACGCTTTGTTTTTGTAACATTCTTATCCATAATGGCACCCAATATGCCTCTATGCTCCGATTGTCTCACCTCGGTGTGATATCGTATCCAATACGGCGGTGTGGCCGTTAAGTTTTCTGGTGTGCAACGGTTATTTTACTTATAACAAACTCCACGGCATAGATTCGCTTTCCAACTGAACAAGTAAACTTTGAACGAAGAGTCAATGACTTTATACGATGCACCCTAAGACTGGGAGCCGGTGGCTCAAAATCGTGGAAAGTGGAGAGCTATCTCTATTCGAGCTGATAGCGTCTCAACAGCTTGAAGTATGATAAACAAACCTGATTTGAGCTTGCATCAGTGTTACCAGACGGATCAGCAAAATCCCCATATCAGATGTCTGTGAAAGGTAGTGCGCATCTATGATCGGGCTATTCTCTCAGAGAAGATCTTATGATCGACGTGGAGATTGACGACAGTTCGAGATTGACGATTGAATGGCGAAGAGATCCACGACTACGAGGCCCAGCAACAACGGCTACAATTTTGTCAGTCTTTCAGACAGATTCTTTCAACAACCCCAATCCACCAACGGGTATACTAGTTAAATTTAAATAACACACCAGTCATTAATTAGTCAATAACACTAGTGATGCAATTCTTTTTTTATTTAAAACTTTTATTTAAAGATATCTGACAGATTTCACTCAGTAATTCAATAGGATTAGGGAAATAATATTGGGAGGTAGAAAATTCTTTTCCAGATTTTATTTTAATTAATATTATTCTTATAATAGAACTTATCTTTTCAAGATTGTTCATACATAAAACGATTGTTCATAAATAACCATCATTCTGACCGACCTTAAAATTATTTTATTCGAGTGGAAGTTTTTTAATAAATGTGTTGTCATTGTTTTATATTGCAACGTCACAACTCAAATAACAGGATTCCTCTTCTAACACTGATAGTTCATCATTCCACTTTTGTTCGATCCAAAAAGGTTTTATTTTTTTAATGTTTTGCTGTATTTTTATTAATATTTATAACGCATAATCAATCTATCGATTTTATCATTTAGCGTTGTTCTATCCAGACTTCAATTAAACGTGTTTCAAACAGTTGGATATGTGTATTATGTACTGAAAAATGTAGACACGATAAGTGATAAAAAATAAAAAATATTGACTAATTATACTTTTGGCGCACAAGAATCACAAATGTGTAGAATCGCAAGAGTGATGAGGCCTCTTGATTACCTAATTTATAAAACAATTAATTTTCCATTCATTCTAATTTTTTACTGCCTTTATTTAATAAGCAATGAAAGAAATGAGTACAGAGATATTCTTATATCTGTTTTTTTATCGTAAACAGTGTTCAGTTTTACAATTTTCTTATATATCATATATTATGTTTTGTTTTTTTATCGTCGACAGTGTTCAGTTTTATAATTTTCTTATATTCGTTTTGTTTTTTTATCGTCGATAGTGTTCAGTTTTACACTCGACATTCATCCAATTATTTATATTTTATGATATGGATCACTGAGGTCTTCAATTGCATCTCATAATGAACTATGAATGAGTCTTCGTTGATTATTTCTAATAATCCAATAAAGACATTTATTATTTCATTTGATACACTTCAACACTTTTATTCACATTAGTGATACGCCTTAAATAATTTATCCAATAGAAACCATTTTGTTCGGCAGCACTAATCAAGTCTTCGGGTAAGTATCACTTGATTAGACACGAACAGTATTGGTCCGACTATAGGGCGGTTTTGATTGTAGGGCGACATCCTTTAATCTGTTTCGTGACCAAAACTTTACTGAACTGCTTTTTTACTAAACGATTGATTGACCTTGAAATTGGAACCGTAGCTCCTATAAACTATTTGATTGTAATTTATTTTTATCAAACACTGTTTATTCCACTTTTTTGTAACGGTATAACCCTACCGGTTTCAAGGCTTTCACCTCATCTTCAGGGGAGCACAAACAATACTAAATTATGTTCGAACTAGTACCGATATACACGCTTCAACGGTTGGGGACTTAGGGGTAAGGGAGGCATGGAACGATTTCGGCCAAAAGCGGAGAGATTTTTGGGATATAACTGTTTACCAGATGTTTGGATCGATGTACTGACTTAGAAATTTCTAGGACCTCTAATCTGTCCAGTTTATTTCCGTTACTACTGATATGTAAGAATTTGGCATCATCGATAGAAAAAGTATGGTTTTCACGGTGACAATGATTAGCCATTTCAGAATAAATTAGAGGATTTGTTAAGGCGGATTTGTGTTCACGAAATCTCTTTTCAAAAGATCTTCATGTCTTTCCTATATAGAAATTATCACAGTCAGCACATAAAAGTTTATACACACCACTGTTGCTAAGTATTCCATTTTTGCCTTTCCCATTAAATAAGAGTTTCCGGAGATTAAAATTAGTATAAAAAGCTGGCTTTATGTGACTTGGATTTTTTTTTGTTATTTTGTATGATATGTTTTTTTTATAAATAGGACTTTGCTCCATTTATAGGTATGCTTATAGGTGTCGTTAAATATATAATATTTTATAAGTTTATTTTTTGGTTTTGTTTTTTTAAAGTGAATCAATAAGGCTTCCAGGATAGCCATTATTTTTAGCAATTTTTTTTATGGTTTTTAATTCCTTTTTAAAATTGTCGTCGGTTAATGGGACACTCAGCAATCTATGTATGAAGCATACAGTTAAAGGCGGCGAATTTATGGTTATTAGGATGGTTGGAAGTTGCTGAAATTATAGAGTCTGAATAAGTATTTTTTCTATATATATCAAAGTCAAATGTGCCATTTTTCTGAGATAATGTTAGTTCCAAGATATTAAATTTTCTGTTTCTGTTCTGTTTCTAGTGTAAATTTTATAGTGTAAATTTTATTCGGTTGATTTCATTTGTTGAGCTCCTCACATTGCATGGTCACCGATCATATTTTTGAGGGTGTAAAAATATGAAAATGTAGCAAAAAAATAAGATCCAAACAACTGTCATAAATTAGCAGCACATCGGCAGATTGTGAACAATGCTGTTTGTTGAACAAGCTTATATAAAAAAACTGAGAGAGAGATTAATTGAAATATTTAAAGCAACATGAGAGTCTCGGCCATAAAATGTTTTATTTGTTATCAGACAATATATATATATATACGTTTCTTGTAAACAATGACATGTCGAATTTAGCACGTGTTCGCAGATAATGTCAAATCTTGCGCGTATACTCAAAGAAAGTTGAATCTCGTGCGTCAATATTATTGTTAGTTAATTAGCGGCACGCTATAAGTGAGGACTACAAGGGCGACAATTTTTGGACAAAGAAGTTAAATTTTCAGCAAATTGTAAGGTTTTGAAAATACATATAGATTTCACGGTCGATTGCAAAAGATGGAAGAGCACATACTATTGCCAATTTTTTTATTTTGCCAGCAGTGAATATTATTATTTCAATTGTTATGATTCAGAGTGCTAATGCAATTACTCAAGTTATTCCTTTGAGCGATTCTTCAGTACCGAGACGTATCGATGAGATGGCAAATGATGTGAAAAAACAATTAATTGCTCATTTGCAAGTTAAGAAGTTTCCTTTTCAAATAGAAAAATCTACTTAACGTGATAATGAAACCCTTTTAATGACATATGTTAGATTTTTTAATAATCATAAAACTTAAAACTGACACTGGTGATATGATTTATCACGAAGTAAAATGTTTTTATAGAGAAAGATACTATATTCCACTTGAAAATATACTAGCCTATGCAACCGATAGCAATGCTTCAATGGTAGGCAGATATCGAGGATTTATCATTTATCTAAAAAGTTATCTACCAAATATTTTTTCCATACAATGTGTAATCCATCATCAACATTTGGTTGCAATAAGATTGGGAGGACGTTTGCATATGAACACTTCATATTATAATAAAAACAGTAAATTTAATTCAATCAAGTCTACTTTAAGATCGTCTTTTCCGACAACTCTGTGATTTCTCATCACGAGGAAGATTTTGAGCACCTACTATTATACACTAAAGTTTGTTGGTTATCAAAGGGTAATTGTCTTCGTCGCATTGTTGCACTTTGAAACAGCATTGTATCATTTTTGAGTGACAAACAATTTGGAGAAGATATAGCTGGTGCAAAGTGTGATATTTTTTTATGTCAGGTATATTCGTTTAACTTAATTTATTAAACAAACAGTAACATGAGTAAATTGTAATCTCGTAAAGTGTAAAAAAGTTACTATCGCTTTTCTCGGAAAGGTCAATATTTTCAAATATAATATTGAACGTCGTGAGTTAACGCAATTTCCATCAATGACCACTATTGCCATCGAAGTACAAAATGATGATATTTTTATATGTATTCAACATTTGAAGCAGCTTCATGAAGATATGCCAGTTCGATTCAGTGATATAATAAATAAAAATATTCCAGATTGGGTTACGGTATAGATCCATTTGGTGTGAATGTAGCTAATGCTGAAATGTAATTACGAGAAAATCTCATGGAGTTACAAAGAGATACGAGAGCTCACGTTGAACATAAACAAAATAAGGATAATTTCTGGATAAATAGTGTAATTGCAAGTGAATTTCCACCGCTCTGAAAAGCGGCAAATATATATTTTATTGCATTTTCCACATCTTATGTCATCGAATCTGGATTTAATCGGGTAATTTATCTGCTCTCAAAAGCTCGTTACCCTCTTGATGTGAATAAATGTAATCCTCGTTTGTCGCTGACAACATTGCAGCCAGGCATTAAATTTTTTTTAAATTTGCATCAGTCACAAGAATCAGACTATATAAAGTAAATGTTCATTTATTACATGTTTTGTTTTAAAAACTAATACACTCGTATAAGTATGTATGTAGGTAGTTCTTAAGAAATATGTCATTATTATTTATAAATTTCATTTGTATTATTTAAATAAGCGGTATAATTTTTTAATGTTTATATTTCCCCTGAGTTATTATTATTGATAAGCGCCACAGAAAAAATATTAAACTCAAAAGGAGGCCACAGGTCAAAAAAGGTTAAGAAACACTGTTCTAAAGGACACGGAAGACACTCAAGATTGTAAAATTAAGTTAATAACTGAGGGGGGGGGGGACTAATATTGCCATATAATATCTAACTGAACTGTGTAAATTAAAACAATATTTGATTATTCTCATTCTTAGAAGTGTACTGAATAATATTTTCACTATAATAGTACAACCTGGTGGAATCATTACCATCCCTTACAACCAACCAATAAGTTAATGAGGACTTAAGTGAAAATCAGACTAGAACCTGGAGATTGGGAGACAAACGTCTTACTAAGTAGGCCCTGGAGGTCGTCTAGTATACGATTACACTATTAACTAAACTTTGATGTGTTTACTTATGTTCGTAAATGTACAAACACTCTTGGATCAATATTTCTCCCAACCCTAAACTTAAATACAATTATATAAGATTTTCATTTTGGTGAACCAAAGCACATTTTTCAATGAATAAAAAATTTAACGTAAAAGCATTCGTTGTTGTGATTTAGTTAGGGCCCTTAATGAATATGGGGAGGAGCAGAATTTTTCATGCGCTATTTCAGAGCCTTTAAAGAGCGCGTCTCGACTGAGGCCCTTCCCATCCCCGCCGCTGAATTATTCAGCTTTAGGGCCCTTCTCACCTTACGGCCTGCGAGGAGCTTAATTCAATTTATAAGAAATGTGTTTTTATCCATTACGTGGAAAATCTATCATATTGAGATTTAAGACTTTCTTGCATTATGTGGAAAAATATTTTTTTTTCACTGTAGTATGATATTGGAGAATTTATGTAAGCGAATTATTTTTAAAGACGCTCTCATCGAAATTGAAGCCAACCGACAAAATTTTGGTAAATAAGTATGAGAAATTGATATGATACTATTTTTACCAGGAACCGCATCGAGAAAGAAGACGCAGATGAGCTGTAAGTATTGAAGCTCCATCTGATGTATGCAACACACAGCCTGTCAAAAATTGGCTTAAATAGTCATCTCTACTTCATGGTACCGACGACAAGTACCGCCTCCCCTACCCCCATATCCCCTCCACCACCTCACCGTGCTGTGCTTTCTATCATACTCGTCATGGAGTAATGAGATTTATTGATTTTCTTATTTTTATCGAGAAAATACATTTCATAATAAAAATTTTAAAGCAGTTAATTAAATTTATCAAACATGTCAAAATAACTTTCCTGTAGTTAAACTTAAATAACCTAGTTTGCGCTTTACATGACGATAAACCAAACACAAACATTTCTGTTTGAAAACTACATGGATTGTCTATTATTTTCAACACACCATAAAATTTAAAATTGTTTCGAAAGCAAATAATAAAGCAGTATTGATTTCGAGTAATATACTGATTAATTACATCCATATTTATAACTAAATCGTAACATTTAATGTTGATCGAAACCTGGTAATTTATACAATACCTATTACAAGAAACCTGGTCATTTTTACAATAACTATTACAAGAATTACAAAAAAAAATAGTAAGAATTATCAAAAAAACAGTGTTTTCATTGATTATTTTAATCAATCATCAGTATAACATTACGCAGTATTGACAACTAAGTGTCTAAATAATCAAACATATTACTAAGATCCAAAAGATTCCGGTCTGAACAAGTGAGAGCGTATATGGCCAGATACCATCCACGCCGGCCACGCTGATCACTCCCATTACATGGTTAGGCAATGTTACAGTTAAAAAAATTGATACCTCTATCCTCAGTAGTATGTCAACTTGAATCTTTTTTCGTCATATACCACAGCGAAAGATTGGGTAAAACAGTTCCACTTAAGTAGATAATCGATTGAAGATGACCATCGTCAAGGCAGCTAAGCAGACCAACAGAAGCACTCACTCCATAAACAGTTGCATTAAAGCAAGAGCTGTTAAAAGATTTAAGGCTACATGAAACAAAAATAGCAACAATGTTCAGACTTTCCGAAACCACAGTGCTTTAAATTATGCATGAATAAGGTGACTTCAAGATGGATGCAAAAACGCAACGTGCTGTCCAAAGGCAACGACGTGTTAAATGTTACAGTCATGTTTTAATGCTTTGCGATGAGATGAAAAAAGAAATGAATGAATCAATTGTCAAGTTGAATAAAACTATTATTTTGAACCATGATGTTATGTCGAAAAGGGACTCGATTTAATATCACCGTCCAGAAGAACCACGGCCCAAAAAACCAAGGTGACACAATCCCAAAAAAACGTTATTCCAACATTTTTTTAAGATTGTCAGAGATTCTACTAATTGACTTCAAAGAGAAAACACCACGATTATTATGCGTCATTAATATACAAATTAAATGATGCCATAAAAAGAATACGCCTAATAAAGCTGTCACGAGGCATGAGATTATAGCACGACAATGCGCCGGTGCATACTCGTACTTCTGTCGCTGCAAAGCCTCTGCCATGCAATACTGTGATTTCCAAGAAATCACTCCCTCTTTAGTCCCGACTTGAATCCTAGTGATATTTTTTTAATTTTTAACTGAAATCTGATTTGGATGGAAAAAAATAATGTGTCGAGAAAGTGATCTCCGCAGTGTTACATCATTTTGAAAACAATACTTCAGAATATGTTTCAGCGATATTGAAAATTAAACATTATGAAAAATGTATTAAACTTTGGGTGGGAAACTTTTAAACCTCACTACGTTCATACGCATCATTTCTATATAAAAAATAACGACTTTTGATGTGAACAGTTTTTGAATTATTTTCATGAATAAAGTTCCGTCGATTCACCTGAATCTAGTGTTTTATAAACTTATCAAACCTTTTCGTTCAATCTAATAAACATATTCTTCACCAGGTGTTACGTTTAAGCAGTACATACGTCTTATATCAAACACACGTGTTTTGAAAAGTCTTATCTCTGAACAAAAAAAAAGCAATCCTTAGTTTCATACATACGCGGTTATGAACACCTTTTTACTTATCAATGACGTTACCTAACCATTAGTATTCTTATAACATTAAGTCTGCGAGTGGTGGCTGGGAGAAATATAATTCGGCCCCCTAGGGGACGGCGTTTGAAAAGTTTGAGCACATAGCTAGCTGTCATTCTCAGGAGTCGGTACTTTTACAGTATTTGCTTGATTAGTCCAGCGACAGACGACCGTCTGCTTTGAGAGCACTCGCGTGAATTTCACATTTTTCAAACCTGCTGCCTCGTAATCTACAATATTAAGAT
Source organism: Odontocerum albicorne (assembly GCA_949825065.1). Taxonomy (NCBI): domain Eukaryota; kingdom Metazoa; phylum Arthropoda; class Insecta; order Trichoptera; family Odontoceridae; genus Odontocerum; species Odontocerum albicorne. Next base: position 35,916,087 of record OX463838.1, read on the forward strand.
GCCTTCATTAGGACAGGTGTGTCTAAATTACACACTTTAATTGTACGTGGGTGTTTATTGCTCTCCTTCAGCATTTCTTAGATCCCGACGACTTTTCTTGGTCGAAGGACAACGTTTTACTAAAAATAATGTGAGCTACGGAAATATTCACTTTGTGATACTAAAGTGCTTGTCATAAAGATTGTGATATACCCTAAATCACTCTATGTGTGGCTATAGTTGCATTACATACGTGGGGTTTCATTGATTCTCCGTTATGTTAATTTGAAATGGTTTAAACTGTCGATTCAGGAATATTCAATACATTCATTCCCGAGAGGACTTGAGATCCGTCGCTTTGCTCATGAACCTTTATCACGGATGGTAAAGCTAAACACCTGACTGCGAAAAAAAGAATTTGTTGACGAAAACTACGAAAAAAAATCAAGATTTCGTCAACTGAATTCATTTTTATTCGCCCAGAGTTAAATGATAATTACACATCATCGACTTAACATAGTTTGTTAATTAAATTTGACAGTGCTTTTTTTTATAAATTCAACATTTTTATTTCATTTTGCATACCCACATACAACATAAACGGAAAATATTAATTTTAGTGAACAATAACAATTCCACGAAATGTGTACATTTTATTTTCACAAAACTGACCACCATTTATTTAATGTTAGCTCAAAAGCGAATAATTCTCGTGATAGATGTCCCAACTTTACCGAGTAAGGCTATTGTGTTACATTTTTCGTTGTATGAAGTTATATTTTTTAATATATTTTTCCAGCTAAAGAAATGTAGGTTTTATTTAAGTAAAGGATTTTTCACATAAAATGTCATGATTGCTTAAATGAAATATTTTTATATGAACAATTTCTTTCTCTTTTGTATATTATTTATGAGTTAGCTCACTCTCATGTTATATTTGATACACTAAAAATACTTCAAGCGTTGTATTAATGCATGTATTTGAATAACATAAAATTATTTTTATCTTGGGTTAGTATTGTAGCAAAAGTACTATGAACGATATCATGTCCTATATTGTATAACACATATTTACTAAAAATTGTCATTTAATTATATTATTTGAGGACCCTCACATATGTATATATACGAGTATGTTAAATCTATAAGTGCGAGTGAATTTTTTGTGTATAACTTTCTGTAAAACTAGTTTTCGATTTTGATCGTATATCCTCGCAAAACTTAATTCGTACAAGAAGGTTTTATTGTCCAGTATAGTACAATAAGGTTTTATTGTACTATACTGCACATTCGTTGTAGGTACGAGTATACAGTACAATCTAGCGGGCTTATTACCATGTGGCAATCTTTTCCAAACAATCAGTAAAACGTTCAAGAGAGCTTAGGTGAAAACCAGACTGGAACCTTTTTAAACAATCTGGATTTCAATATGGATCGTATTTACAGCCCCAGGGCTATTCAGGCGTTTTACCAGCAATTTTTAGTACGTTGTCATATAAGCTGAATGTTATAATAAACAACATATTTGAAATGAACGTAAGTTTCTTGAATCAATTAAAATTCCAACATTTTCTTATCGTGTGAATTTCGAATATTTCTCAATAAAAACGAACACATTTTTCATAACTTTTTTGTAATTTTAATCTATGGAAAATATATTTTATGTATGATGAAACTCGTCAGTTCACAATAAAAAAAATTATACGAGTTTCTATAAAAGTAGAACTTTTTTATCAAAAACATTCTGTGAAATGTAATGTGTCCTTTTATAGGATAAAATTTTAAATAAAATAAGAATATCTCCCATGTTTTTTAAATTTCTTAAGACCTAGTAACATAGTTAATATCACTTTATTGCTAATGCTTTACAGAAAACATCTTTTTTGTGAAAGAGTAAAACGTAACATTCTAAAATTAAGATTTACTACATGAAAAAGAGTTAGTTTATTTGACATAAATAACACATCGATCAAGAAGTCCCGGGACTTACTACTAAAACAACATTTGTTTGCCAAAATTCTTCTTTATTCATCAATATAGTTTCTTTCAAGAGCGATACATTCATTCCAATTTTTTTTATTTTATTATTTATTTATTTATTTATTATTACTCATGACAAGAAATATACACAATTTGAGAAAAAACAACAGGTAATTTGATTTGGACATATAATTTTAATGGATCTGGGTTTGTTGCCTTTCATTTGTCGTATCCCCAGTAAACTAGGCTTTTGCCTGTATCTCACTGAGGATATTTAGCATGAAAAAATAAATCGATACTTCTTTCCGATTTTTGATAACACAAAAAACCCCGTTGCACGCTCTCATCAACCTGACAAACAGTGACACTCAACTACAACTGGAAACATCTTGCGAAACTCATCTCCTCACACATTATCACTCCAGAAAGACCAAAAATATTCATCCCACAATATACCGCACACAATCATAAGAATAAAAATCAAAACAAATTCAAAACAAAAAAAAAAGAAGAAAAAAAGAAAAACAACCAAAATTAAAACAACAAGAAGACACCCACACTCACGAGCTCACATAAATCCTTTCCACTCGTCATTCATCCTGAAAGCCCAAGTACTCAAAATCCTGTCGCAATAACAACCACGCTCCGATCGACTGTCTAAATGGTTTTCCTACCTTTACTTTTATTGAAGTCGGCACGCCATTGTATGTAATGGGAGCCAAATAAGCATATTGCCTTTGGGCAAAAGAGGTTTTAACTCTAGGGATGGTGAACATTTCATTAGTTGCCATGCGTGTCATGTGTGTCTGCTGAGTTTGCATCTTCCCCTCCTCTCGATGGTAGTGCCAGAGAATGGATTTGAGATGTAAATTGGCTATGTTCAGGACCTGATACTCTCTGAAAATGCTTTCCTAACTTTTCTATGCCAGCCGTGTAGAACGATTTATCTTTGGTTTCAAAATAGGCGTTAGTTTCGGCAATCACTTCTTCATTGGAGCCAAATCTCTTTCCCTGGATCATCTTTTTAAGGTCTGCTAACAGCCAATAGTCGCTGGGGGCCAAATCTGGAGAATACGGTGGGTGCGGAAGCAATTCGAAGTTCAGTTCATGCAATTTGGGCATCGTTACCATCGACTTGTGACGCGGTGCATTGTCCTGATGAAAGAGAACTTTTTTCTTTTTCATATGGGGCCGTTTTTTTTGCAATTTCTGCCTTCAAACGCTCCAATAATGCTATGTAATATTCACTATTGATGGTTTTTCCCTTTTCAAGGTGATCGATGAATATGGTATAATATGCGCATCTCAAAATACGGAGGTCATAACCTTCCCGGCCAACCGTTGAGTTTTTGGTCGCTTCGGACGACTTTCACCGGCTGCTCTCCACTCAGCTGACTGCTGATTTGATTCCGGAGTGTAGAGGTGGATCCAAGTTTCATCCATTTTCACATACCGACGCAAAAATTCCTGTTTATTTCGCGTAAACAGTGCCAAACAGTGCTTTGAATCATCGATGCGTTGTTGTTTCTGTTCCATTGTGATCAAACGCGGCACCCATTTCGAAAAAAGCTTTTTCATGACCAAATGTTCATCCAAAATAATGTAAACATTACCAAATGATATCTTCAGGATGTCAGCTACCTTACGCAACTTTACTTTGCGATTTTCCATCACGATTTTGAGGGTTTTTTATATTTTCTGGTGTAACAGCCTCATTTGGACGACCAGAGCGTTCAGCATCATTTTTGTCTGTACGACCGCGTTTGAAATCAGCATACCACCGACAAATGGTTGTTTTCGACGGAGCAGAGCCCGGATAACATTTTTCAAGTCATCGCTGAGTTTGAACGGTATTTTTTCCCATTAAAAAGCAATGTTTTATCAACACACGAAATTCGGTTTTTTCCATTGTTTTGAAAATAATAAAAGTAGCGTCACTAAAACCGCCGTAACTCAATGACACAATGTCCGAATGTCATGAAAGTTTGACACGTAACTTCTAAAGATTGGTACTAACTGAGAATGCTATGGATATGTTATTAGAGGCGCCATCTGTTGGTTAGTCCCGGGACTTGTTGATCGATGTATTACATTTGAAAAAGTTTCAGCGTTCAAAAGCAAGTCCAAATTTATTTCTTCAAATCTTGTTTTCAAATAAACATTTAAGAATTGAAATAAGTATTGTAACAGTTAAAAAAATGTTTGTATAATATTTTTAAAGAATATACTCAAAATGATAAAAATCAATGATTTATCAAATCAAGGAAGGTTAATTAATGAATATAAAAAGGCAACTTTTAACTACCACTTAAAAATATTAGATGGATTGAGTTGTGGAAATTAAATAAAAACTAGAATTTGAGTAATAAATAACACGTCTACCATCCAACATACTATTGACACTGAAAATAACGTCTCTAGAGTTTGAATAAAAATCTGGATTTTAACAATCTCATGATGAAATAAGATAAATCTGATAGGACATGTTTAGAAAAGCCGGAGGCCGTTTCTAAGCTACCACCTCTGATTAATAACATGACGTTAAATGTTATCTTCATCTTGACTATAAAATTCTATTATTTGCCATAAACAACTAACTATAATAAAAAAAACTAAATTTTGAACAAGTAGGATGATTTGGTTGTGTAATTGAAATATTGTTATAATTGTTATGACATGTACAATGTACATACCATCACTACATGTTTCTTTTGGAGTAGGCAGGAAAAACAGAGTGATCTGCACGCCTTTCTATCCATTAACACAACTCTCGCCTAATACAGATTCATATGTCTACATGCTATCCTGTGTCTCGTACTTCTTTCTATCCATTAACACAACTCTCGCCTCATACAGATTCCTATGTCTACATGCTATCCTGTGTCTCGTACTTCTTTCTATCCATTAACACAACTCTCGCCTAATACAGATTCATATGTCTACATGCTATCCTGTGTCTCGTACTTATTTCTATCCATTAACACAACTCTCGCTTAATACAGATTCATATGTCTACATGCTATCCTGTGTCTCGTACTTCTTTCTATCCATTAACACAACTCTCGCCTCATACAGATTCCTATGTCTACATGCTATCCTGTGTCTCGTACTTCTTTCTATCCATTAACACAACTCTCGCCTAATACAGATTCATATGTCTACATGCTATCCTGTGTCTCGTACTTCTTTCTATCCATTAACACAACTCTCGCTTAATACAGATTCATATGTCTACATGCTATCCTGTGTCTCGTACTTCTTTCTATCCATTAACACAACTCTCGCCTCATACAAATTCCTATGTCTACATGCTATCCTGTGTCTCGTACTTCTTTCTATCCATTAACACAACTCTCGCCTAATACAGATTCATATGTCTACATGCTATCCTGTGTCTCGTACTTCTTTCTATCCATTAACACAACTCTCGCCTCATACAAATTCCTATGTCTACATGCTATCCTGTGTCTCGTACTTCTTTCTATCCATTAACACAACTCTCGCCTAATACAGATTCATATGTCTACATGCTCTCCTGTGTCTCGTACTTATTTCTATCCATTAACACAACTCTCGCTTAATACAGATTCATATGTCTACATGCTATCCTGTGTCTCGTACTTCTTTCTATCCATTAACACAACTCTCGCCTCATACAAATTCCTATGTCTACATGCTATCCTGTGTCTCGTACTTCTTTCTATCCATTAACACAACTCTCGCCTAATACAGATTCATATGTCTACATGCTCTCCTGTGTCTCGTACTTCTTACCTATCCTGAGATAACATTTCTACATTTATTTCTTTACGCTTTTTCTTCATTATACTACTTCCCCGCTCCCCATTCATTTTAGGTATACGTATATTTGTTTCGTAAGTCTTTCTCAATGGGTCTAAACCATTTCAAGATTATTTTTTAGAAGTAAAACTCAATTCCAGTTAACTTAAGAATGGGATTTCCGAAACGTTGCAAATGAATTATAATTTTACATTACATGATCCATCCCCGGAATGCATAAAACACTCACCCGTAACATAACTAGAGAGCAGCAAAACAACATTTTCTGCAACGATATATTCTGTGTTAATTCAATGGAAACCTTCCCTTCGCACAAACCAATCAATAAATAGTACCTGTGTAATAATTCTCAAACGGAAAAAAATCACCGATTTTAAAAATTAATTTTACAAAAACCATCAAAATTACTAGGAAATCTGTATTCTTGCAACTTTGGCGTATCTCAACCAAAAAATATAGCACCAAAAGTGTTAATGTTTCAAAGAAAACATTGTTATTTTCAACAATAGTCACGATTATGTAGATTTAAGCCAAAAAAAACCAGCCACGTTCTACCACTTTATACCATAGTACACGGCTGAAAGTTGGCATTTATCTGGGAATTTTACCCATCCTTTGTACACATTTATCGTATGAATACGTAATGTGAAAATCTCCATTTTGTACTCGAAACACACGCCTAAAATATCTCCACGTTAAGCTTAAATGTCCGGAGACAAAATAAAGCTTCCATTTGCCGGGAAAAAGACAACGAGTGATGTTTACACACGATTACGCCAGCCAAGGTCCGCGGCCCGGCCTTACGAGCCCCGAGCCCCAAGCCCCAAGCCCGAGCGCGTCGGACTCGCGGGCCGCGATAAGGCGCTGGATATATGAGCGGTGTCCTGGAGCGAATGTACGTCATGGCACCTCGTACTCGTATTATAACAGCATTCGCTTAAAAAGAAAATTATGCCCGCAGTTAATCGCTTCGAAACACTCACATTATATGTTATATATATTTGGTAAAGATATTCTTGGAAGTTATTTGTTTTTACGTGAGTATTTTTCGGAGAAAAACATGTTATTTATGGACTTATTCCTCTTATATGTTATTTTATTCAAATTTAATTATATTTTTAACTTTCTTTTTTATACTGTTCCCAAATGAAAACATAACACTTTTTAGTCACTACAGCTGAAATATATTCAAAATCATAGAATCAGTTCACGTGGGAACAACGTGGGAACAACAACTCACGTGGGAACAACCTGAGAGTTTCATTTAAAAAAATATTAACTTAGTTGTTTAAAATTATTTTAATACTATAATTCATTATTTTTATTTGATACCTAAATGCTATTTTACAAATTAAAAACTGATAATCTAAATGAAACATACTTTAGAAAGTTAAATATTTTTATGTATATTTGGAGAGTACTTACATAAATGAAATGTTTGAGTAATTACATCATTTTCATAATTTATGAAATTATTATTTTACTGTATCACACTTTAGTTGTATATATCACAACCTGGTGGGCTTATTTCTAAGTGGCAATCACTTCAAACCAATCAAAAATATGTTAAAAAGTCTGCCTGAAATATATTTAAAAATTTGGCTTTAATTATCGAACCCATAACATGCGTGTTGTATGTCTATTTGATAATACATATGTTACTTGATATTACACGTGTTCTATATCTTGAATTATCTGAATGTTTGAATAAGTAATTGTATATACATAATGCATTAATATATATTTTTATACAACCACAACCATTTGGGCTAACTCATACTCATGTTAGTTGATGTTTTTATTTATTCCAACATACATTTCTCGAACAATAATTTTCTGCCATGAGTTTTAGAAAAATAAAATTTTGTTTTTTAATGACCAATGAGCATCTACGTGTTTGAATTGAAATTTGCTCCTCAGGTTTTCAAATAGATTTAGGAAAGTTAGCTAGGATAAAAATGCCACAAGAGTCACGGTAAGCCGAGAGAGAGAGAAATCAACAGTGTTTTATTTTTACTCCTTTTATGAATAATTCGATTTTATATTTCGAATTATTATTTTATTAGGTACGTGTGATCAAAATAATAATAAACAAAAGTTTCGTTTTTTTTTTTATTTCTTGTTCCAAACAGTTGCTACCATATTATTAAAATTAAAAATCGAATATGATCCGTAATCCAGTAAAGGTTGCTGACCCTTGAACTACGAGTAGATCATGAAGATCATCTGTCGATTTATTGAAATAAAAAAGTTCAAACCAGACGATTCAAATGATTTAAGTCTAGGACAATCCACGATCTGGATCCACCAAAAATACCTTATTCGAAAAACGTTAATCTTCCGTTCACACATCGATGCCAATTAATTTAAGTCCTCTGAATATATTATAACATATATTATATTAGAAGTCTACGCCGAATGACTAATCTGAATATCTCAATCTCGGTCCATTAAAGTTACCTTCTAAAGTATCACGTTTCAGCCTCGTGAATTTTTAAACACCCTCTTTCAGTAAACACCCACATTTGATGGCCGTATATTAATGTAATAGTACAATAACGAAGGGCATCACTTTAAAATATGAAAGAAAAAATATATTTAAAAATGTATTTCAGGCAAAAATATTGACTGGCGTTAGATCAACTAAAGACAGAGGATTATACGAGTATGTTCTTATATCATTCAAAATAAAAATATCGGTAAATCAAAGTAACAGAGAAAAATTGATGAATTATTAAAGCAATAAAATAATTAAAATACATTTAACTCTTTACTTTTTAATCTCAAACATCTATTTTTTAAGAATAATGCCATATCAAATCAAACATAAAATTAATTTTATATCTAAAAATAATTAAAACATAATCAAAAAACATGTCATGGAAATTGAACAATTCACGTTAGCAAACACATTTGATTGCAAAAAGCTATGTTATTTCATTACAAGCCAAGTCTTGGCCAAAAGTCAAATTCAAATAAAAGGGGAAAAAATAAATTTAATGCTGGAAAGCATCAAAATAAAAAACATAAATGTGAACAATTATTTCTAAAAAACACGAGTATTGCCATGTGTAACTTCACAATGATTGATACGAGGAAAATACTAAAATATACGAGTATTACCATATGTAACTTCACTATGATTGATACGAGGAAAAGAATAAAATATACGAGTATTACCATATGTAACTTCACTATGATTGATACGAGGAAAAGAATAAAATATACGAGTATTACCATATGTAACTTCACTATGATTGATACGAGGAAAAGACTAAAATATACGAGTATTACCATATGTAACTTCACTACAATTGATACGAGGAAAAGACTAAAATATACGAGTATTACCATATGTAACTGCACTATGATTGATACGAGGAAAAGAATAAAATATACGAGTATTACCATATGTAACTTCACTATGATTGATACGAGGAAAAGACTAAAATATACGAGTATTACCATATGTAACTTCACAATGATTGATACGAGGAAAAGACTAAAATATACGAGTATTACCATATGTAACTTCACAATGATTGATACGAGGAAAAGACTAAAATATACGAGTATTACCATATGTAACTTCACAATGATTGATACGAGGAAAAGACTATAACTGTTTCTAGTTTAAAGTATTGTTATTGATTAAAATCAAGGTCAATTACAAATAAAAAAAGGGAAAATCAAATGACGAACAATATCAAATTTCAGTCTTCAGCAATTTATATTTTAAGGCTCTAGACAGCAAAAACATAAGACAAAATAGCGTAACATCATAAAAACATAAGAATAATTTGATTAGTTGTATGAAGAAATAATACGGGCCCTTTATATGTCAGCAGTTATCTTTTTCGAAACGCACAATTCGAATATATATGATAGATAGGTTCTGGGATGGAACAATTAACTACGCGAAATGCATCATGAATCTACTAGTATGGTATTCTTAGATTGATTAATAGCCGGAAAACCCATCACTGGACGGAGATCTGATCTGAGATAATATATTAAGAAAATATTTAAAGATGCTCTGAGGTCGTGTTAAAAATGAATAGTCTGACAACGACTCTTCACAATGAATGCGGGAAGTTTTGGGGAAAGTATGTAATCTTTAAAACACAAGGCCGCAACTTCATCATCAATTAATTGCGTAACAAAGAGCCTAAAGGCGAAAAATGTACAGCTCAAATTGTTACGAAATGTGTGTTACAAAATCCGTGTAAATTACCCGAACTACATACAAGTATACTATATCTGTACTGAAAAATCTCGATCAGTCAAATACAAATGATAAATGTATTTGACATATTTTAATAAACGATTTGTAAGTGACATTGGTGTCCTTCAGCCTTCCTTGTTTTCTGTTAAGCTAATTAAGAAGCGTTCTTGAGGTGAGTGTAAAAACGGTTAATTTTAAAAATATTTTTAATTATTAGATTACGAACTTTAAAAGGAGGAAGTCAAATATGTCTTAACATTTCTGTTGGCTTGTTAATTATTAATATCACAGTAAAACATATTTAACAAGTGATGTGTAAGCTAAAAATAAATTTACTGTAAATATTTATTCATCGACGCTGGTTAAGCTATCTATCTACATTTCAAATCATCATTTTCATACACCGAAGTTTTGGCAAAACACGATGATTAAGGAATGAAATATTTTGATTGAGATAAATAAAGTTTATTTCCAGTGAGAGCACTGGATACAATAATGTATAATTAATCTTTCTACATGCATCTCAGAGGAAACTCGAGACGGGTGTTGTATTTTCTCTTTGTTTTACTGATGCAACATGCACACCTATTTTACAAACACTGGTTTCAAACTTTGTTTGACACACGATTAAAGTTAGAAACAATTACCTACATGCATGGATTCTGCAGTATACTTATGCTCTTGTTACCTAGATGCATGGATTTGCACTACACCTATGCTCTTGTTTCTCCGATTGGATGCCAAAAGTTTTGTACGTACGATCCAGGAGTAAATTTGCCAGGAGGTTGAATTATTTCCAAATCATATTGCACATTTTATATAATTTAAGAAAAGTAAACACATTTGACGGGTAACAAAAAAATGGTTTAAAATTATTCATAACGTACTTAATAATTATTGATGAAATACAACAATTCCGTCCCACGTTGGTTTTTTTAAAACGAAAGCTCTGAAACTTTGAAAACCGTGCTCAACACAATTTCCGTTATCTATCATTTTTTCATCGTTTATCTGGTCTTATGACCAATATCAAACCTGATACTTGGAATGTCAGTCTCAGAAATGTTAATCTATGAATACTAACAAAGGTTCTAAATACAGTACAATCTAATAATATATATATATTTCTACGAATATATTGTTAGAACGTGGTTTAGTGGATTTGGATTAAACACAACTGAAACCAAAAATGGTGTCGTTTACTATATGTAAAGATACATAAACATGTACATAAACACTGACAAAAAGTCATAAACACTGACAAGTTTCGGTATGTGAGTGTGATCTTCATGAAGATCCAGTATGTGCATGTGATCTTTACCTGTCTAAAAATATAAAGATTTTTTAAAACTTTTTTCGTCGAAATATGTGTGCATTGAATTGCATTTGATAATGCATTTTATCTAGAATCGCACATATTTTCTGGGGGTTGACAATTTAAAAAATATGTGCATTCATATTCTTTATGGATGAGCGAAACAAATTCCATCAATATTCCCACTAAAAACTTCATTTTCATCAAATCTATAACCCTTTTTTCTCCGAAAATACAATGCAAATATCATAAACAATATTGCATGCAAAATGTACAGAATTATGTTTTTCAAGGAAACATACTCTTTTATTGGAAATTTGGGGGTTTTCATTTAATTACCTAAAATGTTTTCATCCAATGAAACGGCGCTAATTAAAATAACCTGATTTTTAACACTTTTTTCAATAAAAGTTTCAACGATACAAAGAACTAGCAAAAGTTTAAAAAAATTAAATTGATGTATTAACTCAACAACATTTACCGGAAAATTAAATAAATAATATCCTGTTTTTTACCCTTCAGTATTATATGTAAAATATTTGAACTCTTAAAACTTATGTTTTTCAGGAATAAGGTCTGTCAACACTTAAGTTTAGTTTAACTTACTGTTATGCTAAGGAAAACAATTTGAGCAAGTTTACTTACTTTCAAAACAATTAAAGCTTGGCTTTAGGCTAGTTTTAATAAAAAGATATTGTGTTGACTGTCGCAACCAATAATATTTTAACCAGAAACAGTTTTTAAGACAGATTCGAAAGCATGTAAATAAAATATTTGAAAATAATTTAGAATTCTGTATTAGGTGAACATAAAAATTATTTTACCAAGTATATTTATTTTATACGATGACGATGCTTTATTTGATTTTACATTTTTTATCAGAAAAATTCAAATAATTTTCAACTCTGAATTTTCTTCTTATCAGTTTCGAAATCTAGCGAAGAATGAATGAAACTAAATATAGCGCTTCGAAGGACGGCAAAAATAATATGGGTGATATTAGTTTAAGGTTCAAAAGGTATTTATTTACAACGTTTTCCGCCAAAATTGAGGAAGAGAAAGCGGCGAAATAAGTTCATGAATATATTTTGCGCCATAATGTGATTTCCAAGTTGATAAAGGGTATTTTAACTACAATAGCCCCAATCCCACAGGACAATTCAGTAAAGACGCGGTACTCGTGTGTGTGTGTGGGTATATAACGAGTAGGTATATAATTTAGTCAGGGAGACGAGAAGTAAGTAAAAGGGGGTAGGAAAACAATTTTTATAGGATTATAAATACCTTTCCACGAACACAAAAGGCACCCCTTTGAGTGAGCAAAGCGGGCCTCGCCGATAATGGCCCACCATGCGAGTCGCGGGTCGGGCCGCGATTGTGAGGCTGGGAAAGCGAAAGCCTTTTCTAGCGGCCGTCGATGTTTTTATACGCGACGTGTTTACTCAAGCCGGCCGCATAAAAGTAAGTGAAATAAACGGCTGGCTGCTTGAATTGCTGAATTTATGGCAGAAAGAATGAATTTCCCGCCGGCGGGCTCGGCCGAACCTGTGCCATAAATCTTCACAAACGCGGTCCGACTATTAAGGTGTTGATTTGGGAAGCGGACTGGCGCAAGGCGCTGAGACTCCGACGGGGGGAGAATTTAAGTGTAGCAGTCATTTTGGCGCCCCTATATATTAACTTTTAGTAAGATCTCTCCGTTCCTTGCAAACTTTGTGCGCCTATAGAATTTGTTGACGCTTGAAGCAATTATACGTTTGCTGAAGCCATTCGGAATCCACGGTTATAATTATACATAGCGACCCACGTAGCTCGGTGGCATTATCATTTTGGTGAATTATTGAACAGGATGCACATTAATAATGAAAGCTTGGACTTATTAAAAGCCTACTTTAATTGACCTTGTTTTATTCTTTGGGAATGCAGTGAGTGGAACTTTGACTGTAAAATCAAAGTTTGGCAAGGAAAGATTGAAATAATAGTTTATTTATGGTGTATTTTACTTCCCAAATAATTTTCTTTCCATCGACGATTTCGTTAAACAAATATTACAATTTAAAACCTCGACTTTCTTAAATGAAATTTGATCGTATCCTGGTATTACATTTTAAAGTTTTTTTCAGAAATATTTTGCTGACGCATCGACAATATGTTTAACTGCAAATTCATTCTCATAATAAATTGTAGTGGATTATAAAAAATAACGTTGAGAATACCAGTCAACTTATGCATTGCCATCTGTAATGATTGTATCCTATGAGAATCAAAAAAAATGTGGGCTTCAAATCTAAATAATTATATTTTAATGGGATAACATTGATTATTGAAATGTATCATTTTTATTTCCTTTAATGGTGAATACTTAAAATTGCTTTCAATGTTAAAAAGTCCAAAACATAAGACTGTTTGTTTAAGAAAGATTATAAACAGAACGTAGTTTATAAAATTTGTTATTTCGCGTCGTAAAACTTTTCTTAATTAATCCCGTGAGATTACGGAGCAAGGAGAATACAACTTCTATAGTTC
>OX463838.1:35930112-36048412 GCA_949825065.1 Odontocerum albicorne
TATATATATATATATATATATATATATATATATATATATATATATATATATATATATAGATATATGTATAGTATATATATATTTTTTTTTTTGTAGAAAAAAATTGAATAATAAATATTTATTTGTTAAGTTAACCAATTATATTGATGCTTTTCGAGGGATTACGTACAAGTTTTTTTACTATGCATTTTGTAGTTTATTGTAAAAATTAAATAAAAATAATTTCAGAAATTCATTAAAGAAAGCAAACAGTAAAAATCAAGTTTTTGATCTCAATTTCCTGGTATATTTACAATTTATTTTGATTGATTTAAGTAATTTAATAATAATAATTAAATAATAGATAAAATTATTTTATACCAAAAGAGTGTCAAATACTTAAAATATAAAACAATCTATATATCACGGTGACTGCAATAGACAAAACCGAAAAAATATGAGACGACAACAAGTTATATGTTAGGTCAGTCATTTCTGAATAGTGTCGTCTTTGAAATTGTCAGAGCCTCAGTTCATAACATAGCAAAAAAATACCAGTTACCTTGACCTAGCTTTTGACGTGACTGATTAAATTGCTTTGAATTGACTTCTTGTTGAGTGTTGGAGGCTGAGAAAATAGAAACCTTCAAGAGGTTTCGTAAATTTTGAGAGGTGCCACAAGAAACGAAAGCACCCTTAGGACCACTCACCAAACAGCGAATTTGAAATGAAAGATCTCATTATATTCTATGGAGGTTATCTGTTATTTCGATAATCCCAAAATACACACTCTGGCTTGTGTTAAATAAAAGTTTTGTCTCAAAGAGGATATGAAAAACTCCCCAGGAGAATCCCACTTAAATGTCCCAAAAGGCAAAGTAACATATCTTGCGCCCTGGCAGGATTTGTGATGATACGCGCTGGTGTGACGTCTGACGACGCGGCACGCAGCATGTCCGTCAACACCTTCTCACTGAAATGGTGACAAAAGGCAGAGGAAATTTAACGGATTTAACGAGAAATTCATACTCAAAACAAATAATATAAAGACACTTTAGTAAAAGTTAAATAAACTTTGTAGACAGTAAATCTTAAGAATACTTTCCGTGGGTACCTACTATATTTTCCAGATATTCAAGGAATAAATACAAATGTTAAGTAAAAATAAATAAATAAAATATTTCTGACCATGACGACTTGGATAGTTTGAAAACATAACGCCATTTTGTAACCAGATATTAACCCAAGGTCGTCCTATTATCATGAAAATATTTTTCGACTAGATAAATTTCTCACAAACGGGAAATGATTATACTAAACAAACTTACACAATTTAAACTAGCTGAACTTTTGCCGGAACTGATAATTTTTGTGACTTCAAAAAACCGTCAAGGAGTAGGTCTCAGGTATACGAGTACTTGATGAAAGCATATGAAAGGGGTTTGTGAATACGTGTTGAAACTAACTGATTTTCTTTGTTTTGGGCGTTGTTATTATTTTTCGGAACACATAACCGGTGAAAAATCTAGGCTATTGATAAAATCAAGTAATTGCGAATGATACTGTATTATTTTTCGCGTTCAGTGTATACAATATCTGTGTAACCAGGTGAGCTGATTATGTTATATTTCGTTTAACTTACGAATAAGAAGTCATAATTCGGGTATGTGAAAATAAAAGTTGAAAATAATTTTTTTGGTAACCAACGGGAATAGATTCCCGTATTCCCGAGTGGGAAACAAGTGTATTCAAAATAAGTCAGGAAGATTCTCTATTCTTGATAAAAATATTTGTGGTCTTAGGCTGATTTCTGATAACTGCAAATTACTTTTGAAAATTCAACAACTTGGACGCGTTTTTTTGACAAATTAAAGAAAATGTATTCAATTTTAAAAGGTTCAAAAATAACTTAAGTAAAGATAAATATAAAATTCTGCAAGCTGACGTGACTTTTGAGCCTTTTTGTGCGTTATACACGTAATATAAAACCATTATTGAATACTGTTTATTATTTCAAACATTGAAATAGCAGAGATTTTGTAAATAAAAATGTTAAGCTTAGTATTTTGTACTTGAATTTTACTCATTTAAAATTTACGTTTGGAATATAATTTTCAATTACAAAGGCTTTTTAGAAAGGGTGGGTTGAAATAAAATTCGAAACTCGCAAATAAGTTAAAGCTGGAAAATTGTTTCAATAATAATTTGTATAATTATTTGCCGGTTATTTAAACATGTATGTGGTAATTAAACAATATTTTTATAGCATATTTATTCTCGTCTTGTATATTTTATAAAATAAGCTGGTATTTTTTTTGCGATATTTGGATATCATCAGCATTAATGTTAAAGGTAAATAAAATGGAAACAAAGGTAAAATACCAGGTTTGCATATATTTCTAAAAAATAAATCCTTGAAATATTTTATATATAGAAATTCGGAAAGTATGTTATCATATAATATATTGTTCGATAATTCAATTGGTGAAAAATATTTTTAAAAACATTATTAATAACATATATGCTTGTGAGTTGAAGTATTAAAAATATGTATTTTAGAATAATATGCAAAAAAAATCCAAGCACAAATGAATCTTTTTAGAGATATTTGAAGGATGTATTATAGTCTTTTTTAATACTTTTGAATGATTTTTTTGAATAAAATTGAACCAAAAACTAAACTAGATATATGTTTGCACATACTATATGTGATTGAAGTCTTTTGTACATTTCAAATATACCTTAAATACATTATATGTGTTAGATTCTTTTTTGCATGTGAAGTTTAATTTGTTAATAATTCACTCTTAACACTTCCATAAGGTCACATTTTGACGACCGTGATTTCTAAATTAAAAAAAAAACAACATTATTTCTCTATTGTTAAAAATAATTCAACTTGACCATTTTGTAAATGAATTGAAAAATTGTTTCAGATGTTATACGTAGTTTTATTCGTTTCACCCTAACATAACCTAAAGTATTGAAAATTACATACTTAAAAATATTGTTTCAACACTTCAAAGGAGTTTTGTTATATTAAGGGAAAGAGTGCTTTTTAAATTAGGGACTGGCGTAGTAACCATAATGCCGAAGGGTGATTCGAGGTGGATTTGGCATGCAGCAAGAGAGAGAAAGAGTGATGAAAGTCTGAAAAAAACAGTCTACAGCGTGAAAGTTAATGTAAGTCGTGAGAGAGGAAATCCGAGAAATATATATTTGAAAAATCTATGATATAATTACATTACCCTAGTCCAAATGAGTAGTGTACACTGTATTGACATTAAGAAAATACATTAAAGCAGTGTTTTTATCACGGTTAATGTTTATGTTTTCAAAAACATTCTGATGATTATCATATTGATTTTGAGATAAGTCTAGGTGTATTATCTGTATATAATATTACTAAAATTTTAGTTCCCTAAGGTTTTAGTAAGTGTTTAAATTTATCATTTTGTTTGATGTTTTTTGTTGAACATTTTCCGTATTTTTAATTGTTTTGGAATAAGCATCCCAAATCGCAAAGTAAATGGCTATCATCATTAACAAATTGATATTTTTATATATGACACTATCTAACTAATAGATGTACATACATACTACGAGTATTACCATTTAGAAGGGGACGCGCAGTGTCATTACTGGGTGAGGCCGCAGAGTGGCTAAGGGTAGAGCCCCTAGTATGACTAAAATTTTGGGATCAAATAAGAAAGGTTGGGAATCAGAAAAACCGAGAAGTTATCTGGATTTTGAAAATGCAATAGATGTATGTCGCGATAAAAAAGTTTAGTATTCTGTCCTTTCTACCAACCTCGACAAAGAAACCTTTTTGTATGGTACACTTTTATATACCATATATAGAAGACAATTTGGTTAGTTTTAAATATATGTGATAGATTTATGTATCTTGCCTTTTAACAAAATAGTATATTATAAATAATATTTTTTATCTTAAATGGAGAATTTTGAACACCTAATTTTGAGTAACTAATCCAAGCAAGGATATCGGTTAAGGCATGTTCTCACGGTTCGACTTTAATTGACCGATTAAAGTTGATCAACAAAAGTTGAATGAAATCTGTAGTCAAGGCGCATTCTCACGGTTCAGGTTTAATTGACCGATAATAGTTGATCAACAAAAGTTGAATACAGGCCCGTTCTCACGGTTCAAGTCTAGTTGACCGATTAAAATTGATCAACAACAGTTGAATACGACTTGAATCAGTTTTTATTCACACGTTTCAATAGAAACTGATGGTATAAACAGTTTCAATTTAATTCAGTAAAAAATGGCGTCGAAAGCATTTTCTCTTGCATCTTTATTTTTATATTTATCGAGCTGAAAGCGAACTTGACAACCAACTTGAATTCACATGTTCACACGTTTCAAGACAGGTTTCAACTTGAAATCAAATGGCGGATGACTCATAACTTGAACGATAAAGTTTGACTGGGTCAATCTTTTCAATCAACTAAAAAGTTGATCAACTCTATTGAAACAAAGGTTCTCACTACAGATTTCATTTAACTTTTGTTGATCAACTTTAATCGGTCAACTAAACTTGAACCGCTAGAACGGGCATTGAATCAGTTTCTATTCAAACGTGTAAACAAAAACTGATTCAAGTCGTATTCAACTTTTGTTGATCAACTTTAATCGGTCAACTAAACTTGAACCGTGAGAACGGGCCTTTATAAGTTCGATGAGGAGAATTCAACAAATATTAAATATATATTTCACGGCCGAACAAAAAAATCTATTCAACCTTATCCTTCTGATCAGATTTGGGATTATATTTGCCGAGTTTGTTTGTATAAATGTCCTGAACGAGTTTACAGAAAATCTATTTCACAATCCCTGTTTTCCTCACCAATTACAAAATCAATAATGTCAAATATTTTCCTGCAGTTTAAACTGAGCATGATACTTCAAGAAACTGTTTGTTTCTTCAGTAACAGAGCTTTTAAAGAAAAAAAAACAAAGGAAGTTTTACAAAAAATGTGCAAAGAGTATCCTTGAAAAAATATTTTTATTCTTTTAGAAGAAAATACGTAAGTGGGTACACTCGTAGTTAACCAGATAAATATTCTTGAAATTCTCTTAGAAATTGATGATGCTTACAAAGCAATAATTACATGAGTAGTTTTGATTCTACTTATAAAATTATCATTTCGAGATTTATCATACATACATACCACAATTGACGTTGTGTCGAGCTAGGAAATTCTAGAAAAAGCGCCGCTAGACTTTCCAAACTGGACACACCTTTCACTTCTCCTACAACCACATACTGTCTCACAAAACTCCTACGCTTTCTCTGGTTTTTTACGTTTCCTTCTTTCAAAATATCATTCACTTGATCCAATTTTATTTTCCTAGATCTTCTTCTACGCCACATTTCACACACATTTGTTCTATATATTTGTTTTGTTAGTCTTTCTTGATTAATTCCTTCTACATGCATAAACCATCTCAGAGTATTCTTCTTTATCTTACTCAATACATCATGATTGAGTTCACATTTGTCTGCATATTTGTTTTGTTAGTTGTTCATTTACACGTTCCACGTCCCCAAACCATTCCAGAGTGCTTTTCTTCATTTTACTCAACATATAGCCTTAACTTCACAAAAAATTCTTATCACTTCATTTCTCATTCTGTTATGCATTTTCCCTCCACGTATTCTTCTCAGTGCACGCATTTTTTCAGCATTTATTCGATTTCTTTCAGTATTTTTCCATGTCCACGTTTTATTCCCCATACATCAAATTTGGCACCAAAATACTGTTATTGGATAATCATTTTAGCGGATTTTGATACTGCCCAGTTCAAGTGTATATGTTTAAGTGCTTCATTGGCTATTGTTTCTTATCCTTACGCGCCGTTCCACATCTCTCGGAGCTCTTCCATCAACTGAAAAAATTCTACCCAGATACCAGAATTCATCAACTTGCTTTAATCTTTCATTTTCCATTGATATATCACATTAACTTTTCCTATTACACTTTTCTATTACCATTACTAGAATTCAAAACATTTATTCCCAGCTTTTTCTCTTCTCATCTCTCATACAATTTGCTTATCAAGTTCTATAATGCATGCATCTTCATTTTTCGCTAACACTACCATATCATCAGCATACATTTATTTAACACTTTATGCAATCACTTTTGATGGGTTTATTGCTTTAAAGCAATTTCTTCAAATAAGTCAGATTTTGTTTCATAATTATTATAAGTATGAATGACCTTGGTTTTTTTACATAATATGTGAAAACAGTATTTGAGAAAAATTAACAAAAAATAAAATAAAAGATAAATCTCAAGGAAAATACAGATCAAGATGACATTTGTATAAGACTACAGGAAAAGGACTATTTTGAGATAAATAAAGATGATTTCGTTTATTATAAAATGTCAACAAGGATCAAGTACACCTGTTGTGTTGAACCAGGAAGATAGTACCAAAGTCGAGCCGAGTGTGCCGCAAAATATGACGTGTAGAAATGATGTAGAGCGCGTTGGTATATAAATAATTCTACTGTAACTAAATCACACTCCATGCTCAGAAAGGAAATACATTTTTCCACGTCAACACGTTACCAGATATTCCACGCAAACACGCATTTATTTCGCCCTTTTCATTCCCTTTCAATGCCTGAATTTTCCGTAGAAAGTCGTATGGCATTCAAATATATTGTATTGTTTTTACAATTACGTTGTAAACAGTATAATTTTGTGGGTTTATTGTCATATGGTAATCTCTTCCAACCAACCAGTAAGATTTCAAAGAAGCCTTCTGAGGATATCAGACTGGATCTTTTTTTAAATGGGTACTAACGGGAATCTTACTCACGATCTTCGGGCTGGAACACAAGCATTACACCAACTAGTCTACGGAGGTCGCCCATACTCGTGTGATGACATGGTTATATCAATCAGAAAGCAGTCAAGTTCATTCTAAACGAAATAACTAAACCCATACCAAAGTGTTAAGGAAGTGAATTAACAAAATTAAATAATCATGTGACGACATAAAATTGGCTTATGTGCGCAGTATGGTTTGGAACGTGTCTTACTACGTGACTGGTTTTATAAGTTCGGTCGTAAAGTTCAAAACTTGCAGGAAAGACTTAAGATATTGTGCTTTTTGAATTTAAACTCGTCTACAGTGGTTTTTGCAATAAAAAAGGTTCATTTATGAAGATTATTTGGCAATAAAAAAGGCAAATTTTTGAAGTAAGATAAAAATATCACAATAATAATGACATCTTTAACATCACGCTTTGTCTCTATTGGGCTATATGTGTGTAGTCTAAGCGCGCTAGGTGCTCCAGTTTCGATTACTGGCATATTGCTCGTTAATTGGATTTTACTCTGAGATCATGACATCAGAAATTATGTTTTTCTGAAGCTTATCTCCCAATTATCACAAATTCTTATAATACTATATAGCGATACTAAAATAGTGCATATAAAATATCCAAACGGATTAAACCTCATGAGCGTCTTGGAGCTTTTATTTCCTTGCCATCGGAACTTAGGGTTTAATCTATCAAGACAACGTGCTTGCTGAAGTATACCTACTGGCACATAATAAATCAAGGGTACAAGTAGTTTAAGTCCTTAAACTACTTGCACCCTCTACACTACTCGTATGGATTATTTTTGTAAAATTTTCATAATTTATTATTTCTACCCCAAACTATCTCAGTTCTCCTTTCTTCATATTAAGTACCGCATCCTCTTTCAATATGCATCTTTTCTTAATGAATATAATATTCTTATTTTATCATAAATATTTTATCCACCTATTTCATGCCACGTTATCATTTCTTTTGGCCATTGATTTAAAGGGGCCTAAAATGTGATGGGCGGAGGATTTAAAAAAAATCACGAACTTGGTATATTTTTAGTTGAAGCTTATAACTTTGCTTTGTTTATTAATGGGTAAGATTATTTCCATAATGATGATACGAAAACTTTTATTTTTAAGGCAAATTTAAAAGAGTATATGGTGAGAGGAAAATAAAATACAAGCTGCATTCCACTCCCTAAAAACACAAAATCACATATTAACCTCTACAGAAGAGTAATGGAATAAAAAGAATAAAAACATTTAAATGATGTTTAGAGATGAATCTATGGTATAATGAGGAATGTTGCCTAGGCATAAAGTGAGCACTTAATTCAGCCTTCAAAGGTGGTCATAAGCCCACAAAATACCAATTAAAATAGATACCGTCTCCTGTACATCCAAAACAGAGAACTATGTTACTAAAGAGTCATCCAGGCCAAAAAATAAAAAAAATGCTGTAAGGAAGCTGCTGAGGGATCTCCAGGTAGATCTGATGTCAGAATCCAATACTTACAGTTCGCGAAGTAACTGAAAACCTAAAATAAACACATATATATATATATATATATATATATATATATATATATATATATATATATATTATATATATATATATATATATATATATATATATATATATATATATATATATATATATATATATATATATATATTTATATATATATATATATATATATATATATATATATATATATATATATATATATATATATATATATATATATATATATATGATTTTTTTTATATATATATATATATATATATATATATATATATATATATATATATATATATATATATATATATATATATATATATATATATATATATATATATATATATATATATATATATATATATATATATATATATATATATATATATATATATATATATATATATATATATATATATATATATATATATATATATATATATATATATATATATATATATATATATATATATATATCATTTATACATCGTCCCCTTTTACACTGGTTCAAAAATTGTTAGCTAGGTATTTAAAATTCGTTCAGTATCACGGACCCACCGAGATTCAAATTTCGAATCACTTTCGGAGAGAATCCAAGTATTCCTCTCTCGCTCTATGTATTCTTTCTTTGACGACAACCATCGTATGGGTTTTGGCCTATTTATACTATGGTGTATACTCGTACATTCTTCTCAAAATCACTTATTTTATTTCCTTTTAATTTTACCTCGCGAGGAGCAATGGTAAAACAGTTTTCCCAGAGATGACTTCTTAAAGATTTGTCACATTTGATTTGCAACAATTCATACATTTACTTGGATTTTACTTTCAGACAATTTTACATTCGAATTTATACTTTTTGGAGATTATATAGTACAAGTATGTATTAACAATTATTTTAACGCTTTTCAGTAACGTAAAAAAATATCGGTATAAAATATTTGGCCTAAGGAATGGTTTGATTTATTCAAACTGTCGATTATCATGGAAGTTATCATCGGATTCCCGAATCATCAGAATTTCGGGTTTGATTGTGAAAAGTGTGTGTGTAAGTGTAAAAGTTATCACACAATAAGCTAATACATAATACATGCATACGCGTGTTTCATTCACAGGATGACTGACAATCATATTCGACCACAAGGGATAGCCTATTGTGTATATCGATATCAAAAAAACATGGTACAGTAATAAAATTGAAATTTTAATTTTAACAACGCCTGAAATACAATACAATACAAACAAAATGGCTTGTACGTATACAATTATTATATACAAATAAAAACTTTTATAAAAATAGGAAAAGGATTCGTACACAATGATTACACGTGAATAGTTTCTATTGCATTTGTTAGTTTTACAAACTTTAGAGCGATTCTAAACTACTCGTATGTTACATACCTAATAGCGGCATTTTAGTAAAATAACAAATTGTAATATAAGCTTTCGCTCGCTTGAAAACGCTCCAGGGTTTCTTCCGTCGAAAAATTTCAATAAATCCATAAACATTTCGCCGGATCGGCTCCTCATTCTTTTTCTGTCTGTGGCCAAATAGGTTTATAAGCGCATGAGTGATGGTTGTGTGTGTATCTTGGGATTTCCCTTGGATGTAAATCTCTACGGTAAAATATATACAAGCTGACATGGGATATTTTTCTACGCGGGGCAATGTATCCCGGGGACGTTCGTATTC
Source organism: Odontocerum albicorne (assembly GCA_949825065.1). Taxonomy (NCBI): domain Eukaryota; kingdom Metazoa; phylum Arthropoda; class Insecta; order Trichoptera; family Odontoceridae; genus Odontocerum; species Odontocerum albicorne. The sequence continues at coordinate 35,940,160 of OX463838.1, forward strand.
AAACAGTGGTTTCAACAAAATTGTTTACGTGACGACCTGCCATCTAAGGGCTATGGGAACGGAGGGCTGGATGGATTTGGAATATGGAATATGCTACGTGCATGCTTAGATGAAGATCTACTTAGAATCATGACTTTAATGCAACGCTTTTCAAAACATTCTATTAAAGTTGCATATTTCAGAAATCTTAATTAATGAACGCGTTTTAAGAAGATAATATTAGTAGCTTAGATAACACGTGAAATATTGAAAATTCTATAAAAAAATATATTACAATCAGTTTTTTTTGTTTTGAGTCATTATATTGATTTGACAATGAATTGACAGTTGTAACAAGTAACAAAGTTGATTTTAAACAACTCAAAACAAATAAATCGCATAGCTGTGTGGTTGACGCGCTGGATCTAAACATACTAGTATTCGTATGAAAATTTATTTGATACGAAAGAAATACTCGTAAAATAATTTATATAAATACAGCACTTTGAAAGAATTTAACAGGTTCATGTGCAATTTTACTCATTAAAACGTCTAGTTTCATCTCAAGTAATCATTTTGATCCCGATATACGAGTATACCCGATACTGAGTAAACGTTTAACTAGAGGCATCCCATTTTTCAAATTTTATTCAGACTTCTGTTCCAACGGTCGCAGGTTCAACCCTTATGTTATGCTACTCCAAACAACAATATTAATGTTTTGTAGTTCTTAATGAATATGGTGACTCATAAAAAGGGCATGTTTTAGAGAACCTAGGTGTTACTGGTTCAATTTGCCATACTTTTAATTTAGTAAAACAAAGATTCTTAGTCTTGTTAACTAGAAATATTCGGAATCGCTAAACGCGGTAGTATTGTTAACACGTACAAAACATTGCTATTGATGTACGTTCTCCTGTGGTTCTTATCCCCAATGCACTCTTAATGGGACCGAACACAATGTCGCCTTGGAGCCACATTGTGTAACATATCCGCATCATTAGTAAGAATGTGATAAGAAGAGTACTGTATGTAAGGGCTGTTGAAAAAGTCTCTCAAGGTTTTCTAAAGAAGTCTAATTGGATAAATAATCTTGTGTCAAATTATTATCATAGTAATCATATCTGCACAAACATAATATGCAGAATAGTTGGTTTTAACATTCTGTTGAATAAAATATTTGTTTTACTTATCCACAATACAACAGTTACAATTTACATAATTTTCTAGAATAGAAGAAAAATGGATTATAAGTGCAAAATCCTCCGTTTTATGAATATAAATTAATAACCACTTCACTAGGCAAAGCCTGTGATAAAGTGATCTAATTACCGAGTCCCAAATTCCATCAAGTTGTCTTCCATCAATGCTTAAACACATTCACACTCTTAGATTTTAATCCCAAACTAAAACATTTACAATTTCAATCTCTTTATAATCTTAACAACCACATCTCAATCATGTCCAACAATTCCTAATCACATGTTAAACATTTGCGTTAATCATTCACTCCCATGTCTAAATATAATCATTCATAATATAAGGATGTTGTAATTTGTTTTTATCAAAAGCTATTTATTTCACTTTTTACAGTAAGTTTTGTTTGTGTTCCACTGATGATGAGGTGAAAGCCTTGAAACCGGTAGGGTTATACCGTTATAAAAAATGGAATGAACAGTGTTTGATAAAAACAAATGACAATGTATTTAACCTTCACAATGTTAATGCCTTAACTATAAATAATATATAAGGATGTGTTATCTTTATTTTCTTAATGGTTACATCTATAAGCGCTTATGAGCTGCCTTTAATAACTTTAAATCACATAACTCACATAAGATTTTATTACAAAACAAAGATACACAAGTCATATTTTTATTGTGATCGAGCGCTTTACTAGAATTGAATAATAACCGAACATTTTTTTGTTTCGAATGACTTCACTCACGTTGGGTCTTTTCAGCCAAAGAACAATGTTAACATACTCGTAGATGAGCTGAGTCTAACAAAACAAATATATTGTGCTCGCGCTACCAAAAATCACAACTCGTAGAAATGAATTCAAATTTATATTTTGATTTCCTTTGAAGTTTTTTACATAGATATACGTAGTAAGGTCCATAAGTTTCCAGCCTAAGGATATATAAAAGGTGATGGAATGAGTATAGTCACAGACTCATGATACAAAAAAAAATGTTTTATCCCCCGTGACAATTGATCGTGGTATCTATTCATGTAGGTTCTTATTTGTTCAGGCCGGAAACTTGTATGTTACTGTATAAACTTTTTTTAATACGATATATAGTGAGATATTGAACCAACTGAATGACACGGTTGATATATTCTCGGTACCGACTAGCAGTATGAGAAGAATCCTGGCTGATATTATTCCTAACGAATAAGCTCACGCTAGAAGCAGACCCTCTTTGTGTAACAGGAGAAATCCGTGCCAAGTGGATAAAAAAAAATACTCACGATGGGATTATTTTAAACGGTGTTGCAGTAGATTGTTTATTCATGTTGATTTGAAAATTGAATAATCAAATGGTTTTATTACATTACATTACCGTTTTATACAATACAACCTAGCAAACTTATCCTCATGTGGCATTCCAACCAACCAGAAAGGTTTTGCATATGACGAAAGCTAGAATGGACCCTTCATTAAAAAAAAGAGTGTACCGACGGGAATCGAATCCGTTACTCCTGTGTTTGAAAATAGGCATCGTACCAACTAGACCACAGAGGTCGTTACGTTTTTATATTGTATCACACTTTTGTTGTATTCAGTGTAACTTGGCGTGTTTATATTTTTCAAACAACCAAAAATATGCTAATTGACAACCAGATGGCTTTAAGTGACAACCAGTTTGGAACCCTTTTTAAAATAAATTGTCATCCAACGGGAATCGAGCACTTAACTCCCAGGCTTAATGGTAGGTGTATTATTTACATTTTAATTTTATCTTATATGAACTTTTGTGCTAATAAACTTAATGTGTATGAGTTTGATGTTATGAAACTGATGTGCTAACAAACTTAATATGTATGAGTTTGATGTTATGAAATTGATCTGTTAACAAACTTAATATGTATGAGTTTGAAGTTTTGATATAAAATATAGTCACTTGAACTCGGAAGATTTTACTTCTATGATAAAACTTCTACAAAATAAAGATTTATAACTGTGACTGTAACACTTTATTCCAATATCAGTTTTTTCAAATCAAAAGAAGAATTTTAAGTTTAATCAAAACGAATTTTATCGTTTGTCAAATGTTTAATAATACTCGTCAGTATACACTAAAAAATAAATTTATTAGAAAAACGTACGCATTCATACCAATAGAAGAAACATTTTCCAAATATCAAATGAAACGAATTCCCACTGAAAAGAAAATGTTAAGTGTCGAATAGAACATTTCTGAGAAGATTTTTTACGAGGAAGATGAAAAACTTTCAATCAATATTGGAATATTAAATAAATTTTCATTTTATGTTTTTGTACAAAAATACATTCTTTGGAATTGTTTAGATATTTTTTAGGGTGGCGTAAAGAGAGTTTTTATATTTTCAATATAATGTATCTGAAACACTTATTCGAGACGTTACATAAAACTGTAATTGGTAACAGAACGGGCAATGAACTGACTTCATCAATAGCCTATATGTTCTATAAGCTACACGGGGATACCATAAAATGACTATGCCAGCTGATTCACGACTCAGTACTCACGTCCTTTCATACCTTAGTATGTTACCAATGAATCATTTTATTCGTACAAGTTCGAGTTATATTTGAAATATTTTTAATGAACATTCTGGACTAAGGGATCTATTATAATAATTATAATTTGAAAATCCTTGCTTTTAAATTGTTGTATTATAATAAAACGTCCCTTTTCGTCGTATTATCGCTAAATATGATCGAACTGTTACACCACTGGAAATACCAATTATTTAGAATCTATTTCTAGACCAATGCGTCACTATTTTAAAACGTATCTCCCCCTAAAAAACATCATCCTGATAAGATATAAACCACATGTCCGTGTGACTCACATCCTGTTACGACATTGCTTTCGGGTATATATACGGGTGCCTCCTTCAGTTCCCCGTCTTATAACTTTGTCTTCACTACTGTTAATACTGTACTATACTGTGTGTTCGTTTTGAAATCAATAAAACATCTTTACATTGAAACTTCAATCTTTCACTTTGAATCAAGTATCATCGCTACCTTTGGTCATCACTGCATCCCTAAAACGAATAACTACCTGACGAGTTATTCACAACAGAGTTCTATCTACCGATAGCCCTCTACGAGGATCATTCTTCGAAAGGAACTTCGTATAGGAGACGTCCATATACTTAATAACTTCGTACTGATTCATCTTCAACCGTTCTCTTTATTCTTCTGAATAATTGGGAACGTAACATTGGTGTCAGAAGTGGGATTGCTTCGAGATCACATCGAGATAACATCGTGATAAACACACTTCAACTTCGCAGACGTTTTCTTCAAACTCTCTGGTAACAACTCTGGATTCCAGCCACCGAGAAATCAAGAATCGAGTCTTCTAAGACGAATCTGCTGAACCTGTGTTTGCCGTTGCTGCTTGCTGTTCAAAACCGTCGCTGGTTGCTTCTACTGCTGCTGCTATCTGCTGCTGCTGCTGCTCCTGCTACAAGATTTTGACTAGAGAAGGTACACCTCTACTCAAGAAAATCTACATTGGAAGATTTACGACACTATGAGCCTCTCTGTGTTCCTGTAAGTACAGATTTTAATTCGACATTGTTGTTAGATCAAATTTCATCTTTTTTATATACCTTTGTAAATTTTGTATTTGATATTTTTTTTTATATATTTATTCACACTAAAACTCAAAAATGAGTATTGAAAAGAAGGAAAACCAAACATTCATATGTTCAATTTCTGATCTCATGAAATTTATTAAACCCTTCGATGGAAATAGGGAAGACCTTATACCATTTTTGCAAAATTGCGAACGAGCATTAGAATATGCCACGGAAATTCAACAACCGACATTGCTCTCGTATATTCTGTCTCAACTAACTGGCAAAGCTCAAGTTGCATGTTCTATGAAAAGAATTAATACTTATGAACAATTAAAAATATACCTCAAGCAAAACTTCTCAGATTCAAGAACTCCAACTCATTTGTACATTGAAATGCAACAATGCAAACAAAAGCACAACGAAAATGTAGCATCTTACATGCTTAGACTAGAGATGTGTGCAAAAGAATTGAAAACTACTATAAGTCATTGTACAGAAGATGAATCTGAACTAAAGGGAAAGTTCGCTTATGCAGACCATAGCGCACTAACACAATTTATCATTGGAGTAAATTCAAGGATATCAACCCTTTTACGAGCTCGTTGTCCTAAAAATTTAACAGAAGCTTTAAAGATAGCTCTGGAAGAGGAGGAGATAACAAATCTTCTCGAAGAGACAAGACATTTATCATTTCGCAGTAAACCAAACTGCAATACTTGCGGAAAAACGGGACATACATCGCATAATTGCTATCGTAATAAAAATAGGCATAATGATACAAGAAGAATTAACAATTTTATACCAAAACCTAACTTCCAGAATAAAAATAAAAAGCTCTGCAATTATTGTAAGAAATCAGGTCACCTAATAGAAAATTGTTTCAAAAAAGATCCATCCAAACGCGAGAAATATCTAAGAGACAAAAAAATGAGTGTGAATCTAATATCAAAAAACGTAGAGTACCCGTTGTGGTGCATTTCAACGGAGGATTAGGTATAAAAAATGATAATGTACAATTTTTTGATTCATGTGAGGATCAAATAAAAATATTTTAGCTTTTTCCACCCCGCATGAACATAAGACATTTAACGAAAATGACATGTACTCTGACCAATCTATTATTTTAAATAATAATTATACTTCAATAAATGAAGTGGAAATTAATAAAAATCGTTTTGGGAATTTACCATATATAAGTTTGAAAATATGCTTCAAGAACATTGCTAAGACCTGCAAATTCTTAATTGATACAGGCGCTGCCATATCCCTTATAAAAAATGACGTCATAACATATTTTAAAAATAATAATATTAAATTAAAGTTGGGAATAGGCAAATTGCAAATAAAAGGCATTGAAAAATCTGAAACTATATCAGAAACGGAAGGTACTCTTATTTTAAAATTTAAAATTAAAGAAAATTATATTGAACAATTGTTTCACGTTATAACAGACATTAATCTCGACTTTGATGGAATTATTGGTAACGATTTCTTCATAAATAAACGCTGTTAAATAAATTACGAGTCAAATATGCTGAAAATAAGTGACAAAATTGAATTGCCACTAATGAAGAATACGTTCTTATATCAAATAAAGCCTAGGTCTGAAACATTCTTAAAAGTAGACGTAATAAACCCTGAAATTAAGGAAGGTTTAATTCTGGACCTTAATATAGGAGAGAACTTGAAAGTATCTAATGTATTAACAGAAGTCGATCAAGACAATAAGTGTTTAATATCATTAATAAATACGAGTGATAAAATAATTACTATACACAAATTAAAAGTGAAATTAATACCGTTTGAGTACAAGACTAGCGAAATTAATAAAATTAAAGTGTTAAATAAAAATTCAAAAATAACGGAACGCGTTAACAAAATCAAGAGTTTAATTCCTAATAATCACCTAAACTCTGAAGAAAATAAATATTTAAACGAAATATGTAAGGATTACGACGATTTATTCTTCATAGAGGGAGATGATTTGAGTTTTACTAATGCAGTGCAACATCAAATCATTACTTCCCATAATAATCCGATTCATACGAAAACGTATCGATATCCGGAAATACATAAAGAAGAAGTCAATAAGCAAATAAGCAGAATGCTTAATCAAAGGATAATAAAACCTTCTAACAGTCCTTATTCATCACCTATATGGATAGTTCCAAAGAAATTGGACTCATCTGGACAAAAGAAATGGAGAATAGTGATAGACTACAGAAAGCTAAACGAGATAACAATCGGAGATGCTTATCCTCTACCGAATATATCGGATATTCTCGATCAACTCGGAAAAAGCAAATATTTTACAACACTAGATTTAGCATCTGGGTTTCACCAAATTAAAATGAAAGAAGAAGACAGTCAAAAGACAGCCTTCTCAGTTCCTTCAGGACATTACGAATATGATCGTATGCCATTTGGATTAAAAAACGCACCTGCCACTTTCCAAAGATTAATGGACAATGTATTAAGTGGATTACAAGGAGTAAACTGCTTTGTTTACTTAGATGATATTGTAATATATGCCAGTTCCTTGGAAGATCACCAAGAAAAATTGAATAAGATATTTCTTAAACTACGTGAATATAATCTAAAACTACAACCGGAAAAATGTGAATTCTTAAGAAAGGAAGTCGCATATCTAGGACATATAATAACGGATAAAGGCGTTAGTCCTAATCCAGATAAAATTAAAGCCGTAAAGAACTTTATAGAACCAAGAAATCCTAAAGAAATTAAACAATTCCTTGGATTGGTTGGATATTATCGTAGATTTATAGAAAATTTTGCAAAGCTATCTAAACCATTAACATCACTTTTAAAGAAAGACATCACGTATAATTGGACTGAGCATCAACAGAATGCATTTGATGATCTTAAAAATAAATTGATCACAGCACCCTTATTACAGTATCCAGACTTTAACAAACATTTTATTATAACAACTGATGCATCAAATTATGCAATTGGATCAATCTTATCACAAGGAGAGATAGGAAGCGATTTACCAATATGCTATGCTTCGAGAACGCTAAACGCATCCGAAGGTAATTATAACACAACTGAAAAAGAACTACTTGCTATCGTGTGGTCAGTAAAACAATTTAGACCATACATATATGGTAGAGAATTTACCATAATCACAGATCATAGACCCCTAGTTTGGTTATTTAATGCTAAAGATCCAGGATCAAAATTAGTTCGATGGAGACTTAAATTAGAAGAATACACATATAAAATTCATTATAAACCAGGAAAAATCAATTTAAATGCGGATTGTTTATCAAGACTACCTGTAAAAATATTAACTACGGGAGAAACATATAAAGACTTCTTAGACAAATTCCATAACGGAGAAACATTTAACGTTACATGTAATGAATTCGAAGAATACTTGTTGAAAACTAAGGATAAAGACATTGCTTATCCTACTGCAATAGATTTGGATGATGGAATTCCCTATTGTACAGATATTCTTTGTAAATCAGAGAATGCTGAAATATTCAAGTTGAACAGTCATGAACTGTATCAAACAGAAACTACTAGCGGAAATGCAAAAACCTATTATCATATATTTACAAAAATAAATCATTTTGACAAACCTTCATATCCCGACATATTTACTGCATTAAAAAATTTTAGAGATAATCTTATAATAAAAAATATTAAGACAATTTCTATATCTGATTTCGTAGATCCATTCAATATAATGGACTATCACAAAATAAAAGAATTAATAATGTTCGTATTTCACGACACAAATATAATCATTAACATATACAAAAATACAATTATAAGTGTTGAGGAAAATGATATACCTCAAATATTAATTGATAACCATGATGTACCTACTGCTGGACATTTGGGATTTTATAGGATGTACAACAGAATAAAACACCAGTACACCTGGCCTAGAATGAAACAATCAATTGAACTATATGTAAAAAATTGTAAAGAATGCCAACTGAATAAAGTTAACCGTCAAAATAACACTGCACCTATGGAAATTACTTCCACATCTAAGGAAGCTTTCGAAAGAGTAGCCCTCGATTTAGTAGGACCTCTTCCAGAAACAGCTAGACAAAATAAATTCATCTTAACACTTCAAGATGATTTAACTAAATTTAGTCAAGCTTACCCTTTAAAAAATGCTACTGCAGAAGAAATTGCAAGCAAATTTATAGACTTTTCATCATGCTTTGGTATACCTAAATCAATTTTAACCGACCAAGCACAAAACTTTATGTCGCAATTATTCGCAAAAGTCACAAAATTACTCAACGTAAAACATAAAAATTCTACCCCCTATATGCCTCAATGTAATGGAGCTTTGGAAAGAATCCATAGCACATTGAAGGATTATCTAAAACATTATGTAAATAATGATCAAACAAATTGGGACGAATTTCTATCAATTGCCATGCTTAGTTATAATACTAACATACACTCGACTACAAAATTTACACCTTATGAATTAATATTCGGAAAGAAAGCCATAATACCGAATAGTTTATATCGTAATGATACTCCAACATATAATGACTACTTCACTCAATTAAAATACAAGTTCTCACAATCTCATAAAATCGCTAGAGAAAACATAATTAGATCTAAAGAAAGATCAAAACAAAGATATGACGCTACTGCTAAAAATAAAATTAATTATAAAATCGGAGACCTAGTACTTATAAAAAATCATGTACGATTACGAAAGGCTTTATCAGCTAATTATAAAGGACCGTATGAAATCACAGAAGTGAATTCACCTATAAACGTTACCTTAAAAATAAGAAACAAATTCGTAAAATATCATATAAATGAGATAAAACTATACCATCAAGAGATTACTAATGTCGAATAAAGAAGTACCAATGCCAAATAAGAATAAAAATTGAATAAAAATTGAATGAAAATTGAATAAAAATTGAATATTGGATCGAATAAAATTAATAAATGAACGTAAAATAATAATAAATACTCCTATAAAGAAATTAATAATAAAAATTTCATTTCAGACTGTTGACGCTACTATACTTGAGAACGAATTCTTGTTCACACATTGAAAAGATTAATAGCGGTAATGGGTTATTTTATGACGAGATAGGTAAAGTAAAAACCTACAATGATTATTGGAATGTGGTTACATATCAAGAAACGGAAAACATTATTCCACAACATGATATAATTTTAGATATCTACGGAAGAACCAATTTAATATGTTTAAAAGTTATCGAAAAAGATATGGGAAATACCTGTCGCTTAACATTAGCCGACATTAAAAGTGACATACAGAACATGAATACAAAGTTTGAATCAGTGATTCACCTGATAGGAAAAGAACACCTCAAGAGAACTAAAAGAGGATGGTTTGATGGAATCGGGACTATGTTTAAAACCATTATCGGTACTTTAGATAAAGACGACGCAACATATTATGATAATGCAATCAATAAAGTAACAGAAGATGAGAAACATCTTAATGAACTCTTAAGAGATCAAACACAGGTCGTGACTTCAACAATACAGACATTCAACGAAACTATAGTCAGATTCAGAATAAATGAGATTGTCATGAATAGCAATCTACAGAAACTAGAACATTATGCAAATGACCTTAAAAAGGAGAACGTTTTATTAGATGCTAGAATAACTATAATAGCACAAATAACGTTATTGCAAGAAGTTGTAAAAAAGCTGGACCGACAGATCGATAACATGATCGAATCTGTTCTATTCAGTAAAAACAACATAATTCACCCAACATTATTATCCCCAACTAAATTTTACCAAGAATTATCTAAAAACATAGGTAAACTAACGCAAGGTCGCGAACTACCTATTCCTCCTACAATGGATAATATTCATTTGATAATGGATATTTCAACATTAACTTCATATTTTTATAAAACTAAAATTATCTATATAATTTCAATTCCATTAACAAAAATTCAGGAATTCCAATTATATAAGATCACCCCTTTACCAATACCACATAATGCAGATGAACCAAAATACTTCTCCCTAATTCAGAATGAATTTAAGTATGTTGGATTCACTCGCACAAAAATGCAATACATAAGGTTTAATGATCTAGATAGATGTAAAACGCTGACTGAAAATCATTTCTTATGCAAATTAGATGATGTATTTTCATCAACAGAAAATGGAGTCTGTGAGTCAAAATTAATTACCGAAAATCCTAATAAAATTCCACAAGATTGTATTACAAAAACTCTGTACGGAAATCTAAATATCTGGCACAAAATACTGCACAACAGATGGATATATGTATTGACCAATAAGGCAAAAATAACTATAGACTGTCCGCCTAAACCAATCGAAGAAACTGATGTAATAGGTACTGGACTATTGAAATTGGAGAAGAATTGCAAAGCATATACAAAAACATTGCAATTCATAGCTGAAAACGATATACAAACAAATATATCTGTAGTAACGAATAAATTTAATATAATAACGGAAGATTGTTGTATCAAAGAATCAAAGTTCAACGAAACTTTACCACATTTAACACCCTTAACCATAACTAATATAAATTTAGACGAATTGCGCGTTGCAACACATAAATTAAACGCAGTTCAAGATGAATTAAATAAAATTAATGAAAAACCCGCTATAGTAAAACATTCGCATTATTATGTAGCAATTATCTACACAATATTATCACTACTAGGATTACTAATGGGAATAAAACTATATAAAAGATTCTTTAAAAAACAGAATCATGATAGCGGATGTATCCAAATATTTAATCAATGTTATAATCCAAGAAGAAACTCTCGGAATAGAGAAAGAGAAAGAGAAAGAGATAGAAATAACTATCCAGCAATCTCATTAACAAATATCAATACAGGATACGATGACGAAGATAATAAACAAGAAGGTTTAGAAAGAAATAAGACTAGCCCTAGGATGGTTAGCAATCGATCTGCCTTACTTCGTGAAAACACGTTCAGTTAAATCGATCAAAAATAAATAAATAAATAATATTCAATAAAATAAAATAAATATATAAATAAATAATATTCAATAAAATAAAATAAATATATAAATGAATAATATTCAATTAAATAAAAATATAAAATGTTCAATTAAATAAATAAAAAGGCATATATAATATAAAAACACATATTTAAATGAATATGAATAAATAATATATATATATTGAAATGGTAAACAAATAAATGAAATTATAAAAATATATCCCAAACGTTATAATTTTTTGTCATGTTAAATTGTCATGGTCAAGAGTAGATACATAAATAAATATGTTTGTTTTAACGTTACTGTGTTAACGAAATCTTTACGATAATAAATAAAAATTTATCGATTTTTGACAAATAAAGTCATGTTTTAACGTTACTGTGTTAACGTATTCTTTACGATAATAAATAAAAATTTATCGATTTTTGACAAATAAAGTCATGTTTTAACGTTACTGTGTTAACGAAATCTTTACGATAATAAATAAAAATTTATCGATTTTTGACAAATAAAGTCATGTTTTAACGTTACTGTGTTAACGTATTCTTTACGATAATAAATAAAAATTTATCGATTTTTGACAAATAAAGTCATGTTTTAACGTTACTGTGTTAACGAAATCTTTACGATAATAAATAAAAATTTATCGATTTTGACAAATGATCATATTTTTAAACGTTACTGTGATAACGTATAATGCATTATTAAGTACGAAAAATGTACGAATTCTAGGTATGATCATACAAAAAATTGACGAAATTGTTATCTGTGGAAAGATACTTTTCTAAGAAATATATAAAAAGTTAATTAACAAGAAAAATCACGAAATATTTCATGTATAAGAGACATATTCATTGACGGTTTATCGCAGACTTTCATTGAATTGTTTCACTTATTGGAAACAAAATTATCTAAGTTGTTTCAATACTATAATAGAAGCAAGAAATTTAATTAGTTTCACCGACAAAAATCATGATTTGTCAGGGTTTTCTGATGAATTCTTTGATTTATTTTATTAATGAATCTTAGATTTTATTAGAGATTAATTATAAGATTTAATTAAGACTTAACTTAAGAATTTTATATAAAAATAAATTATGTTAAAATATTGGAATTATATAGAATCCTTATTTTATTTATATAGAATCTTTAATAATAAAAGTATGAATGAAAAATGTAATCATGTAATAAGAAAAATATAATCATGTAAACTAAGAAAATGTAAATGATGTAATAAAAAAAAGGAAAATGTATCAAAGAACAAAATAGTATATATACTAGACTATCTTCCAAATATGTTTGTAAAAAGGGAAAATGTACCCCTAAAAAACTTTTGAAGAATCATTTGTAAAAAAGGAAAATGTACCCCTAAAAACTCTTGAAGAATTATCAGAATTCAATACTAATAAAATAATTAATTATCACAAGGATGATACAAGATGTGAAATAAACTATGACATTTACAATCATAAAATTCAATTAAAATCTTGTAGACTTCAATTAAATAGATTGCAAAAAATGAATAAAAGGCTAGAAAACAATATTTTTGCAATTAAATTCAACTAGTACATATTTTTTTGAAAAAAAAAATGTATAGTTTCAATTTGATGGTGGAGGAATGTTACACCACTGGAAATACCAATTATTTAGAATCTATTTCTAGACCAATGCGTCACTATTTTAAAACGTATCTCCCCCTAAAAAACATCATCCTGATAAGATATAAACCACATGTCCGTGTGACTCACATCCTGTTACGACATTGCTTTCGGGTATATATACGGGTGCCTCCTTCAGTTCCCCGTCTTATAACTTTGTCTTCACTACTGTTAATACTGTACAATACTGTGTGTTCGTTTTGAAATCAATAAAACATCTTTACATTGAAACTTCAATCTTTCACTTTGAATCAAGTATCATCGCTACCTTTGGTCATCACTGCATCCCTAAAACGAATAACTACCTGACGAGTTATTCACAACAGAGTTCTATCTACCGATAGCCCTCTACGAGGATCATTCTTCGAAAGGAACTTCGTATAGGAGACGTCCATATACTTAATAACTTCGTACTGATTGATCTTCAACCGTTCTCTTTATTCTTCTGAATAATTGGGAACGTAACAGAACGACTCCTGCCTGCGATAAACGTGTAACAAGCGTTGAGCTAACGTAAACTGGCGGCACAAGCGGTCCGATCGAGGTTCTTGTGATGTACGACGGACTAAACAAAAGATACGAAAATTGAGCAAAATATATTTTCTCGTTTGAAACGTCATGCTGTGTTTTTATTTGTACAAAGTTATACTGGTGAACAACGAATCTCTCCTCTTCACCGAGACTCGTTAAAGTCACGCCGGAATCTTCAAAGATTGAACGATAACCATCTATCTATTCTACAGTCTTTGTAGCATTGATGCACTATAAAATATATTCATATACTATACGTATCCAGAAAGTAAGTGTACTGAGGCTCTCACGACCGGATGGATTTTATTTTCGACATGTTGACTACACTTCCGTGTAGCCTGACCCTTCCCCTTCGCAACGAGACCGGTTCGAGGTCAGTACGTTGAGAAGTGTCGACGCGACAACACGTTTCGTGAAAAATGTCAATCCAATCTCCCGCCAAGTGCGAAATACGCGGCGTCATCCGTTATCTCGTTTGGAAGGGAAAACCTCCGGTTGAGGTTTATAATGAGGTGAAAACTGCATATGGTGATAAAGCTATGAATCGTACGAGCGTGTACAAGTAGTGTCGCGAGTTAAAAAACGGTCACGTCACACCTCTTCAACCTCCGCCAAAAAGTTCAAAACCACAATTTCAGCCAAGAAAATCATGGCATCCGTGTTTTGGGACTGTCAAGGCATAATTTTAATTGAATATATGCCTCAAGGGGAGACCATCAACTCTGCAAGATACTGTGAGACCCTAAAAAAATTGCGGAGGGCGATTCAGAACAAGAGGAGAGGCATGCTGACAAAGGGAGTCTGCCTGCTGCACGACAATGCCAGACCACACACGGCCAACGCCACGAAGGAACTGCTCGCCTCGTTTAAATGGGATGTCCTGAACCATCCCGCGCATTCCCCTGACCTAGCACCTTCAGATTACTATCTCTTTACCTCCCTGAAACTGCACATGGCTGGAAAAAGGTTTTCAACCGACGAGGAGATAAAGGAGGAGGTGGAAAAGTGGACGGAGGCGTTGGCGGGAAACTACTTCGAGGAAGGCATCAAAAAGTTGATACCCCGCTTCACCACCCCGACTATGTCGAAAAATAGCTTTCATATGTACTACGGTAACCACGTATTTTTTTTGTTTAAATAAAAAAAATTGTAACCTACAAAAATTCAGTACACTTACTTTCTGGATATGCCTCATAGTTAGTGGTGTGCTGGAGCCAATTTTCTTTTAAATTGTGAAGCGCCGTTTGTTAAAAATATTAGAGCTATATTTTTTGATGAAAAGTTCAAGAAAATTATCGCAAAAACTTTTTTTTGTTATTAACTTCACATGATAATAATAGTTTTATTCTACCGGTTTATGTAAGTAGTAATTCTACTTATTTGTGAATTGAATTTGTGCATTATTTATCTATCACTAAAATTACCAAGTCCTTAATTTTGCTGATACGTATTTGTCAAACTTGCAATGGTAGTGTGAATGTATTCCTTTCGTGAAATCTCGGATGAGCAAATATATATTAGCTACTTATCCGATGAAGGAGTAAGGTGTCCTACCATCGGACCGAAACTCCGAACAAGCTATCCATCACTTGTGGGAGATACGAGTTAAACTGAAATCAAGTTAATCAGTGTACGAAAATCAATAAACGACATTGAACTTAATATCACAGATTCATGGTAAATTTTTTTTTATTACCAGCAAACCGGTGATTAACTATCAAGTAATATACCACTGCACATACTATATTTTGTGGTGCTACAAACCATTGTGATTTAGATTTAGCCCCACCGTTCGTTTCCTAGTACCTTTACCTAAACACTGGTGCGCCAGTGCATATGATGGACGTATTTGAAAACGTCGTATTCCCTCCAGATACGTGAGCGATCTCTTGGTAACATCCCGGTGGTACTCACATGAAGATCAGTTTGTGTGGCCTGGATTTATCGCCTCTTTCAGTAAGTTCACTCATGTTAGTTTCTAGATTTCATTACGGAGACTGAATAAAGGTGTTAAAATTTTTTCCTTAGTTTTTGTATGTGTGTACATGATTCAAAGATTTTACTAACGATTTTTTTCGAATACTTTTAGGGATATTTTATAAATCGCAGTGGTATTTTAAGCCTTGTAATCATATTGTATTACGCTTTCGTTCTATACAAAACAACCTGGCGGGCTTATTTTCATGTAGTAACCTCTTACAACCGACCAGAAAGAGGTTAAGGGGTCCTGAAGTAAACCACCGGAAATCGAACTCGTAATCTCCGGGCCGGGAAGGAGAATGTCTTACCAAGTATGCCACGGTGGTCATCTTCTCATACAGCACAACAAAATATATATTTTGCTGTCACATAAATAATTTAAAACATAATGGAATTTCAGAAAGTGTTATTGGAAATCTTAAATGCATAGGTTAATGTTTGGAAATGTGTTATTTCTCTTTCGTTAAAATATATTTTACGATATCTATTATTTTTGTTTTTTTTAATAACTTGAAAATTTAAATTTTTTCGAAGAAACGTTTTGTGTTAAAAATAATAAAAATGAAAACCTTGCTTTTGTTTTCTTCTAATACTTTTATTCAGCATATCTCAATGCACGTATCATAACACACTATGCTCTCCAGAGTAGGATTCATTTGAGGAGCATACCATGTGTGTTAAAATGCGTATGGTAATATGCTGAATAAATGTAATGGTAGAAAACAAAGTCAAGGGATTTATTTTTATTCAATTATGGATTTACACGAACTTGTGATTGAATTATTTAAATACATTTTGTGTTTAATATGTATGGACAAATTTATTTTATTGTTTTGAAAGTATCTGTGTTAAAATAAAGTTTACTGAAATGAAAACAATTAACAGGTTGGTTTATCAAAATAAATTTGTCGCAATTTGTAAAAATAGATTTTCTCACCTCACCGATCCTCACTAATCGCTATTTGTAAAAATAGATTTTCCATTACTGCTTATGCAATAAATTTATGCTTCAAAATATATTTTTTCGTGTTTAATATTGATTTAAAAACAATATTTGTCTTTTTTAAGAAGATTTTTATTGATGTTTGTTGTAATAAACAAGCAAACTATTTTTTTCTTGTCACGTTTCTGTTGCTTACTGCTAAAATTTTGAGCAATTAAACTGTTATTCTTGTGCTTTAATCAATGTTATAAAGGCGATCTTTGTGGCACAGTTGGTTTGATGCAGGTCTTATCCTTCGGGAGTTTTCTGGGTTGATTCCTAATGATGATGGAAAAAAATAAAAAATAAAAGAAGAAGAGAACTTATTTGCTAGACGTGTGTTGCTTTTTAAGTGTTTCCAACACGTACGGTGGCAAACTGTGAGTTGCTTGTCTACTTTAGTGGTTCTTAACTCGAAGACTCGAGCAAGAACTCGCGCCTTATGTTTAAAGGCACTAGAGCTGAATATAATATTGTCTCCCGGCTACGCTCTTCAACAGGTTTGCATAACTAATTCGGATATGTTGAGGAATATTATATACATTAATTTATGCTAGACGGAGTGTTCTTACACATTTTTACTTTTAGAACTTTGTTTTATAATTTGAAAACTGATTAGCGAAAAAGAATATCAAAATTAATTCAAAGACATAAATCGTGTTTATATCTTTGAATTAAGAAATTTTTCAAATGAATAGCCATAATATTTTATCATTATTCATTTTAAGTAATTATTATAACGATTCTTTCATTTGAATTGATGCTCCAATTATTCTCCATAATGCTTGAGTAATCCACAAGAACATCTCTGGTACTTAAACCATCATTGCAAAATATTTCTTCCCCGATGCTTGTTTCAGGGCGCTCTTGACATGTCACATTCATTTTATTCATTTCTAAGCACTCAACTGATACTTCCGGTATTAATCTTCATCAATTTCCTTATGGCTCCTCGATAGCTACTCGCACTCGCGGGAGAAGATGGAGGAAATCAGATGAGAAAATCACAAATGGCATTTGAATGAAATATCCTTCTGAGCGCGCCAATTATTGATTTTCCCCCCTAAAGCTTGATGCGAGAATTTTAGGTTTTTGCCGTGATAAAGATATATTGTATATTTTTGAATTACGTGTTTTATTAATATACAACTGATATATAATAATAAAAAAAAATCTTTTGCCAAATTCAGGTCGCTTAATTTCATAAAATTTTAAGTGTGAAATTGATAAAAAATAATCTATGAAGAAATTAAGCATAGTCAAGATTAATCTATTGATTGATTGGACATCGCTGAAGTAAAGCATACTACGCAATAGACCTTTTAAAGTTCACATTGACAATCTTTCGATGAAATTTTGTATTAATTTAAAGGGATAAGTGTTTAATTCACGGTTATGGTAACGTTTCATTACTATCTTTGATGATGGAAGGGAAACGTGGACGTGAAAAAACTGTAAAGAGCCGATTGTTGGCTGTAGAAATGCGTGCACTCGAGAGACTATTGGGATGAACATGTATGATAGAATACGGAATGAAGGGATTATATATGAATGTGAACTTAAGACTAATGAGTTGCGTAAGATGAAGGGAAGCACTTTGAGGTGGTGTAGGCATGTAAAAAGAATGAATGAACATGGACTGTATAACAAATATATAGTGTAAAGAATGAATGAAGATAGACTGTATAACAAATATACAGTGAAAATGTGAGTGGAAGGCGTGGTAGAGGAAAACAAAAAAGATTATGGTTGGATCAAAAAAATAATATTCAGAAATAAGGAAAGGTAAGAAGTAAGAGAAACCGTAGGAGTTGTATGAAAAAGTGTTTGTATGTGGAAGAGACAAGAATTTTTGTCGAAATAGGAAAGTCTGGTATTCTGTCACCTTTGTCTTCCCCAAAAGGGAAGCGACGTATGTATTTTGGATTTCTATTCTATAAACATTTTGACCGGAGTAAATTGATGAGATGGGTATTGTTTATTAATTGATTTATAACTTTCATCATGTAAATAGGTACATCTTGCTGATTTTTTTATTCAAACAGAATTTAATTTAAAGTTTTTATCGGCATCCAAGTCCTTGCCTTAAACTTAATAAGTGAAAATAATATTTTAATAAATGTAACAAAATTAAAAGAAAAAAAACTGAGAAATTTCAAGGAAAATAGAGTCAAGGGTAGGAATTGTATAGGGGTCAGGGACGAGGGATATATAAATAATATTACGATAAATGTTTGGAATATTAACCTTTCCCTTCCTGTGCAAAAAAAACCCGCCCGTTCCGGTGTTGTGTATTCAATACACATGTAAAAATGAGCGATTTAAAATCGGAAAAATAAGAATATACCAAAAGTGATAATAATTGAAATTTTATTGTTGAAAACATGAAAAAAAACATCGGCCAACGTTCATAAAACGGGCGAAGCGACCACCTCTACCGAAAGCCGCCGATCTACTAAACGAGAGTAGCGAGTGAACTGAGATTCTATTCTTGCGTTCCCATATACCGAAGTAGAGTGAGAGTGAGACGTGAATAGCGTCGCTTCCTCACCCATAGCGGTTTTTTAGAATGAATATATCTACGTCACTCACTGGCACACGTTTGATTGTATTGGTGAATTTATTCCCGATTTTCACAAAATATCTCTGATGTGGCCGATAAGTGCTAATTATTATGAATATTATGTTTTTCATTCAATGTGTAAATGTATTACGGAGGAATACCTAAAATCCGAACCCAGTACTTATTATAGTTATAGAACCCAGTATTTATATATTAAAGTTTTTAGAAGCAATGTGTACTAGTTACACATCACAGGACAGGAAGGGTTAAAAATGAATTCTTTGTTATTCCACTAATTATATTTATCCCCGTGATACGTGTTTTTTCCTCCCATATTGATGGTCTCTTTAGGCGGAATAGTTCCGAATTTGGAGATATGAAATATAAGAAACACTTGTCGCGGGGATTCATTTTATTAGTGGAATAACAAAGCCATTAATTCAAGTGTTAAGGGCTAGATATGAACTTCAGGCTAATGTGTTAAGTAAGATGAAGAATAATACATTGAGATTGTTTGGGCGTGTAGAGCGAATGCATGAAGAAAGACTAACAAAACAGATATACAGTGCATATATAAGTCGAAAGCGTGTATGAGGAAGACCAAGGAAAGTATGGCTGGATCAAGGGAAAATTATTCTGGAAGGAGGAAACGTAAAAAGTCAGAGAAATTGTAGAACTTTTAGGAGAAGGTGTATGGATGTAGAAGAAGCTAAGGATGTGTGTCGAGCTAGGAAAGTATGGCGATCTGTTCTCTTTACCTACTCCGGCAAGTAAATGGCGTGATAGTATGTATGTGTATGTACAAAGTTATTTATTATTAAACATTCAAATATAAGTTCAACAATGTAAATGTCAATTAATACCTTTGATAAATAATGCTTTTTTTATATTTATTTTAAAAATATGTTAAAGATGAAGCACGTCTGATTGAGCCAGGAAGACAGTTCTAAAGTCTAGATGAGTGAAAGGCAAAACGTGTGGTGCATTGATATATAAAGATGAAACACGTCTGATTGAACCAGGAAGACAGTTCTAAAGTCTAGATGAGTGAAAGGCAAAACGTGTGGTGCATTGATATATAAAGATGAAGCACGTCTGATTGAGCCAGGAAGACAGTTCTAAAGTCTAGATGAGTGAAAGGCAAAACGTGTGATGCATTGATATATAAAGGATCTTATTCGTCATCATACGATCAGAGGGACAGCCTGTACACAAAAATAAAATTGAATTTTTCACACAGATACTGAGAACAGCTTGGACTGTTCAACACTTCCAATAGGGTTTATATTTTTCAAGAACAAAATAATTTTATTACGTTCTTTCATCGCCCAGAGTATATATTAAATGTAAATATTATTTCAAAACGATTCCTCTCTGTTTACACCAATTCTAGAAAAAATGGTAATAAATTCTTAATTTAAATTATGGATGTTTATTTGTTCATAAATTTTTCATAAATTATCGTAACATCTGTCATAAGAAATATCTTTCTTTTCTTGGGCTTTTATTTTCTGTTTTCATATCTTTAAACAACAACATGCTGTAAACAGTCGGTTTTTACTGATTAAGACTTATTCACGAGAAAATATTTAATCAGAAAAATATCTTTAAATCTGTTGAGTATCATAAATGGAAATTTTAAGGTATCAGTACAATATACAAACTCCAGCTCTGCTTTTGCATATGACCATTGATTAAATATATGTTAAATATATTGATAACTGTAATATGATCATTAAGGCTAAAGTGTGAGCCTGGAAGTATCAGTGCAATATACAAACTCCAGCTCAGCTTTTACATATGACCATTGATAACATATATGTTTAATATATTGATAACTGTAATATGATTATTAAGGCTAAAGTCTAAGCCTGGAAGTATCAGTACAATATACAAACTTTAGCTCAGCCTATGCATATGACCATTGATAAAATACATGTATAATATATTGATTACTGCATTGTGATTGATAAGTGTGAGCCTAGAAGAAGTTCACAATCAAATAGCTTCAGGACTACCAAAATGAGAATACAGAACCATATATAAGATCAAATTTTTCCATTGTTTAATATTTTTAATATACGGATGAAATAAATCGATTACATAGATATCATTACGCAGTTTTCATATGGGGCTGAAATGGAGAAGAGCGAGAGCCAGATTTCCCATCAAGACACATACGAGTATTTTTTCTTTCTTTCATATCTATCTTCTAAATTCATACACGTTCTTATCCAACTTCTACGATTTTAAAGACTTAGTACATTATCTTCTTTCTAAACACCATTCAATTAATCCTATCATACTTCCCTTTGTCATTCTCTACCACACCTTTGTTCACAGTTTTCCGCTAACACGCGTTTAAGAGAAGTCTTTAAAGATCTTTGGGGTGGCAGAGTGACCAACTAGTTGATTTGTGGTTGCAGAGTGGCAAACTAGTTGATTAGGGGTGGCAGAGTGACCAACTAGTTGATTTGTGGTTGCAGAGTGGCAAACTAGTTGATTAGGGGTGGCAGAGTGACCAACTAGTTGATTTGTGGTTGCAGAGTGGCAAACTAGTTGATTAGGGGTGGCAGAGTGACCAACTAGTTGATTTGTGGTTGCAGAGTGGCAAACTAGTTGATTAGGGGTGGCAGAGTGACCAACTAGTTGATTTGTGGTTGCAGAGTGGCAAACTAGTTGATTAGGGGTGGCAGAGTGACCAACTAGTTGATTTGAATTTTTTATAACATTCAATTTAGCTTTACTTACACCAAGTATTGGAAGAAATATTCAGTTGACTAATTTTCAACCTGAAATGCTAAATGATATAGTACCTGAGATTAAATATTACCGAGGCTTGAGATAAAGTATTGTACTTACCAAAAGTAAATAAATACACATATTTCATTCAAAACTAAACATTAAAAATGATTCAATTCTTGTATTTTTTAATATTAATTTCCTTTGCTTTAAATTACATAATACCTTATTTAAACTTGGCCCAATTGAACGATCTTGTCATCACTTCTCAATAAAGATTATCGTTACTCTACAAGTTCAAGGGATTTAATTTCTTGGATCTTATAATATCTCTCCAAACGCGATCCCCAAAGGATAATCCAATTAGAGCTCTTAATTACCTATTATTAGATTTGTCGATCCTCCGTCGGATTCATCTTTGATTTTTTTGACAATATTCCTATCACGCTTCATCAGATATAACCTGGTGTTGATTTAACACTATTATATTATGTGTATTAAGAATTACATAGTTTTAATCCCTTAGGTAACCGAATTTTGTTAAAATACCATTGTGTAGCGGGTTACACAAATATTTATCTTGTTTATTTAATTAATCTTTATAACTGAAACATATAAAAAAATATACTGTCACACAATGTCACTTTTAAAGTAGGTGGAGAATACAGATCTCCATGCTTAATATCCACACACAACCGCTTTTACGTCATCTAATAAATCCTTTCACAAATGCTATTCTGTTACTCAAACTTCTCACCTTTCCTTCAATCGGAATTTCCCACACTATATCCTTCCATTCTTTGAGACATAAATATATTTATAATGTAATTTTTTCTCATTATTTCAAAATGTCCAAAGCATGTAAATACAATATGTTTTCTTAATTATTATCTATAAAATGTGAATCGAATATACTCGTACAATACAGTTTTCATAAATGGTAAGCTAACTTATTTTATCATGTATTGTATTATAGTACCAGATATTCTTCGCAAGATGTGAAATTTATCACATTTATTCTGGTCCTTTCATATCAGGCATCATTTCTATAGATTATGGTAAACGCTAGCACACTCCTGCCTCGACCTCTATGGTCTAGATGGTAGGCACTTGTATTCCAACCCGGGAGTTGTGATTTTAATTGCTCTTGGAACCATGACTTTTTTTAAATATTTAAGTCTGGTTTTATCTTAAGGCCTCTTAGACATCTTTTTGGTTGGTTGGAAGAGATTGCCACAAGAAATAAACCACAAAGTTCTACTATGTAGGTTAATAATAATAAAATAAATTTAATTTTTTGTAGAATTTGCAAATGCGTTAATTGGTTAATACAGTACACAATCCATCGTTGGTCATGCTTTCTGATGCAACACGCCTTTCAATATCTTTCTCTACCTAGCTGTCACCCGGCAACATTCTTCTCAATTACCAAAAATATTATTTATGAAATAATACAAATCAGATTTTTGTTATAACACTGATCTTTTCAATCCATGGTTTGATAACGTGGTTTAGCACGTTTAATTAATAGATAACGAGGTTTAAAAAATCACATTTAGTAATTAGATAAGAGTTTCAAATAAATCAAAATAAAATGAAATATTGTCAACCTTCTTGGTCTAGTTGATACGATATCTGCCTTTAATCCCGGAAATTGCGGATTCGATTCCCGTTGTCACACAAAAATAATGTTATCACCCGGTCACGCTCTTCAATATGTTAGAATAACTAATTCGGATATATTGAAGGATTGTCATGCGAATGCATGGGCTGTTTATGATCTATCAATTACCAAAGTTTGTAAAAATTAAATTTCATACATTTAACAAAATAAAATATAATAAATGGTGGAATTTACAGTTTATCAGTATTCAAATATTATATTAAAATGTTTATTTGTCTGCATGAAATGAGAATATTAAATTTCATAAATTAAATTATGTTTTATCTTCAGCTGAAATAATTTGGAATTTCCAACATGATGCCATCCAATAACAGAAAAAAGTTTAACGTGACTTCTCAACGCGGCATTTTAATATGTAAATACGCCGCCAGTCAGTGACAGTTTTGATGTCGCCGGGAATTTCGTTAAAATAATATGTTTTGCTGACTCGCAAGTGGTATAAAAACAAAACAAAAATATAAATCGATATAAGTACTCATAAACATAAAGAAAAGAAACTCAAAAGAAAATATGATACACATATTTTTCTTTCAGCCCTCTCGGACAACAATAATAAAACTCTCTTGTTAAGTACTTACTGACTTAGCAATGGATATAAATATTGACTAACCATATTTTTTATAACAAAAGGAAAACTTTATACACCAAAATACAAATCTGATACTTGGCTTTATAATAATGGAAACGAATATTACTTCTACGACTAGTACTTCCATACTCGTACATTCCCAGCATGCGGAGGCCACAAACTCTCTCTACCCCAACACGATCGGCCGCTTGCGGTGTCTATTGCGTGAGGACTCGGGAGTTCAAAACTTTTTGGTAACATTTTATACTCTGGGTAAAAGCTTTTATAAAAGGCATGGAGACTTACCTTCAAGGCTTTAAAATAATAGTAAAAGCCTGTGTCTGAAACAAAAAAGTGGATGATTTATTCATTCGTATGGTACCTTTAAAAACATCCGAATTAGTGAGACGGATATGAATAAGAGCGTCATTATCTTCAGCCCTTTATTGTTATATTGTATCACTATAATTGTGTACAAATAAACCCGACTGATGGCGTTTAAAAAAATATAGATACCAAAAGGAATCGAACCCGCAACCTTCGGGCCGGGACACAGGTGTCTTACCAACAAGGTCACGAAGTGTAATATTGTGTATGGTAACCTTTTATCAAGCTTTCAGGCTGAGAACCGCTGCAGTAGGTTTGTAACTCATAGCTCATAATTCGTGATGGAAAATCTCATACGTGGAGAAGTAACAAAATTCACACAAACTATAACTTCCATGAAACATAATTTTTAATATAAGTAATAGTCTTTTATATATTCAAATATATCAAAGACAAAATTTATGATTGTGAGTAAAGGAAAGTACTGACAAGTGTATCTCTTGTTAAGTCGCTCAAAAATTTCATTAATAATGAAATTGAGACTTTTGCTCATTGATCGATGAGACCAGTCTCGAAAGATTAAAATAAGAGTAGAGATGGTACGAAGGTACTTATTGAAAATGCAGGATTTCCGTTGCAAAAAATATTTCTATCTTGACTTACGTATGCTAATTTTGCATTTTTTTTTCGTATTTCTCTATTATATTGAAGCATGAACAATTAAGCTACCACAAAGAAACAGAAGCTATCAAAAAATTCTGAGAGTTCCCTTGGTTGACGAAAGCTGTAATAATAACACCTTGAAACGGGTGAATAAAGAGACAGAATTATTATTCTCTGCCAAAAGGAGAAAGTTAGAATACGTTGGACATAACATTTGTGGAGAAAAATATGACACCCTTCAACTGATATCGCAGATAAAAAATCAGAGCAGAAGAGGTTCAGGATAAAAACGCATCTCCTGGTTGAAGAACTCACGATAGTGGTTTCATTGTGATACTGTATGTTCGTTCAGATCTGCTGTTTCAAATGTCAATAAAGTCATGATGACCACCGACCTTCGAAGAGGAGATGAATTTTAAACAATAGGGATAAACAATAGGGATAAGTAATAGTAATGTACTGCATCTCCGGTTAATCGAACATTTACTTACATAACAGAAAAAAAATATCTCCGCAAATATTTTTATATTTTTGAGATTTTATTCAATCTTAGTTTCTGTTCATGGATAGATTTACAGTATTTAAAAAATAAATAAATAGATAACAGTTGTGGGAAATGATACTATTAGATAGACGTTTGAATAGATACAAAAAGATTTCATAGTAAACCCAAATATTTTTTATACTTTTTCAATAAAAAAATCTGAAATGGTCGTGAACCGGCCTTTGGAAACAGATGGTTTTTATGCCGAGGAAAAGTATTTACAACAGATATCATGTACCATTTATTCAAGTGGAATTTCGTCAACTGTTTCCTTTTTAGAAAATTTTATCATGTAAATTCTTTCCGTTTTCGAATTTCAGTTAAATATTATCATTCTAAGTGAAGACTACTCATTTATGATAAATAATCATAATTTAACAGAAAACGTTATTTTATTTATTTATAAGCGGCCTTCTGACATTTAGCTTTCACTACGTAAGCGGTCACCTAAGGTTCGATTTTTGGCAGACTCGCTGCCGAACTTATTTTACATCTGAATTCATGTTTTTTTTCTGTAGTTTATATGCTGTTTATCATAAATTATTAAACCACTACTAAACATCACACAAATCGCGCTTAAATCTGCCGTTCATCATGATGATGATGCTTGTCGTTGTAATTTTCGGTTAAATATGTCAAGAATGTGTGCTTTCTGAAGTACAAAAGCTTGCTCACAATACATTAATACGCGCGAAAACATTTTCTATCCACAATATGGCTGATACTTATACTTGATCAAGAGGGATATCGTAATAAGTTACTAAAGAAGTTACAAATATTCTAAAAAAATTGTCCATGCATAAAATAGTATAGAAAGGGATTTGTTCTATTGTTAATAAAATAGTTATCGTTTCCTCGTATTGTATTAAATGAATAATCTTTTTATATGTTGAAAATATATAACTCATTAGTGATGTCCGAGGATGATCCGAGTTTTACAATGTTTACCTCCATTTTGTTTCTATAGGTTCTTCTTGGATCTCTCTCTGCGTCTATTTGGGAGTTTCCAATTCGTGACTGTCTTGAGCGAAGACCCTTCACCCCGCCGTTGCTCGTGCCCATACCAGCGTAGTCATGCTTTCCGAGCTTTGTCTATTATTGGCGCCACTTTAATTATTCCACGAAATCGTTCATCTCGAATCTTACCTAATCTAATGACGCTCAGTGACCACTGTAGCCTACGCATCTCGTCGGCTCCATGAAGTCTTCGTTGCTGGGCCTCATAGTTGAGGATCCCCTCGCCACTTCCCCGTAAATTTTGAGCTGCTCTTCCGCGTTGCTCATGTGATCTTCTGTGAGAAAACAGCCCGACCCTAGATGCGCACTCCACGCAGACATGTGGATCTTGCCGAGTCGCCTGGCAATACTGACGTATGTTCGCAGCACGCTGACTGTTTCTCACACATCTAGCCGTTAAGACGCCATCAGCCCGAGAACAGACGGCTCTCCATTCTCCACGGTCCTGAGCCACCCGCTTCCAGTTCTTAGGTGCCTCGCATAAAGTCAGCGACTCTCGTAGACTGTTCTTATAGCGTTTTCTCTGCCCACCACCCTTCGCCTATGATCGCCCATGCATATCACATATCCGGTCCATCGCATTTCGCCTTTACAACCATATTCTCTATAGGTCTACAGTTGGAGCGATGCAGGACCAAGACATTGGTGGTATAGCGGAACTAATCACTGTCTTGTAGATTTTGCATGCTCTTAAGTTTTATTTTAGTCTTCTGTCACAAACAAAAAAAAATCAAATGAATTTATTTATACTGAAATCAATTTAACCACAAAAAATATTTAAATTCTATTTATTTAATTCAATCAACAATATAAGACTTGAGTAGTAAGAAACAAAATCTTTATCAAGGGTCACGAAAATTAAAAAAAAAAATCTTGTTATGCGATCGACATACGGAAATTTGTGTCGATATTTTAGGAACTTGAATTTATCCCTTGAATTTTTGGTATAAACATTTATGCCTAGACTCAATTGAGTTTATTTAAAAAAAATACTATTTAAAAAAATAGAGGTATATACTCGTATACTTCAGAGCAGTGTTATCGAATCCTATCGAGTTGAAACTAGAGGTATATACTCGTATACTTCAGAGCAGTGTTATCGAATCCTATCGAGTTGAAACTAGAGGTATATACTCGTATACTTCAGAGCAGTGTTATCGAATACTATCGAGTTGAAACTAGAGGTATATACTCGTATACTTCAGAGCAGTGTTATCGAATCCTATCGAGTTGAAACTAGAGGTATATACTCGTATACTTCAGAGCAGTGTTTTCGAATCCTATCGAGTTGAAACTAGAGGTATATACTCGTATACTTCAGAGCAGTGTTATCGAATCCTATCGAGTTGAAACTAGAGGTATATACTCGTATACTTCAGAGCAGTGTTATCAAATCCTATCGAGTTGAAACTTAAGATATTTTTCTGATTGCTTGGTTAAATTTCAACTTAAAAGTGATATTTCGTGGTTTGAGTGGCCAGTTGGTCTTAGGAAAATTTAGTTTATTATTTGATTTACATTAAAGCTCAAACATATATTTGTGTATGTAGATTTAATCGCTACCATTTTCAGATACACACTTAGTCTTGTTATCATGTAGCGGTATTATTGATATTTGGTGGTTTTATTACAAGAGTTACAACAAGTAATGCTATTAATTTACCAATTAATACGAGTTTATACAGTTTTTAAACATAGACCTTCAAAATTCAATGAAGTTTTCAAACATTTTTTACAATTCTACAACGTATTTAATTTTCTATGTAATTTATGTATTGAATAAAATTGTGTATTTGATTTTTTAACCAGTTGGGGAGCTATAAATTATCTGGACGTTTTAAAAAAATTTATTGAAAATAAATATAGTTGATCTTTTTTTTTTTTCTTGGAACTGGCTAAATAGGATTTTTTAACAAAATTTAACATAATAATCTTTGTTGTTACCTTTTTTCACAATTTGTCGTTTTTTATAGTTGACAATAACCCATTTTCGTTCAATTTTCCCAATGTCCCCATGGATCCAATTTAAAAATAGTTTGATTTTTCACATATAAAAATGTATATTCCAAATGTACTCGTATTACACATATTATATGTAAATTTTTATAGAAATGCATAAAGGTATACAAAGTCATTTACTGTTGAATATAATGCTGCCTACTTAAATGTAAGAGGTGTCTGGAACAAAATTTATGCACATTTTTGTCATTCGCTGACGCCATCAGACTACGACTAGGCATCATTATAACATTTTCTAGAATTTTATTAACAACTTTGTAAAGTTTAGTTATCGTAAACTCTACGGAGATCAAGAGAGCCCTGAGCATTGTGCACATTCTCGTACATTCAGCACAAACTCTGCATATTGTTAGAACCTTCAAAATGTCGGTCATTATTTAAGCCAGCTCAACCCCGCAATTTCAATCAACGTTTGAAACTAGTGGAAAACAATAGTAAACAATCTTTTAACATATTTATTGTTATATGTTAGTTCGCACAGTGTTACAACAAACATAAAAAAAATCACTTTCAATTTGGTATTCACAGCTATCATTTGTTTTATATCAAGAAAACGGAACACGAAAGAAATATTTGTTTTAGGAGGGTTGTGACAATATCTTCTAATGCTTTATTTTCACGCTCCATAAAAATATTATATTTACATTCCCTCCATGATTTATAAACAAAGTTATCTCGTTAAAGAAGAGTTTTTCGTTTATATCACCATGATTCAAATATTGCCTTGCTTCCGTATCGTATCGCGTGGAATTATTGTTTTCAGGGCGTAAGCACTAAAAGTGATAATTTCACCCAATTAATGTCGCCAACTTGCGTTCGACTCAGTGTTGGCAACTTATTTTCAGAGATAATTCGTAATTTATCAAAGCAGTTCGCCGGGAAACATTTCAGTTTCATAGAAAAACATTCTCAAAACTTAAAGTTTATTATTAATCTTCATGGAAAAACGATATTTTTAGGAGTGATTATAAACGGAAGAGAATAAATTGAAGTGATTATAAATGGAAGGAAGTGAGTAATAATACTTTAATTTGGCTAATTTCATTAAACTCTCTTAAAGAGATGAAGACTTTTCTCTTTCTACGGTCTTTCATTTCTGAGTGCCGATATTTGTTTGTTTTAACTACCTTCTGTGTTAGTATGAACAGTCTTGAATGTTAGAAAATTGTTTATAATATAATATACATATACGTAAAAATCTTTTGTGGAAAAAAATCAAAACTTTCTAAGAATTATAGATTGCGAAGTTTTGGTAACATCCTATTTATTTCCTTCGCGTTTAAATCATTAGACGGCGAAATCCAGTTAGATATAGTTTTAATAATAACATATTACATATATTATTATGGTAAACAGAACACTTATGTTATAAACAATAAATGCGTTATATCAAATGTAGAAAAATGTCAAATTTATAATAGTGTATATTAGTAGTCAAACTTCTTGACATTTGGTAGTGAAAATTGAACGTGACAGAAGAAGAATGAAAGATAATTGACCCATGAAAGCGATCAGTTTGACTAGTTTGAAAGATGGTTCGTCTTCAGCGGCCAGGTTCTCTTCCTTCTGATATTTTCACTGCATGTTATTTAAATATTAAGAAACATCAATAAAAAATATTTTTTAGTGAAGTAAAGAAGGAAATTTATATTAAATGAAATTTAAAATGGTTGCAGTTTTTTTATGTATAAGTGATAGAATGATCAATATTTTTTTGATCAATTTCCGATAGTGATCAAACAAAAGCATATCAATATGGTTTTATTACATTCAGGTTTTTTAACACTTTTCCAATTGGGGTTGAAAAATACAAGAAAAAAAACACGGAAATAACACTGAAAAGATAATATAGTATGTAATTAGAAAATAAGAAAAACAAAAGAGGGCAAAAATGAAATATTCCGATACAAATTTCTAAAATTAGGTCAATTGTATGAATTAGCAAAACGACGAAGACAGATGTTAATATTTACGAGTAGTTAACAAATGCAGCAGAGAAACTAAATAAATTATCTGAAATGGAATTGAGGATAAATCTTAAATGGGACAACCGAGGTATAAACTGGCGGAGACTGACAGTAATGGAAACAGCATTTATACAAATTGTAGTCTGTGTTTTGTGCATTTACTGGAAATAGTGACACCACAAAATAATCTGTTGCTTACATTACACCCGTCAATAATACCCGGCGTTTACTTATTTCTGGCTGAAAATATTTTAACAAAACGATTGCCGTGTTCATTTTTATAACTTCATATCTAAACAAAATATCTTATTGGGTTCTGTCCTAGGCTAGTTTTGTACTTACAATTTTCAGAAGCATTTAAATCTTGAAATTGAATGGTCAATTAATTATTTGGATGATTTCATATTAATTTGACTGATGGCTGTTAATTGGCAACTGCGGTATATTAATTAATAAATATAAAGAAGTTATAAATATCGCATTGTTATATCCCTAAACACACGGATAAAAAGTTTCTAATGATTTGAAGGTATGAGTTAAGTTCGTCATTTTAAAGCTTCTACACCAGGACTAAGTTTTTTTTTCATATTTAGGATCATTACCTCAATGCTGACGGTAGAAAACAACATTCTTCTTCGTGATTATTTTCAAGTGCGAGTGTTTTATTGATTTATGTAGAGGCTGCTGAAAAGCATATCTGTTCCTTCATTTACTTATTTACTCTATCATATGCCCACCCGAATTCTGCCCCTACTTTCATTCACACTTAAGATGCAGAGTTGATTTTTAATGACTGTCGGTTTTCCGCCGCTCTATGTGTCAAAAATATATTACGATCCTTATTTGATAAGGCACAGAGAGACGTATTTCAATGCTGAGATCTTTATTGATAGGCTGGTTGGTTTTTCTATCTGCCCATGAAATGCGCAGGGTTACCACCAGTTCAATAACTCAAAGGATGTAAAAGCTCCAGATCAGCTCTTTCCATAAATAAAATGGATAAAAAGATGATTAAGTTTTGTTGATTTCTTCAAATAATTTCAGGTGATACATTAAACTCTCGGCAATTTGCATATTTTGCCATTATCGGTATCCATGTCACTGTTCAAGGTGCCACAGTACGAGTATATGAATGCACATGATGTAAGTCCTACAGATCGTAAATCCTATTTGTAGTATTAGCATAGGCAATGAACACGAGCTTATGCTTGTTCCACTTTGTAAGTCATTTGCCTGTATTTGACGATACGTAAAATATTGCTACACTTTGGCGAGTTATATTTCACTGAATATTACAATAGTGGTGTTATCAGTAAATCGTAAGCTGCAGAATTTTATTCCTCCTGTCGTTATACAACCAATCCATTCACCTGTGAACCTTTGTATTATGTGCTCTTTATTAATACAAAAATTAAATATTACAATACCATAAATAAACAAAAAAATCTCATTATAAAATCTAATGCAAAATATTACCTCTTTTTTAAAAGTTTCAATGATAAAAGTGAATGTTTGGTGCTTCAGAAAAAAATAATGAAATGCCTTGTACATACTTTATATCAGAATTTTGATCAGAAAATATTGGAAATTAAATAAAAACCTCTTTTACTTTTTTCAACAAATCGGAGCTTAACTGAAAGTGGTTTTCTATACCCATAATGAATATAAAAAGCTTTGTTTAAATCTCAACCTTTTAAATACTTGTATATTTAAATGCTTTTGCAATGTTATTCTTCCGTTTTTCTTCATCCTTAAATACACTTTTTCATTTTGTGCGGAGATATAATACAGTGTCACCGTCAGATAAAGAAAGCATTGTTATTCACGCACACCCTTGTATGTGATCGAAGACAAAGGGTTCACCAAATTCTAGATATATGTTACTCGTATACAGGGTGACTCTTACTCAATACAAAAAATCAAACATACGATAAAGTTTTCTATAATTAGCTTCGTGGGACTATTCATGTCATGTTATTTTTAGATAAATAAATATCAGCTCAAACATCAGATGCTACTTTATAAGTAACAATGGTCTTGTAGATTGTTAACTTACGAGTATTATCCATTATTCAAGTCCCGTTTTGTATTCATTACTTCTTTTTAATTTTGTTCTGAGATCTCAATGATGACGTTATTATGTAATTACACGTGAAAAAAGATGCTTGAATTTAAACGGGAATTCCCAGAAAGTGAAATAGCAAATCTATCATACAGTAACTTTATTAAGAACATGAAGGAAAATAAATAAGACCAAATTCAAGTATAAGGTTCATTTAAATGTAATTTCGTAGAATTATTTTTTCTTTTGTTTCTCTTTCATTGTAGAAATAAATAAAAAAACATCACGTTAAGTTCTCATTCCATCTGCGTCTATAAAGTGGTGATTATGTGTATTAATAATAAATGTGGATATTATTACATTAAAAGTTCTCATTCCATCCGCGGTCCATAAAGTGGTGATTATGTGCATTAATAATAAATGTGGATATTATTACATTAACAGTTCTCATTCCATCTGCGTCCTTAAAGTGATTATTATGTGTACGAGTATTAATAATAAATGTGGATATTATTACATTAAGAGTTCTCATTACATCTGCGTTCATAAAGTGGTGATTATGAACTGGCATTAATTAATTTAAATAAACCTTTTAAAGGGATACTATACGAGTATATTAAAACATGTATACATTGACTTATTATAAAAAAACATTTTTTTCTAATTACGCTTCTTTTTTCCTGTTGTTCATTTAATAATGAATAAACATATAACATCGATTGGAAAAAATAACTACTATATTAGGGATTTTTTCCATTTATTTAAATATTTTCTAAATCTATGATAATTAACCGTTTTTCGTATATATTTTCATATTATCTTATCTCTTATAAATTGTCGTATTATATACCACTCACCCTGTAGGAGAATATATTTCTTATATTCAATTCGGGTAAAGTTTTATTCTGAAAGAATTTTTATTACATTTCTGATCCAAAATTAGGTACATTGGATGCCAAATAAAAACATATTCCCTTTTTTGACATTTAAAGGAAAAATACGATATTATTGTGTTTTTTTTAGGATACACGAGGAAAATTTTTAAAGCAAATACCTTAGGCAAGGATACACGATAATAATCAAATACTGTTTCCATGGATTCCTATAAAATCTAATACTTTAGATATAAGATTTTATATTTAATATTTTGGCACATTTCACAATTCTCGTATTTTATCTCTTCTTTATATTTCCGATTGTAACTTGGTTGGAATATTGTTATAGGAAAAAATAAATGAATTTTTGTTTATTACTTTCGTAAAGGAATAAATGTTCTTTTGCGTCGATAGGATGTTAAGCTTTTTTTAGAAAGTGAGAAATAAATAAAATATATTTAATACAACATACTGTTAAACCTACTAGACAAGAGAAAATATCGTATTTATTACAACGTACTGTTAAACCTACTAGACAAGAGAAAATATCGTATTTATTACAACGTACTGTTAAACCTACTAGACAAGAGAAAATATCGTATTTATAACAACGTACTGTTAAACCTACTATATAAGAGAAAATGTCATATTTAATACAACGTACTGTTAAACCTCTAGTAGGTTAGATAAGAGAAAACTTAAGTAAAGTGATAAGTTTTCTAGCACACTTACATACACATACACACATACAATCTATAAAAATATCTGTATTACATTTAAATATTATATCTGTTATTTTTTATACATTAATTTATTATATGGTCAATATTCTTGTAAATTAATAAATGCAGAAAATTTTATCAAATATGCATCGCATTTTTTTGCCAAATTGAATTGAAATTACATTTTGAATTTAAAGAATTCTGCACAGGTCAGAAATTTGTCAAAGACAACGGATATGTTCAATGGGTTTTATATATCATATATTTGTTTGTATTGCGTGATTTAATTATGTTTGTAACGGGAATTGCACAGTTATATGAAACTAATATTAGATATGCAATCAATTATTCAATGCATTATCTTTATCACAAATCTTAATCAATTATTATATTTAAGTCATTAAAAGAGAGACATTATATAAAATATGAAAGTTAAAACAATTAAAAATATTTTTAATTCATATCATGAAAGCGCACAATTTATAGCTCTAATCGTTTCCTCTCCGGAGATCACGTAAATGCTCCTAAGTTGGACAATTTATCATTCCATTCAACTTTTCCCTTTTGTCATAAAAATACTGACATTGAGAAATGATGCCAACTATTATGTAATACTAAAAATAATGCACTTTTCAAAGCCAATATAATATTTTCGAAAGCAAATTTCTCATGATATCATACTAAAATATTACGAATGTGTACTTCTTTTATTCTCGCGTATTCTATTCTAATAAAATGTATTTAAGCTAAATTAAAGATAAAACTTAACTCTAAAAATGGACATAGAAGTTAAATTAAGACTCTTATTAATTAATGATTAACTATCGACAATGCAAAATGAATTGCTAAAAGCCGTCAAGCAAAAATAATCTTTTATTCAATACAAACTATCGCACTAATGATGTAATCCCGAGAAACTGGAAAATTCTTTGGCAACATCACCAATAATTACAATAGTTCTATCGCGCCAATATTTATATAATTTCATCAAACAGAAATGGAATATTGTTTTTTCTTCTTTCCACAATCTAATGATTTTCTCTTATTTTGTTTTGCTAAATGTTTTGTGAAATACTCTGAGTTTTGTTTTCAAAACATCACTCGGAGAGAGGAAATATAGCCACGATTCATTTCACTTTTTGTTTGCCCGTTTTTTTGTTGTTTTAAATATTAGGCTGCATTCATACGGTTTTGAAATGTGAATTATTTTAGTTCAACGAGATAAAACATATTTTTTTTTAAAGTTGTCAGTGTCTTTCATGAAGTATCTATTTAGCAATCGCATTCTATTCAAATTGTAAAAACGGCGTTGTTCGTACGACCAAAATAATTCTGTTAGAAAATGCGTTAAACGTTAGAGTCCAGATTTTCGTGCTTTGGATTGTTACTTAATTTACTTCCAATAAAAAATATTATTCTGATTACAAAAAAGGATTCATAAATATTTCAATATGCAAAATGTTTTAAAGATCCTGTTGTGATGCCATCAATGCCTGCTATGAAACATGTTATGGTAGTAAAAAAATAAAGTAAAAGATAATCAAAACATGATACAGTGAATCGAAGGTCAAAAAATTGTGCAAGCCATAAAAGCTATGCTGAAACATTTGAGATCTTATTCTTATCAAACAAGCTATTCTTATCAAACTTATCAAAGAACTCAAATGCACAAAGTTTTCATGAGTCATGCATTTCTTTAAACTTTTTGTTTCACAGTTTCTGACTAATGTAGAATAAGAAAAAAGAATTTGTGATTTAATGGATTTTAAATTTGGGTACGTTGTTTAATTTTTAGAATGATATATAAAATGTCTCTTTTTAAAAAAAAAATACTGATAAAAATGTCCCAATATCCAAGATTATAAATTCAAAAATAATTCGGACCCATACTGGATTCTGATATTCAAGGTGGATTTTGTTTTCTGTTTTTTCATTTTTAGTACGCCTCATTTTACTTTAATACGCTTCCAATGGCAGGTTTATAAAAACTCACATTGACTAAAAATATTTTTTTTAAAAACTAATATTTTTTCATGATTCTGTCTTTTCTCAAAATGTTCAATTATAATTTTCCCAATTAACGTGAAATTTGAGAAGAAAATAGAGTATTGACAA
This sequence comes from Odontocerum albicorne, assembly GCA_949825065.1. NCBI lineage: Eukaryota > Metazoa > Arthropoda > Insecta > Trichoptera > Odontoceridae > Odontocerum > Odontocerum albicorne. The sequence goes on from OX463838.1 coordinate 35,976,972, forward strand.
TGGCGCATACAACCTAATGACTTATAACGTTGCAATTCGATGACCTCCGTGGCCTAGTTGATAAGACGCTTGTGTCGCAATCCGGAGGTTGCGGGTTAGATTCTTGTTAGAACCCAGGTTTTTTAAAAATGGATTCTAGTCTGATTTTCCCTAAAGGCCTCTTTAACATCATTCTGCTTGGTCAGGTAATAAGTTCGCCAGGTTGTACTGTATACAACGAAAGTTTAATGCAATATAAAAGTTTCGTGACATCTGTCATCCTAAAATCGTTTAAAAAATTGAAGTATAGTGTAAAATCTAATGAGATGAAAAAATGTCTGCAGATAATATCTATCAGGAAGTGAATCTAGGAACTACTAGACCACGGCAGCGACGCGTGCAGAACTGGGTGAAAAAGAGCTTAGAAATTGTTCCTCTCAAATATATTAAATACGGATTACTTATAAATGTCTATAGAGATGTTGAGAAATTCCTCAGGCTGAGGAGAATGCCATAAGCACTGGGCCGAAATCCTCAAAAGCAAACAGACCATGAACTTTTATCGCGGTTGTGAAATATCTAACACTGTTATTTTACTTAAAGACTCGGGTAAGCCTTTGTGAAAAGAAGGAAACAGGCTTAAGAGTGGTTTTCTTTCTGGCCGTCCTCTTTGTTTGCCCCGAAGCATGGGAAATTGTTCGCAGAAACAATTTTCAAGCTTTGCCGAGTTCGAAAACATAATCAAGCAAACGTAATTGTTAATTGAAACATTTTATTATTCTTTTAGCGAATATTCAAATCCCCGGCCTGGATAAATATTGATTAAACGGTTATAACAATACTAATTTATTTTCAATCTAAATCTCATTTATGAATTCAATTCGTAGTTATGACCCGATACAAAGATAAGATAAGACGTATATCGAAATCATTTCATTTATACGAGTAGGTAATTTAAGAACTTAAATAACAACATTTTCTCGAGTCCTATATTTGCTCTAATGAAGGGAAAAAAATAAAAGCATCTGATGGGAGGAATTAAAACCTCTGCAAGTGCAATACTCTCGTGCAGTGAACTGTCCATATATTAGATAATACCATTTTCATAGTTCATATCATAATTAATTATATTTATCAGAAAAATCATTATCAGAATATCGTAAAAATACATTTCTCTGGCAGAAATAAATTTATTTGTTTTTTAATCTTAAGAAAATAACACACATACCTCAGTGTTTTACACATTTTCATTCCACAGATTTTTTATGAATAATATTTAATCGCCTTTTTAAATATCATATTTAGTTGGCAATTTTTCAATATTGTAATTTTTGATACCATTTTATTATACTTATCATAAAATGGTATAACAAGTTATAGTATTAAAAAATTTATATATAACTTTTGCTACTATAATAAACTGTTTCTTTAGAATTTTTCATTATTTCTTCGTTAAATAAGTTACGTAACATTTACTTTTTGCCCCGAATTTCAACCAAAGAGTGTGGTCTTTATTTTAAACATGTTATTATAACTCGGTAATATTACTTATTAAACTTCAAAATCAATTCCTTCATAATGCAGAGAAAATCCTTTGTCGAAAATCGTTGAGCTTCGAAATTGGCAATGAAAGCTTCTGTCAAAATTTGGCCAAAATTAATTTTCCACGGGGTGTTTAATATCGAAGCGGGAGGAAGGCACGCTTGTGTGCACGCTTTCAATTATGGGCTACATCACGTCATACGTCAATACACATGACAAATGGAGGGTTGCAATGTGGACTATCAGCGGCACGTATTTGGTTTAATTAACATCAATGTTACAAAACTACCTGTCGATGTTATCTATTCACTTAGTAAACATTGTCCACAATTAACAAAATTAATTCAATGAAATTGTGTCTCGCGTAAGGAAAATAAATATGTATAATATTAATGGTTAAATGCCATTATTTTTCTTTATTTATGGAGGTTATAACGATAATTAAACAAAATTTATCTGAGAATTCTATAATGTGAGATTCTGATTGACGAGCTTCACGTGTATGCCACACAAAGCGCAAACTAAAGTTCGATATTGGACAAAAGTGACAAAATTCTTTCGTAATCGAATTTATTTTTAACAAAAGTTTTCAGTTTATGAAAAGTAAATTCTATCGTCCCTTACTAAACTAACTAAACTAAAGTTTAAAGCTTTACCATCTCAACTTATGAAGAAAAAAATTACTTTTTAATTGGGATCATTATATTTCGATATTAAATTGGACGGTTAATTCAATTTAGAATCTAACATAAAAACAATGTTTCTTCGAGTTCCTGCCTTGATTTTTCAGAATTCAGCACATTAAAAATACTCGTATATCACGTGCAACGCAATCTTAAAATTTTTGGTGCCTCATACATTTTTTTAAATTGAAATAATTTTTTTAATTCCACTATAGTTTATAACGACCTCTGTGACCTAATTAGTAAGAGGCTATTTTATACTTTGGAAGTTTTGCATTCGATCCTTGATACATACATACATACCATTACGTCAGTTTCCTGTCAGGGTGGAAAGAGAGAACAGAGTGCCAGACTTTCCTATCTCAACACACATCCTTAGCCTCATTCACATACATACACCTTCTCGTCCAACTTCTACGATTTATGGGAGTTTTTACGTTTTTTTCTTTCATAATTCATTCATTTGATCATTCATTTGATCCAACCGTACTTTGTTGTGGTTGTAGAGCTAAACACTTGATTTAACGGGAACGAATAAATTGTTGTCTTCTGCCCACAGTTTTAATACAATATCTGCATCACGTATGCGGTTATGTTGAAGAGTACTATTCAATTAATTGCCTGTGGTTAATGTCATATTTTATTAAGCAAAACAATATCACATTAATATTTCATTGAAATTTATTGCATTCAATTTTCATTAAATATTTTGTATGCAATGGAAATATACATATATTCAAGGGAAATATTTGAAGTTAAAAAAGATCTGACATTTATTGTGATATATAAATGTTTTTCCTTTTACATTTACGAACAAAAACATAATTAATAATTTATATACGTAAGTTTAACAATACAATTTAAAATAATGCATCTAAAGTAAATGCGAATATTTAATAAAATTCAATATCCATAAATCTTTTTACCGTTCAAATGTAAATACTTGTACATCGTTAACGAGCTATTTGAAATGGATTTTTATTGGATTTTAACGAAGAAAAGTCATCGATTTCTTGAGTGGGAGCCAAGTCTTCCTGTAAATGTCCATAAAGAGTCCTCATTTTATAAAGGATTATTCTTTTTTGTGAAAGATAAAAAAACATATCTAAAAAAAATTAAAATAATTACTTTTCCGTGCTCCAATCTTATCTATACAAACATGATAACGTCAATGGGCTAGTGTTACGATACTTCAGTGGTATAATTGGTAAAACGCTCGTCTTCCATCCAGGGGGTTTGTGTTAGATTCCCCGATGGTAATCCAAAAAAATGATCCCCAGTTTGCTTTATGAGTCTGTATGGTAACAATATTTGCATGCACTAGAAATGTGCGACTGTTGTTGTCTGTCCACGTGCGATAGTATTCCGATGTACAAAGGCATACCATGAGTAATGTGCCGACTCCAGTGATTTTTGATACGAAGATACAATCATTGAGGCTGATGATACTTTTGTCTCCCGACCATCCTTTTAAATATGTTCACCTCACCAATATTGATATGTTGAGGGAAACAAGATAAACGAATGAAATCAATGATTATAAGTTAGGTGTTTTTGGAGGACAGCCTGTTCTCTGAACGGCTCTATAGAAATTGAATTTTACTATTATTATAACAGCCTCTTTATTTTATTAGGACCACAGGGATGCCATATAACTACTCCACCCAAGTCGGTCTTCCTACGTAAGACCAAGCCAGCGAATCTCCTTAAAATAAAACTTTTGGATGGAGTTTGATGGGCGTCGAGATCGAGTATGATTGTCACCCTCGTGATTGAGTATGATGGTTAACCATCTTGTGGATGGAAGACGGTTGTGCGTTTATTTATTTAAAATGTGCAAACTGTTACACTCCAGCAAATACACAGTCTTGATATATTAAAACCAAAATTATAATGGTAAGGCCATTAAACTTCCAAAACGATTGGAAGGTTTAACTTGTAGCAGCCTTCATTAGGGTTTTATGCAGCGCCATTTTTGTGAATAGCGATATTAGAATTTATACAATGCAGCATTTAGCTACATTTCTGTCGTCCTGTCTCTCGTGTCTGAGGATGGTGGCAGCCATCGATGACCCTTTTAATGTTAGCTACAGAAAAACATAAATTCAGATGTTAAGTGGCTTAAGAGTACAACCAATTTACATTCGGAATTCGGAAATGAATCCACCAGGAATCGAATCTAGGGCGGCTTGTTGCTTAGCGTGAATGCTAACCGTTAGATCATGGCCGCACATTTGAACAAAGTTTAATCTTAACTTTTGACTTTATTTAATTAATTCATCAATGAATTTCGTGGCATATTTATCTATTTTTAGAATAATTCGTGTTTGATTTTTTTTATGAAAGATGATTTATACTACGCCATATCCTGAGATACCTCACCTTACCCATCAATTTAGTTTTATCTTGAGAGATACCTGTTTATACTACGCCATATCCTGAGATACCTCACCTTACCCATCCATTTACTTTTATCTTGAGAGATACCTGTTTATTTATATTGTCTGAGTTTATTTGCACTATAAAACGGGAATAAAAACTAGGAAAGAGCTGATAAAATTCTTCTAGTTAGCAGGTGCATTTTGTACGGGGGGACTTTAATAAAATGCAACCTTTTTGTGCATAGCCTTAATCACGCAGTCGACTAAAAACGTATTTGGCGCATTTACACAAAAAAAAAATATTGGAAGGTTTTTTTTACGGCTATTGTGCATTAGTTAAATATATTTTGAGGATATATTATATTCTTCTTGAGGTGCCATCTCCTATCGGAGGTTAGCCACCATCATGCCAATTCTTTTTTTATTTTATATAGCCCAAGACAACTATGTAGAATTGCACCCAAACCACCCTCGCAAATTCTTAAGCGAAGAGATACGGCGTCATCTTCTGCTTCGTTTACAATTAATTTTTCCCTAAATGATCAGTTGTGTTATAATGTACATATTTTGTGTCTCTAATTATGTGACCGAGATACTGTAACTTGCAAATCTTCACAGTTTCAAGCAATTATCAGTCCTCAGACAGTAAGCAAGTACTTCCACATGTCTTAGATTATCTGTCCAGGGAATCTTGAGGGTACGTATTTAGATCCACATCGCAAAAGCTTCGATTCTGCGTGATGTTTTTAGCTTTAGTTTAGTTCATGAGATGTCTGCATAGTATCTTTTAAATATTTGTTTGTGATATATTACTTTGAGTAGAACTTGGAAGTCGGTTTAATATTCATCGAATAAATTGATTATTCTAAATCGATCCAATAGGGCAGGGTATTATGACAAGGATCTTGCCGTTACTTGTCCTGTTGCATGAAATGGTCTGCCTCTAGGTGTTAGAGATATGGGTTATGTGCGCAGCTTTAGGAAACACTTAAAGACAACCCTTTTGGGAGGCCTCATCAAAATGTATGATAATAAATGAACACTGCCCAAAAACACTATACTCCAATTTAAGCCAAATGTGTTACTGTAGTATTATTTATATCGGAAAATCTACGAGATTTGTTTGAAGTTCGTCACCCCTTTATAAGTTTTTGCGTCTTTCTTACCAAATATGTTTTTTTAAATATATGCAGATGCCGAAATAATGGGCACAGCTACCCCCTCCTATCATAAATGCCTAACATTTTGTAATACTTTTAATCTATCAAAAATGGTGGTTTCGAATCCGAAGTTAGAGTGTCCTTGAGGAGAGTGTGTTATCTAAACGGCGCTATATAAATTGCCCTTTTATTATTATTCAATGTTCAGAACTCCATTTCATAGAAGGAAAATTGAAAAGATCTAGCAGCGAACCATTCGCATTTTCAATTCTAATCTCAGGTCTCGGCTTTTAAAGGAAGCACTTTTACCTATCTCTATTCTCGTTTTTATTTCCTGAGAGGGATCCCGCTTTTCATTAATCCAAGTTCCCAAATATTTGTGTTGAGTCACACATTGTGTAGGTTTCGAGCCAACTTTAAGATTTGGGTATGATGTAGGGTAGAGTATAAGATAAGAATAAATATATCATAGAAAAGCATATCGGATGTGTTTTATTGACTTCCAACAGTACTTCTCAAACATGGGTAGATCACTCAAAATGAGATAATTTTTTTTCTTAGGTAATTTGTTAAAATTAATTTAAAATTATTCAATGATATTAATCTCAGTAATGTCTAGAGCTACTTGATAAAAATCTTGCAACACCGCTGACATAACGAAGCTAGGATCATAAAGAAAGTAAGGGAGAGTTGACAGTTGGTACAAAGAGCAGCGAAATGTAATCTAAAGGATGCCATAAAAGCAAGCTTTGAAACGGGTTACCTCATAGCAAAATTAATGTATACATACATATATTAAAACATAGTTCATACAATAAATGTATTTCTGACAGGAAAAATAAAAACTTTCGTTTAATGTGCTGGACAATTATTTATGCCATCGTGAATAAATATTGTTTTCGGTGTCGTATTCACAAAATGAACTGTTAAGAACGTCACCACTCGCACGTTGAATGGCATAGTTGAATGACTTTTCCAATATCGATATCTTTCATATCTCGGTGGATAAATTAAGAATTGAACTCTTCAATCAACTGAGCCAATTCCAGTAAAGCGTTAGTGTTATTATTCCTGACTTTTAATAATTGTTTTTCCATATCGGAGGTAATTGAATTAAACATGTATCAAAGGAAAAGTTAGTAATAAATGTCTTATAATCAATATTTTTGTGGAAATAGTAATTTAAAAGGGGTAGTGGCTGAGCAATTAGACTCCAGTTAAATGAAGACTTCGATTATATTGAAATTGTATGTCTTCATTAACTTACCAGTATATCATATTGAGATCATCTACATATCATACACCTTGACAAGACCTAAATTTATATTTTCATGTTGTATATAAAAAGGTCTTACGGATGATATATTCCAGAGCAAGGTTGAGAATGGTTAAGGTCAGCTATCTTGTTTTAGCTCCTATAAAACTGTAAATCTTTCAGCCAGTACACCATTTATTTTCACTTGATACTGTATTTTGCTCTGAATTTAATAAGCCTCATTATCTCAGTCAGTATGTTAAAATCTACAACAATTGAGTACAGTTTTTCATGCTCCACTCAATCACAGACCTGGTTCAAAATAATGATGAATCAAAATTTATTTATTGTGTAAAATTTCTTAGGAAATAAAACGCTTAAAATTTTCCAAAAAGTTTCAATTTCTCTGAAAGATATTTAAACTCTATGAATAGATATAAAATAGGAATACAATCTTGAGCTTGACTGATCAATAACAGATTAAACTTTTAATGAATTAATTCTAAATAAAAAAATAAGTAAATATATTCAATAATTATCAACACAGTTTATGAGTTCAAAGAAATTATTCAGGGGAATTTTCTTTCAAATATAAGGCATTGAATTCAGAAATATACGAACCAGTAATGAGTGCCAAGAATCGCAACAAACTTTTTAATGATTAAATTGCCGCCGAGATTTTCCCGTAATTTTGCTAACTCATTCCCGTATTAAAGAGAGTTGTGATATTTTAATGTCGTATAAATATATAATAAGAATTTTTCCACTGAAAAATAACAAAGTTGAGTCAATTTTCTCTCTGAAATGTGTATTTTTTAAGAGTTTTTTTTGTGAATCCTTAATTTAAGGTTGATGTTTGGTTCAATATGTTATTTATATTTATTTGTTTATTTAAAAAAAATTACTACTAATCCGCTTTAGAAAGATCATAATTTATTTATTGATCAGCAAGTAATTTTCCTCTTTTGCGCTTCTACTAAAGTTTTACCATATGGATACTCAACCAAGTAACATAAATCGAATCATGACCATGAAGTAATAAAATAAAACAAATAAATATAGTTTTATAAATTCAACAGTTAACACTTATGGATTTAGAAAAATGTCTTGTGCGCTGTGAGAATAAAATATAATAGACTTCTGTTTCGGTTATCATCATAACCATTAGCACTACACCCCAGGATAAATCTTGGCTGCCTGCAGAATTCTATATCAATGATCTCTCTCAGTAGCATCCCTCCAATTGGTTGTACCTGGCGTGCGACAGTTCTCTGTCCCACTATTTAGCCACCTTCACTTTGACGTCCCCACTCTCCTTTGCTCTATCAGATCGCAATATACTACAAATCTTCCAAATTGTACGCATCAATGGAAAGCTGATGTGTAGGTTTTACACTATAAAGTCGTTTTGGTCTCACTGTCGCAAAAGTCTCCTAAATACCACGGGAAGAGGCTACAACACTTGAGTGTTGTTAAATTTACCAGAAGAACACTAACAGACTGGGATCCTTTTCCGGGTAGCATAGGGAATTGAACCAGAGCCTCCCCGAGTATTCTTAGGTGGAATTCAAGCGACAATGAATATACATGTTGTTGAATATAAATGTTGATACCTCAAAAATTTCACTAAGGTGACAAAAAAACTGTTCTTTTACCATTTTTTTTTAGTAAAAACGAACATAATTTCGTTATTTGTGTTTCAAATTCCATTAATCCAACTTTTAATAGGACGGGAGCCGTCCAATAATAAACATTGAACTTACCATATATAATTAGTTTCAATATTTTTATTAAAATCTACAAATTATAAGCTGTAAATTATATTTAAATAAAACTGACGTTAAATAATGTCTGAACTATTATGAATGTCTGGCAGTTTGGGAAAAATAATATTAATTAATTTATTTATTTCTGGCCAGCGATATTATTGTGAAATAAATGGTAGAATGTTTTCCTTAAATATTTGTTTGATTAATTTAATTTTTTTTAACAAAAACCGCTTCTTGAATTTTGTTGCCATATTTTAAATTATTTTATCGTCATAATAATAATTCTTTCATTTGCTCTGTATTTCATGTGAATTTATTAAGACTGTTTAATTTAAATTTGATATACAATTTAATTTGAGTTTAATGAATAAATATAATTAGTTTAATTTTTAACCAAAAGTTTTCTTTTTTATTCTACTTAAAATGAGGAAATATATATACTTACATTTTTTCATATAAGTTCATAATTCAAACTGCATTCTGTGTTTATTTCTCCTATTCCGAGGCTCTCCTCAGACAATAATTTACTTAAGATAAATATAAGCTGCAAATCTAAAAATAGTAATCTAGTCAGAGATGACGTAAATGGGATTGAAAAATTACATTTAGCACATGAAAGATTTTTAAAAAGTAACTGACATTTGAAAACGATATCAATATATTTACCAGCTTTATTTAAAAATATAATTATGATTATTATGTATGTATGCAAAACAGGGATCAGATTTTTCTAATAGTAACGGTTAAATTAAAACAATAAAACGTATTCTTGGGGATTAAAAAAAATAATAACAATTATCAGAAACGTTAAATTGGCAAGCACCTAATATTAATACTTATTAAAAGTACAGCTTTTTGGGTGAGTTATTTTCAAATTATTTGCTTTTTGTTAATTAATTAAGTAATGTAATATGATAAAGTGGCCGTTTAAATATCATAAAAATAACGAAACGAACACTTGTAAAATGAATACAGTTGTATTTAATAGCTTTTCGTACGAGAAAGTTTAAGATGTTATTTAGCCGAATTATGCGTATATAATATCCATATACATTATATATTCATATTTTGTTTATGCTCAAAAACGGAGGCTTATGTTAAAATCTACAAATAAAACTTAAGTTAAGATGAAAGAAATACATTCTGAAAATTGTAACAAGTTTGAAACACTTCGAGTTCTTCGACTTCTTTACTATTTAATTAAAAACTTTCTAATCGTTCCTCATTTACTAAATGTTTTTTTATCGAAATTTATATTATATGTTTTTTTACATATTTTCGACAAACTTTCTACGTTTTTAATACATTTCAAACAAATATTGTACGTTTTTGATACATTTCCAACAAAAAATAATAAAAGTGGAGATTTTTATTCATATATCTTCTTGTGCAGTCCTTTCAATTTCTTTAATTCTTTAAACTGTCTCCTTACAAATATGATTTACTTTAGTAACGTTCAACCACAACTTTTTTAGAAATATCTGTTTTACAATAACATACCTTCTTTAGACGATCGTATTTTCAGTTAGTGTTGTGATTTTTTTGTTACGGTGTTTAGTTATTTAAACGAATAAAGTATTTACTCCATCGTAATAATAATGACAATTTATATAGAGCCATTTAGAAATCAGACTCTTTTCAAGAACACTTTTACTTGGGATTTGAACCCACTATTTTTGACTGAACAAAAATATTTAAAAAAACCCACTTGAATGTAGGGATAGGAAGATAGTGGCTACGACAATTAAATTAGGCATTTCCTCACATATGTATACGACTATGTTAAGAAATACATATTTGGTAAGAAAACAGCAGAACACTTACCAATCACAAAGAAACCTGCATATGTTGAGAAAACTGCAGAAAACTTACCAAGTAAAGACTAACTATAAAAAAACCTTTGTGGATCTTCCAATGTGTGTTAGTAATACATTCAACTTTAGATGATTTATGATACTCACAAATTATCAAATCACAAAGTTTCTAAATAAGTCTTAACATTTCCATACATTTTTTACTCATTTTGTTTACTTTTAATGTCTACGTTTCATTACCATCTAAAATTGCAACTGAGAAAATGTTCTATTTGAGTTCAAAGAAGGTTGCCTAAGAAGCTCTCCCATTTACATTTTATTCTGTTTATCCTTTCCTACTAAACATTCCACGCCACAACGACATTACTACAACGTTCCTCTATGAATGTCACATAGGCAGCCAACGAGCAGGGAATTAACACAAAGCGACGTTCTACTTAATTAGCCCCTGTTATTCTAGTCTGTTGACTGAGAATCAACTGAAGGAATTATAATCTGGTCCTAATCGTTTTATCAATAATTTCCGCGGCGAAAGGTAACATCCCGAACGATAATGTTAATAGAATTCATTATGTTGTGTTTCCTTGGGGCTGGTTAGGGGTTGAGGCTTGTGTGTGAAAACAGGGCTGTATTTAATTAAAGTTAATTTTTCTGCTTATTTATTCCTAAATGAGATTTCTAATATTTGTCGTGACTTTAGATCTTCTTTGGAAGGCACTTAAGTAAAATTAAAGGACCTTTGTAGTTATTTAAATCTGTGCGAGTCGTTAGCAGACGGCGCATTACTAGGTAGCGTGGGCAAATATCACCAGATAGAGTGTTCTCATAAAGAGTTGTGCGATCGAGACTTTACATAACGCCTCCAGGGTGGTTAAGGATGGAAATTACTAGCCAAAATTATTATGAAAATTTCTCGGAATAAGAGTGTGTGATCCGTTCTTTATGCCCACCGTAATAGTGACCCGACGTGATGTAGATTATAACGACGATAAGATTATTTGTTCTCTAAATGTTAATTTCTAAGGTGGAAATATGTGATGGGATCGTCCTAATATGTTAACAAGGCAGAATTTCTACTCGACCGTGGTCATACCGCGAACTCCTGAGTTATGCGGCCGTAACGCAAGTTCTTGAGTAATGCAGCCATGCCGCGAGTTCTTAAGTAATGCGGTCATACCGCGAGTTCCTTAATAATGCAGTCATACCGCAAGTTCCTGAGTAATGTGATCATACCGCGAGTTCTTTATTAAGCGGTCATACCAAGAGTTTCAAAAGAAAATCGATAGTTTCGCTCCTGTAGATTAAATAAAATTCTAGGAAGGTGGTTCTTTTACAGGGAGAAAGCTAGGGCTGAAGAAATTTTGGAGGCTAGGACTATGTATATGATAACTTGGGATTTAAGTATGCAAAATGTAAATGTTTCATCCCGAGTATTTAAGTATTATATAGTAAAGAACAATTTTACGAAATTTGTAATGAAGGAATGAGACTACCTTGTTACAAGTATTGTATTTGTACTCATGGGTTTGCCTTTCTGTTAAACCTATTTAAATTATAAATTAAATGTTGTGAATAGTAAATAAATTAAAAATAATGAATGACTTTTACTAAATAAAAATTGGATGAATGATCAATTAGACTAGTCTTAAGAGATCCAAGTTCGAGTGGAGATGGCACGCATTTGCTTCTTAAAAATGCAAAAAAAATCTATTTTGACTTACGAGTATGTATGTGCACTTTTCCTTACTGCATATTTGACACAATTCTCTATATTGTTGGACACATACTCGGGCCACCACAAATAAAGTATAAGCTTTTGAGCTGTGATGCTAATAAGAAAATCTGAGAGTCTCATTGGTTCACAGAGTTCGTAATAATATTATACGAGTATCATGAAATGGATTAAAATAGAAATAATTATTTACTTTCGCTTTCTATATATAATGCGAGGAGAAAAATATGAGATTCTTCAATTGATATTACAGGGAGAATATTCGAATCAGAAGAAGTGTGGAAAGGGCGCTTCTCCTGGTTGAAAAACTTACTGCAGTATTATCATTGTTGTACTTTATATCTTTGTTCAGACCTATTGACTTAAAGGTCAAGATAGCCACGATGATTGAAAATCGCTGAAGAGGAGAGGAATATTAAATAAGTTTACCCCAGTGATGGATTACTTTTGAAAATCTTGTTAATATTACCAGATCCGTGGATGTTAGGTTAACCCAAATATATTTTTTTATATCAACTACATACTCTCTTTTCTTTTAAACCTATTTTCTAAAAAAAAAAACTATTGTAATCCAGTTTCTTTAAAAAAAAAACTTGGTGAACTATTGTTATGAACCAGTTTTTGATATTCATTTGAAAACAATAAAAAGTCTTTCTTTCGAAGTTGAGGCATTGTAACGTGAGTATAGTAAAAAAAATAAGTAAAGATGAAGAAAATTTCTGAGATTAAATTTCTCTCTTACGGTCTACGTTTTAGTTAAGAAATATAAGTTTTAATTTAAATTTCGTAACTTCATTTATTCTATGCTACACCTCTGTATTAAGCTACGAAACCTGTCCCATCCAATTTAACAACTTTGTAAAAACATGAATATGAACTTTCATATTATCTAAAGTAACTTCTGGTTTATTGAGTATTTCAAATTATGTTTTAAACGAAGCTGAGAAAACTTAAGAAAAATCTTATAAACACAAAAGTCTATTTACTGTCTTTCTGGAAGATGTGTTTAAAAATCGTCATTGGAAGAAAAAAATAATCTCCATAATTAGATCTTTTCTCAACTTCTTTGAATGCCAATGAGCTCCAGAGTTTTCTTCAAGAATTGGCAGATGCTAGTAGAGCTGTAATTCTTAAGATAAACTATATGAAAATAAAGTATACGCGTAACAACTTTGCAACGTACAATCCAGTAAAGGTAGACGATATACAACTAGAACTGATTCAGAATGATACATACTTAGGACTAATTACTTCGCCTGTAGGTGGCATAGCGGACCTAATATATAGAATAACCTAGTTACTATAGCATGAACATTCGGACAAATTAAACATGTCTTTAAAAATGGTTTTACTGTTGGCCTGAAACGCCACGTCTTCAATCAGTGTGAGCTCCCGATAATGAAATATATATATGTGAAACATGTTCATTGATGGTAGACTCATACAAAAACTACAAACGACTCAAATATCTATGGAGCAAATTATACTAGGGTTAATCATACGAAAACGAATGCGAAATACATGGATAACAACGCAAATAGGAGTTTAGTACGTGATAGTAGAAATTAAAGAAACTAAATGGCAATGGGTAGGGCACTTTGCAACAGTAAAGGATCGTCGATGGACATACGATATTTTCCAATGGTATTCGCGAGATAAAACATCCGAGAAGAAGACCGAATATGTGTTGGAGAGACGACGTGCAGACTATTGGCGGTCTAACGTGTCGTCGACGTGTTAATGACAGAACAGAGTGGCGAGTATATTTGAGCTGTCATAAGAATAAAAATCCCACTTAAAACAGAAGACAAATTAAAACCCACCAGAACCACATAACACAAAGAAAGAGCCTTTAACAAAACTCATGTTAATTAGGGTTTCTTTGAATTTTGAGGCGGTATAGAGATATTGAATGGATGGGTGGCGAAATACTGAAATCCAAAATTTACAATGGCAGTTTAAATATAAGTTGTGGTAAAGGACGACCTCAAAAAGTATCTGTAGACCAAGTGAATTTATTTTAAAAGAAGAAAAGGGATGGAGTAAGAGAAACAGAAGAAACTGTATGAGATGTATGTATGTGGAGGAGATAAAGGAATTATGTCGTACTAGGAAAATTTAGTTTTCAGTCTTGTCTGCCTACCGCAACAGGGAAAAGCGTGATGGTATTCATGTATATTTGGAAATATTAACGTTAGGTTGTAAAAGATTTTCTGTAGATATTTTGTAACAAAATGTCTCATTATTTAATTTACCACGTATATGATCGATTAAACAATTCATTATTCACGCTATTCCGCATTTAGTTCGAGTAATTTCGAGTCAGTGGAAAGATTGTGTTGATCTTGTGAATGTTGATTCTATTTAGATTTATTATCGATTGATTTGTAAAACCATGTGTTACTGACACAATAAATACTCATTCAAGTGTTTAGAATACGTTCTTTTTATTTTAATTTATCTCTGGATGTCAGTGATCTTTATACGCAATTTATATTTTCTACAATATATGTTTGTAATATTGAAGTTTGCGGAAAAAGAAAAAAAATGAAATCAAAAATAAAAATTCTCCAAAACAATTATTTTTCAGTTTTTTTAATTCAACAAACCTTGCAGTGGTTGAAATTGAAATGAAAACTACATTATATGTGTAAGTCAAATATTTATTTATACTCAGGTTTTCATTCTTGCGCGGTTTTCTATGAAGGCCCCTATTTAATTTTCCTGGTTGAAAATGGGCTCCAGGTAGTTGAATTTTTGCACCCTTTCGATTTTTTAAAATACTAGATAATCCGATGATTTGTGCCACTAAATTAAAGACATTATGAAATCATACGAGTCAACATAATAAAACCAATTTTAAAAAATACAATTCTAGATAATTCAAAGTTTCAACTGATCAAGCTTCGAAAATTAAACAATCGATCTATAAGTGGAAAAGTTCCACAAAGAAAGAAGAAATACAACATTCATTGGACGCGACAAAGATATGGCTTTAAGTAAATCAAACAAGACAACCAAAAAATACATGGTCTATAGTTTCATCATCCAAACTACACTCGCAGCCAGGATTCTTCACCCTTTCGATTATATTGCTTTTATTTTGAAATCATCGAACATCGCTTAACTAAATTGATTTGTACAGGAAATATGCAACTATTTGGTTTTCTGCGTATTAATCTTCTCTCATTTCTTAGTCTTCTGAGTCTAACGGTAAAGTTTTTTGCCAGTCTCCTTTAATTTAAATTTCATCCGTTGAATCTCTAATAGTGCATCGTTAAGCAATACAAGATAACCAAATGTCTTGTTTACTTGAATCTGGCCCAGTATCACATCGAAGGGCATCTGTTGAATTGATCTTACAACCAGCAGTAGTACGAGTATGCATACAACAATACATAGACACATCTAATTTATCCATCTTTCCATGAAATAAATATACATGTATAGTGACAGATAACAAACTATTATAAGTTTTATCATTTCACAATATTTCTTCTGAGAAATATAGATGACAAATTTGCGTTCTGAAAAATAAATGTACATCATGTATGACAACATTTATTATAAATATCTGGCAAAAAATAATACTTGCACATAATACATGCGCATGTTTAACATACTCGTAACATTAGAATAAACGTGTGTTTGTCAAAAAAATCATGTTTGATTAAATTATTAGACAGTTTTTCATTCAAAGGAATTGATTCATTCTTCTATATTCTACATTCATTCTACATTCATTCTTCTATAGCTTCTGCCTCGTCCATATCTCGTCATGCATAAATATCCTAATATGAAGTGAGATACAGGCAGTGAGATACAGGCATACAGGCCTCAGTGAGGTACAGGCAAAAACCTAGTTTACTGGGGATACGACAAATGAAAGGCAACACACCCAGATCCATAAAAAATTTATGTCCAAATCAAATTACCTGTTGTTTTTTCGCAAATTGTGTATATTTCTTGTCATGTGTAATAATAAATAAAATAAATAAATAAATAAAGGCTTTTTATCTCTCCCCAGTTATCTTACCTTATATACCATACTACTCGTATAGATTATTCTTGTAAATCTTTCACAATTTTTCTTTTTACGGGGCCGAACGATCTCAATGTTTTTACATCATCTTAAGCACTGTATCTTTTTTCGATCCACGTTCTTTTCTTGTGTCATCATTCCTTATTCTGTCATATAATGATAAAGAACGTATATTGAGGTATCAAAGCGTGTACATTTAAATTTGTTCATGAAGTATTTTATTTGTTTTTCTTTTTTGCATGGCATATGGACCTGGGTTCTCTGATTCCTGGCCTGTTATGTGCAGTTGTATGTATGCACTTTTTTGGTGTAATGTGTATTAATCATGCTAGTATTTTGATGTTTGTTTATTTTATTATGACATTTTTATATACCAGGTACATCTGGCGAGTTTATTGCTTTATAGTAATTTCTTCCAACCAACCAACTCATCTCGAAAACATTAAACTGTTTCCATTCATAACAAATCTTACAAAAAGTCGTTTCAATTCAAGTAAAAAAATATAATAAATTGCCAATCTATACAGAAACAATAATGATATAAATACAAGAAAGGAATAAGAATGGGAAACAATGACAAATAAAAAGAATGATTTATTCATGGTGATTCAATCTTTTTTATTCTCTCTTAAACGTGAATACGTATGGCGCATATTTGGTAACTCTTGGACGTTTGTTCCAGAGTCGGGCCGAGTGAACCCCAAATGAAGATGTGTTAAAAATGTGTGGTGCGTTGGTATCAAAGGAGTCTTTCTCTGTTTGATCGAAAATACCGATTTCGAAAGAAACTAGAATTTTTAGTGAAATAATGAAGAAGAATTGGGATTGTTAAGCTCGCAAAACCATGTTAACAGAACGTGATATTCCTTCGCTGTCTGATTTAAAGTCCGTTCCGAAATTTGACATGTGGTAATAATTCATTAGGTTAAAATATGGATTGGATGCAAACGTTTTTGAGCCTCCCCAACTTACCCAACATCTCTTCGTTGGCAACCAAATAAAAAATGATTATGTTTACAAATATTACCTAAAAACTTCTAATTCCTCGTTAGTTGTCACGAGTTAACAGATTTTTGAAAACAATAGAATAGTAGATACACTTAAAATACTTAGCACCTTCTTCATACAACCCACGTCAAGATCAAATATAGATTAGATATAGGTTTTAATGAAACATGTGTGGTCTCATAGAGGGATGTTCGGTGTTATTATGTAATATTTTGTGATTTTTTTTCAGAAAAATAACCTTAATATTTTCTTCAATGTTTTTGTAACCTTTAATAATTACTACCATTTATTGAAAAACAGTAAAAAAAATTACTTCCTACAAAATAATTGTCATAATATAGTTATTTGATCCTGTCCGTATACTGATTTAGATAAATTGAGGGGTCCCATATGAAAAATTAAAAAAGATCACTATGAAAATAATATGCATTAATACCCGTTCTCATCATATAAGAATATTCATTATTTATTTAAAGATGACAAAATAATGTTATAACTATATAATTTGTAAAAAAACAACAGGAAATTTAAAGTGAACCCACAAATTACATGAAGTCTGTTGCTATTCATTTGCCGTGTCCCCTGTAAACTAGGATTTTGCCCATTTCTTACTGAGAAAGAAAAATAAGTGAATATTTTTTTTCATTACTTACAGAGATTTCTTACTGAGAATGAAAAATAAGTTAATATTTTTTTTCAATTGTTGATTATACAATACCCCGTTACAAACTCTCATTCATTTTATAAGTAGTGAGACTCAATTACATGTATGTATCACGCTAATCAAACTTCGCATACTTTATCATTCTAGACAGACCAAAAGTCAATCCCACAATATCCCGCATAATCACTAAATATGGATACATAATATATATGGGATAACACGAAGGTCAATTGATCTGTACATAGGGCGTCTATCTTGGTAGAACATAGGAAACGCCTATGTAAAATTAGTTACATGGATAACAAGTAAACTCTCCAGACGATATATATTATATTATTGATAAATACACGGCTAGTTCCCAAATAGGGAGAGTGAAGGCAGTGACTGGAATCCAAACGAAAATTCAAATTGCTCATTAGAATACCCTAAATATGTAAATAGAGACGTACCCGGCAGTCGCATACAGAAAATAGGGAAAAGATAATGCTAGTTAATGACCTTACTTTGTTACGGGACATGTGTTACAATGAACGAGATGAATTTTGTTTTATTGCTCAAAATTTGAGCGCAGATAAACGCGGCAATTTAAATAAATTACCCCGCATTAGAAAGTTTAAATTAAATTGAGCACAAACTGAATTTGCCAAAAACGTTTACATTCCGAGAAGGCCCGTCACGAAGAATTGGGAAAAGTAAAAGATCGCATTGGGGCGGCGCTCTCAAGGGGCTGCAAAGGAGCAATGATGAATTGAAAAAAATAATGTTTAACTAAGAAAGTAAAAAAAAAACATTCGCCTCCATTGTTAATGAAGCGGAGTAAAAATAGATTTTTAAGATTATGCATACAGTGAGTGCCCTCAGTCACAAAATGTCACTATTTAAATAAAATACTTTCCTGTGTTCTGTTGCAAACGTTTTTATGTACGAGTAATTAATTACTTGATGTTTAAACAGTATCAAACAAATACGCAGTAAACAATATCCTTATTTGGAATTTCTAGGTAAAAGTCTGAGAAAAACTACTATGTGCTCATTCTTTTTGCCAAGTTTTTAATAAGATAAACCGTTGTATGGAGAAAAAGGCTATGTAACTATAATACAATCCCGCCAGATGTACAATATATAACCTTGTACATAAAAAAATCTAAATGCAAATTGGAATGCAAATTCGTAATGGATTTTTAATAAAAAAAAAATCTATTTTTTAGGTGTATGCCAATACTTTTGTTCCTTCCATCTAACAGTACACGAGGGTTAACAATGTTGTTTTAATACTCATACAGTCAGATGAGGAAACAAGACATTTTATCCTATGAGTGTTTATCGCATTGTTTGCTTGCCCCTCACTGGCGGTTTTCTAGTTTATTTAGATCTCTTAAAATTTCTAGTTACTTTATGGTTCAATATCGTTCTAAACATAAATATTATTTTATATCATTTACGCTATTTATTTAATGAATAAATTGATTTGATATCTTTAACAGCCCCACCTTAATAAGGTGGTTCACTCCTATTACCGTGCTTCAGAAGGGACAAGTTTTAAACAAATGAAGAGGAAAATGGGCTAAAAGCGCTCCCCCATCTACTCGTATCTCATATTTATGAAATGATAAAAGAATAGTGTGACTTCAGCAGTTTAGCATTGCGTCAGAATAGTTGTTCGATGTTATGATTGTGATACTCTTTAATAAGATATTGACTCGATGTATTATACTTTATGTAGATTATTTTATATTACATTCAGAGCTAACAATAATATGATGTTTATTAAAAAAAAAACTATCAAAACAATTGAATAACCATTATTGAAAAATATTCGATTCGTTGCCTTTTAAGGTCGCATCGTTCTCTTGATGTTCTGCAGGAAAATAACATTTAAGGGTTTGATTACCATACGATCGCTTGAATTCCACCCTTTCAGTACAGTTTTGGAATGAAATGAATTTTATAAATCTGCTTTTACCGCCACATCATATACACACTTTCGCAATTCGATACATCAAACACGGACCTCATGTTTGATGTATCCAATTCGCGAAAGTATGCGTATGAAAATCTTATAATACTATACTCACATAAGATCCCAGAGCATTTTGAGGAAAAACATGCAATTTCTTGTACCAAGAATCAACCATTCATCCCTCTTGGATTTTCACGATTGCCGAAAAAAGAGCATAGAGGCTAAGAAGATATATGAATAAATAACAGGTGTTATTGTTTAGGGTCTATTAAATAATTTTTAACATCAGAACTGTGTAAACATATGATAACATAAAATCCTTGTCCATGTGAAGTGAATCAACGCGTGAGTAACTAAGCAGAGAAATAAAAATTTTAATAAACGAAAAATAAAATACTAAATTTTATTTACTTGAACCTTACGGTTTAAAATTTTGCTAAGATTATAGTCCACATCAGTATTATAGTATCAACTTTGATCTATGGGAGTTAAACGTAGACATGAAAAAAGAGTGGAACGAGCCGAATAAATGCTGTAGAAATGCGTTTACATAAATATAAATTAATATAGGTTTATTAACAGCAACATAGTATGTACATAATACATTTAAATAACACTTCAAAAACACATAAATTGCAGAGAATACATTAAAGACAGAAGCTATCAAAAGGTCTGGGCTCATCTAATAACATCCCTTAGGCCAAGATACACCCCACCAATATAGGGCGAACCCAGCCACGGGGACACCAGATGTTTTTCTGCCAACACCCTTGCAAATGTACAATAAGAAGAAGAGAAAGCAAAACAGAAAATAAATAAATGGCAGAAAAATAAACAAATCCACAAATACCACCTCAGATAAAGATACACCTCATTAATGTAGGGTGAGCCCGACCGCAAGAACATCGAGGGCTTTCAGCCCACACCCCCGTATATCTAGATTAAAAAAAAAAACAAAATATATGGACAAAAAAAAAAGTAAACCCACGTATGATATACCACCTTAGGTTAACTGTCAGCAAGAACGAAAAAAAGAAAAGCCTCAAGGTGTCGAAATTTTATAAAAGTAAAATGACAAATGGGAGATGATGTTCACATATAAAAAACCACAACACAATACATTGAAATAATCAAGCAGTAATATAAAAGGGAATGAGAAGATAACGCACGAACACGCACGCACAACCCCCGACTCACCACCAGCGAAAAGAAAGAAAAAAAGCAAATAAGTTTACTGAGAAAAATACATGGGGTGACAAATGCATGATAGAATATGAATGAAGTGAATAATAATGAATATGAACTTAAGGCTGTGCTGAGTAACACGAAGAAGATCACTCTGAGATGGTTTGGACACGTAGAATGTATAAATGAAGAAATACTTACAAACAAATAAGATGTGTAAATACGAGTGGAAGACGTGGTAGAAAATCGAGAAAATAATGGTTGGATCAAGTGAATGATATTTTGAAAGAAGGCAACTTAAAAAGTCAGAGAAGTCATAGGCGTTCTATGAGAAGGTATATGATGTAGAAAAGACGAAGCATGTGTGTCGACTAAGGAAAGTCTGGTGCTCTGCCTTCTGTCTATCCTGACAGGGAAATGGCGTGATGCTATATGTATGTATGAAAAAAATATTACAATCGCTTTGCCTCAAGCGAAGTTGTTCTTTCTTGTGAGAAAATTCTTGTGAATTATTGTAACGTTGATAGTTAATAAATCACCTATAGACACTTGGTGTCATCCATCCACAGGATGTACTGCTATTTTATTCGCAAGGAATCGTTGTCGTGAGGTGCTGTGGTCTTCGACCTGTGAGCGGCAAATGATCGATGAACGGCCCTGATTCCGAGTTCAACTACTTGTATTAAATGGATTTTAAAGTAATTGCGTTCCGAAGTATGGATTGATATTTGGTATATTTGAAGTCGTAAATCAAAACGTTGAAGGGTATCACCCCTTGACTGGCGATTGACCGGTGCGGGGTGCGCTGGTGGAAATCAATTAAACCCTCGATCCCGCCAGCGGATATATATTTCTTTCGTGCGAACCTTGTTAATTGGAGCGCTATTGGGACGATCATCGAAATAAATGTCATGTTAAATTAGCCCAATAAATAATAATCGTTGGGTGGAAATGATCCGTAAATTTTAATAAAAGTTATGAGGGTTCGATCCACTATTTAGAAAACTTTAGTAGCTCTGTGACGAGTCATTGACCCTTACTGTGAAAACTTCGTTTTTTTTAACCAAAATATATAAAGTAATATTATAATTTTTCAAAAGTATTTTAGTGTATATTTTGTTTATATAAACAATCCACCTACAGTTGAATGAGTTGTGCCATCACTGTTAAAACTAAAAAAGCCATCATTGTTAAAACTAATAAAAGAATCAGTATAATGAATGAAATTTATAAAATACAACAATTTTTACATGGTTTAAAGTTTCAGCAATTTTTTATATAATTTTTGTAATCGATCTGTAAATTATAAAGTTCTTCGAAGAAAAAAAACTTAATATTCATTGGACGCAGCAAACATACATTTCGTTAATTAAATCTATCACGTCAAGGACAACTGAAAAACACATGACCTATGGTCTCATTATTGAAACCTCTATTATAAGTAATACTACACTATTTTAAGTAATAAAAATTCTCAAGTCATCGTATACATTTAAAAAAAAATGTTTACTGAAGAACCCTCTTGAACGCTTCCAAGACATTTATCAGAGAAAGTCTATTCCATCCAATAGAGCATGCTTTTCTGAATGACGACTTAAAATAATTATTATTTAAGATTATCACCTAATATTTCATTAGACCGGAACGAGTTTTCATTACAAGTTTCTAGTATATCTGACCGGAAAAATACTCTACAATGACGAAGTTACAGCTAATTGTTTGTATAACTTCTGCATAACAAGACTATACTGATTGGACAATCAGTGTACACATTGTATGGACTTTCATATGACTATGACTACTTACAAGAGCAAAGTAAAAAAGTTGTTCTTGCCGGGATGTGTTAATTATATTGGTTTACTTTATTATCGTGTTGGGTTCATCTTATTCTGTTTTTTTTTGTATTGTGTAACACTACTTGCATGTTTAAGTTGATTTTTATTTCTTATTTTTTCTGTAATTTGTGGTATCAAAAGTTCATTTAAGTTTATCATAAGAAATAAAGATAATCGGTTTTTCTAGGTGGTTTACTTCAACTAAAGCAGCTCATCCTTTACGATCTACAATAGAAGATCTTAGTATACTCACGTGTTCCAGAGCGTACATCTTAAACACACATTTCCGTCACATTATGTGACGTTAGCTCTTCTAAAATTTAAGCAAGTGGAAAATTTGGATAACATGTGTACATGTAAATTAAGAAAAGCCAAACGCTTTCCCGTTCATGTATCACCTGTTCATATATGATTCGGCTTTTAAGCTTTAGTAATTATTTTAATAAATAAATAAAGCATTCTTGACGTGAAGGGACTGGACCGTCCTATATAAAATTTTAAGGTCCTTACATATGAAATTGGCGTTTTGTTTGGGAGGACATAAAGTTGATTTTTTTTTAATATAATATATTTATTTAATCAAAGTATGTACCATTGCTATCTATGCACTTTTGCCATTTGATAGGTAGTTCATCGATCCCTTTACTAAAAAAACCATTCGGACGGGAATCAATAAAATCTTTGAAGTCGGTTTGGACTGCCCCATCGGAGTTGAATTTTTTCCCTTGCAAGAAGTTATCCAAATTTCGAAAAAAATAGTAATCTGTTGGGACAAGGTCCGGAGAGTACGGTGGATGTCTTAGACATTCCAATTGAAGCTCTTCTAATTTGGTAGCCGTCTGTTGTGCAGTGTGTGGTCTAGCGTTATCATGAAGCAGCAGTGGCCTAGAGCGATTAACCAGCCTCGGTTGTTTAGCAGCTAGCTTTTCCATCATGGTTTGCAGTTGCTGACAATAGACATCTGCCGTAATCGTCTGGCCAGATTTAAGAAAGCTGTAGTGAACGACACCAGCACTAGTCCACCAAACGCTCACAAGTAACTTTTTTGGAGTCAATTTTCGCTTGGGGCATGGTTTGGCTGGTTCGGCAGGGTTCAGCCATTGCGATGAGCGCTTCCGATTATCATACAGGATCCATTTTTCATCACAGGTAATGATTCGATTCAAAATCCCTTCATTATGGTGCCGGTTGAGTAATGCAACGCAGCAGTCAACGCGCATTTGTTGATTTGCTTCACTCAATTCGTGAGGTACCCACCTTTCAAGCTTTTTCACCTTCCCAATTTGCTTCAAGTGGATTAAAACAGTTTTATCACTAACACCGCAGCCTGAAGCTAACTCGGACGTGGTTTGCGATGGATCCGCTTCCACAATAGCCTTCAATTCTTCATTATCAACTTTGGTTTCCGGCCGTCCACGGGGCTTATTCCGCAGGTCGAAATTTCCAGAACGAAAACGTTGGAACCAAAAACGCACTGTGTTTTCTTTTGCGGCACCGTCGCCATACACATCATTAATCCTTCGAGCCGTTTCTGCAGCACTGGTGCCACGGTGGAACTCGTACTCGTAAATAACGCGATATTTCAAGTTTTCCATTTTGTAAACTGAGTGACGCAAAGAAAAAAAACAATTGAGGAAAAAACAAATGAATTATAATTTTCGAAACACAAATACTTGAGTAAATAGCTGTATAAATTTTAATTTGGAATTCCTAACCAAAGAGAAGATATTTGAGATCAAAGTTGCCAGTACGGCAAAACGCCAATTTCATATGTAAGGACCTAATAATTATAAAATCGTGAAGTGGTCAGCAGACATTGTATTGAAAAAAAAACCAAAGGTTATTTTGTGTATCAGAGTTATAGATATAAATTATTTTATAATTTGTTTACGCAAAAGCTACGTTTAATAGTTTAAGATAATTAAATATTTTTTTCGAAGGCCTGTTATTATTAAGCCTTGTCTGAGATACATTTTTGTTTTGTTACTTTCATCGTTTGTCTTCGAATAAAACCCAAAATCCGCAGGTGAAAGTTAAGAATTTGAACTTTAGACCACGGAGATGATCAAAATGTTGGACTTAAGAGTAACATATTTTATCTTTTTGAGAGTATGTTGAATATTCTGAAAAAATAAAAACATTGTATCAAAATGGATTTTTACTCCTTTGGGCGAAAATCAATTTTAGATAAAGGTATTTAAATAGTTTATTATCTTTGTAATGTTTGATCAAAATAAAACGGTCCAAATGATATTTTAAAGGAACGGATCTTAAATTCAAAACGGTGTTTTATGGAAGATGTTCTTCTTATCTTATGAATTTCATCAAAGACGTTTTTTGTTTCCCTTTTAAGGTAAATTTTAGCTCAGAAACGGAAACGGAACCGTTAACTTTATTAACGTTTTGTTAGGAATTTTATAATCATTCTTAGTATTCGGGAGAGACCATTTTTAATTTAAGATGTTTACTATTTTCTGGAACTTGATGACACCAATCCAATAAATATTCATTAATATTTTAATTAAAATTGTTGAATATCTTTAAATAAAAGCGTTTTTTCACTTGGTTTGTGTTATATAATTATAAGACTTTTTTAATTATAAAAAATCACTATAAGAAAAACTTTAAAAAATAATTCTGAATGGACGTTACATTGGTAAGTTACTTACAGAAATGATTTATGCCGCTTACCGTCTTAAGATCAGATGAGTACGTATACATAAACTGTACTGTAAACTGTATTGTACATAAACTCGTATGCATTGGTTTTTTGTGTATTTAACCGGAAGTGTTGGTATTACCTCTAATTGATCAATTCACAAACCGCTCGAGGCCGGTCACCTCCATATTACACTCAATTAAGGTTATTTTTTATGTCAAGTTTGGTGCAGACTTCTTTTAATATTTTTTCTGTGTATTCTAAAACCGTTCGAGTTAAGAATCAATAAATATTGTTGAATTTTAATTGCGTTGCTTTCCTCTAGTTCTTAATTAAAATTTTCGCATCAAGTACTAGTTACCTCGTATAAACGCACCCTTATTGGCGTGCTTCGAATAGCGATTAAAAACATTATATTCCCAATAGTGCGACGTGTTTCACTCCCGATTCGCTTTTCTTTCTCATTTCAATTCCTTTTCCCACACATTTATTGCATTTTAATATTTTCATCTGTTAATCGAATTAATATAAGAGGGATTTAAAACAATTTTAGGGGACATTGATTTTTTATTTGAAAAAAAAAATTTGTAAGGTGGGGGCGTTTTTGTAAATATTAATATTTTGTTCGAGGATAAAAATTATTTTCGATGATACATGTATCGTAAAAGCAATTATTCTATTTTGAAAAGCATCCACAACTGCTTTAAGAAGAATTCCATCGGGAAAAGTCTCTTAAGTGCAACCGAGCTGCAGCACTCCGTCCTTTTGTTGTAAAATATGCTCGAATTGATTCCCAAGCAAAGAACGTCTGCAGAGCTATTTGCTCTATTTACCTTTGACATCGCTCCGAGGGAGACTAGTCCATAACGTCACTAATTTAGTCAGATGAAAGTATCTTTGGCATTTGAGTATATCTGGTATGAATGTATATAACACTTTCTTCCTTTGCTTATGTATATTTATTTGGTAACTTGTTTTTATATTACCAAGGAATGTACGAGTATAAAATTCACATGCATTCATTTGTTGAGAATTTTTAATAGAAAACCCACAAATTTCTTTGACTTAAGTTAACACCAGGTTAAATTTGTGAAGACGAATAAATAATAAAATTCAGATTTTTTTTACAAATATTACTTAAATTGACAAAATAAGAGAATGCCGAAGAAAATATATATTTTCGTTTCGCTTCGTGTTTTTTTTATTATTTAGATACTCGAGACTTGATGCAGATATTGTTTATGGCGAACTTTACAAAATAAACACTACAATTAATTTAAACTCATTTAAGAAAACGTTCAACAAATAAAAAATCAAGTTTATGTATGTGATGAAAGAATAAGAATAAGAATCTTGATTATGTTATATAACATTCAAGTATAAGAACATTGATTATGTTCTACTTGAAATATTTTGTCCAGGTTCCTGAACAAATCAGAACAATTATGTTCATAAAACTTTCCTCCACCTTTCCCCTGCACTCACCCAAAATATCTAAGCAATGTATGCGATCGTTTGGTGTAGAATTTTGTACACGCCTTGTTTACTCTTAATTATCGGATAAGCGTTAATCGATATATTACGTTGTCCTCAGTTGCGCAAACGTTTCTCTCTTAGAACAACAAGAGTAATTGACATTTTAATTATTAAAATTGACTTAAAACGTTATATCTGCCCCATTCTTACAGGTCAACATTAAAAATACCAGCGAATGATAAATTTTTATCATATCTACCATTAAATTATGTATTTTATTCATCATAAATTTTGGATTTCAAAAAATAACTCTTTATGTTTTATTATTTTGTAAATAAAGAGTAATTCTTAATGTTCAGAATAATTGTCATAATTTTCATTTACATTCATCGAATATAATTGAAGAAATGTATTCCGTAAATCATGGGTCAAGTTTTTTTAATGGCTATTCATCTAAATTGTGGTATTTTCACTAAGTGAGTTATCTTGAGTTGATCACGTTCATTGGAAATACAAAATACCTTCTAGAAAGACAATAAGTAACCTCACGTTTTTAACATTTTAAAAAATATCACATTTATCAAATAAGAATACTTTTCTTTCACTTTTTTCTCATTAAAAACTATAACCTTTCTTAACACCCTCCAAATGGAAGAAAGACAGTTTGCAATGAGTAATTTTACATTGGTTGGCATTGGGTTATTCACCAAAGGAGGTCTTCATGAAAACTCAGATACACATAATTAATTTTTTCCCGTGTTTAAGAAACTTTACAATTCAAACCTTATTTTCTCAGGAGCCTCTTTTATTAAAGAATGGTTATGATTAAGGTCACATACACATATACCATATACATCTAGACAACTAGGAGGCATTGGTGGTCATTTTCCATTTCGGAATTGAACCTTCATATCTTTACATTAAATCAATTTATAGATAATGATTACATCTGAAACTGGTTCGAACTACAAGTGAATTTGTTAAGCCTGTGAGTTTGACGGATTTGTGATCTTGGTTGGTCTCGAACGAATACTGTGATATATCGATATGTTAATTCAGCTTGTACTTGTAAGCGGCACTACGAGTATGTCAATTTCGGTCCACTGAAATTGGATGCGCTTCGTTAGTTATAGTTGATTACCCAAGGGTAGAAATAATAATATTTGATATATCGTTAAAATAATATCCTGAATTTCTAACATTGAATATAAAATGCCTCTCGTTACTTCGTGAATATACGAGTATATCATAAGATATAAATGCTTGGGTAAAATAAAGTGGAAATCTGTTGTTTCTACGTACCACAGTGAGGACATGACATGATTGTGATGATGAAGATAACATTGTATTCTTGTAATGTATATAAATTCATATAACAATTTCTTCAAACCAACCAAAAATATGTAAAAGAGGCCTTAGGTGAAAAATATACTGAATCCCTTTTAAAAATAAATTGTGTTCCATCTAGAACCCGTAACCCCTGGATTGGAAGATGAGTGTCTTACCAACTAAGTCACGGAGATGTTACATAATACAATCAGTTTTACCAAGCAAGAAATGAGAAAATTAGGGAAATCATATTATTTAAAAAAAATCATGTTTTTTTCTCCATGAAGAGTAATCATTAACATTTAATCAAACTTTGCGCATTAAATCAACTGCAATTCAATTGACATTTTAAGACCGGATCGAAATCAAAACAACCTTTTCCAGTGTTCGGTTTGTTTTTGAGGAATTCAATTTTTTGTGAAGGGTTTACTAAAATTTCTCTAAATAAATATTGAGAATATTATAGTGAAAATTTGTGTATTTATTTAAAATATTTCAATGATTGAACAATTTAGTTTAGTATGATAATTCTGCCAACGTTCTCTTTTGTGGAGCATTACACCACGCTCATTACACACTTACCTTGTGCTTGTGCAGGTTTTTTTTGTCAGTTGATGGAATACGAGTACATACATATTAAGACACGTTTTTTGATAACCTGTTTGGAGGACTCTGCAAATTCCTTATTCTGAGACTGTTGTTGGTCTTCAGATTCATGCGTCAAAATCTTGATTACAAATTAATGACGCGTCAGACGTGCGTATTTTCATTGTTTAGGGTATTTTCCATGTCAGAAATCAGGAGACTATCGTTTAAAGGTATAATTACTTACAAAAATATTTATTTGATGCGAGTAATATGTCATTTTTTGAAAGAGCACATTGAAACACGGGATCGGGATACAAAGTGTTACAATGTTACCAAACTCAGTTATCTATTTCCGTTCTTCCAGAATGTGTTTATAATGTTTTAACGCGATGTTAAAAATACGAGTATATTCAAAATAAACGTTTTTTTGTTGACTCACAAAAATGATGCTTAATTTTGAATGTTGAAAACAAACCTTATTATCAGTAGGTTCTCGAAATTTTGGATTTTATACAGTTACTTATTCAAGTACATAACTAATTAAGTTCAAATATTAGTTTACCATCCACCCGGCAAAATGTTTTGTTTCATAGTGAAGCCGTTGCATTTAATTATATTTGTACACCTATTGCTTTAAAAGACTGCACGGATTGTGCAGTCAATATGGGGCATAGTGTGAATTTTCATGCGACTTTGACTACTCACAGGAGTAAAGGGAAAAATTGATTCTTGCTGGGATGAATTAATTGAATTGTTTAGGTTTGCTTTGTTGTGTTTGTCTTGTACTAGTTTTTTTTGGTTACATGTCAATGTTATATTTTATTTGTTGTTGATTTTTTATCGTTTGTATAAAAATGTCCTTAAACCGTTGGAATAAAATAAAATAAAGTGAAAGTTAAATTTAATTAAAAAGTTAAATTTAAGTTACCAAAGTAAAAGTTTTTTCCACATAGTGGAAATAAGGATAAGGCTGGATGAGGTAAATGCCCCGTAGACCTTTTGCGATTACAGACACAGCCACCCATTACATATGTATAGACCTAGTCCTTTGTGTTTAATGTTTCGCAAATTTATGACCTGTCTTGACTGGTATATATAGGATGTTGCGCATCTTATGTCGAATTTAGAACTGTTAATATCAATGTTAATATCTGTTAATATCAACTCGAAAAATAATCTAACTTTTTATGATGTTTTTTGACATTCATACTTATAAATAAGCTCTGTTTGAATATACCATTTATTATGAAATATTATAATTTGAGACATTTTATTTTAATTATTTCAATGCTTTAACTATTCCTCTGATGATTTAACATGTGCACTGCTTACCACGCTATATCGTGTGGTGTAAGGCATACGATAGGAGTCTCGCAATGTATTGTAGCGTGACATAGTAACTTGTACGAGTATGCATCAGTATAGCCCCGGCATGACCCTGGTCATATGTGACTACAACACTTTACATAATAACTAAATGTGACTGTAACTTGTGACGAAATTTGATAGCCGTATTTGTTCATTTTACGACATAAGATTTTAACACGTAAACTGTGTTGTCTGTAATAGTTTTAATGTTAATCGTTATTTTCCCCTTTTTATGGAAAGAGGCGCGTTATTTTGTCATAGCAAATAAAATTTATTTAACATGACCGATCGTACATTTTTTAAATAATTTGTAGATATTTTTCAAACTCATTATCCAACTGGACATTGTAAAAATAGTTTAAGATGATACTTCACAACAGTATTTTCTTATCTGATGTATGGGCGTGAAACTTGGAGGTGAAAAATATTGAAATGAGCTGAATAAATGCTGGGGAAATATGTACACTGAGAATAATACGAGTACATAGGATGACAATGTATGACAGAATACGGAAATAAGTGATTAAGAATGAATGTGAACTTAAAGCTGATGTATTGCGTAGGATGAAAACGAGCACTCTGAGATGGTTTGGGCATGTAAAACAAATAAATGAAGAAAGGCTAACAAATTATATGGATGTAGAAGGGTCGAAGGATGTGTGTCGAAAAATGAGTCTGGCGCTATGTTCTCTACTTATCTTGACAGGGAAATGACGTGATGGTATGTACTCGTATACATGTATTATCTATATATAAAATAACACCACATTACATATTTTTTGACCATGGGAAACGTCGCTACTGTTAGGTAGCAGTAAACGTGAACAGCGGAGAGCATAATTAGGGATATATAGATACATCTGCAATAATCCTGAACTGATAAAATAGTACGAATCAAGGTTTTTTTGGGTTAAACAAAGATAGATAACCGTGATATCATTGATCAGATGATCTTCATTGATGAAGTCTTAAAGTTTTTTTACTATTAGTTAAGAAACATACTCACATTTTTCTTTAGTTACGGAATAACGTAAATTTCATATTCTAGGTGCAGCAGGCTTGCGAGATGTGCAAGTAAAGGTGCCCGAGGCGGCCGCCGTGGGGGACACCGTCTCGCTCAACTGCAGTTACGACTTAGAGAAGGACGCACTTTACAGCGTCAAGTGGTACAAAGGCCGGCAGGAGTTCTTCCGCTATGTGCCCAAGGAACTGCCCCACATCAAGGTCTTCCCGTTGCCAGGAGTAGACGTTGATGTAAGTACACAGTTTAACTTTCTTCTGCTTCTCACAGTATCTCATCAGGTATCCCAGAATAGAGATAAATATTTTGTTCTGAGCTAGACGGCAGATTTCCACATCATTCATTATTTTCGTCATTACTATATTATACTCGTACGAGGGTTGCTACTTAAGTTTTGAGATATGATAACACCAGTATAGATACGTTAAATCTGACATCAGCATCGTAAAGTTTGACGTTTTTAATGGTATACGTGTTCAGAAAATTTTATCATACGAGTGCTATTTGTGTTGTTTACAGTGACTTGAAAAATTCATCTCGGCCAAAAATGGAATTAAATCATGAACATTTTCGTGCGATGATATTTTATGATTTTCGACGTAGACTAACTCAACAACAGTGTGCCGATCAACTCGCTTCGACTTTTGGTGATAAATTATCATCCCGGGCCACTGTGTTTCGCTGGTTTTCCGAATTCAATCGTGGTCGTAGTTTGCTCCAGGACAAATTTCGTGAAGGTCGTCCAAAATCAGTTGTTGTGCCAGAAAACATCAATGCTGTGCGTGAACTGATATTGCAAGATCGTCATGTGACTTATCGTGAGATTAAGGCATGTTTGGGCATTAGTTTCACCTTGCATACATTCAATATTGCATGAACATTTGGCCGTCAAAAAGATTTGTTCGCGTTGGATACCGCATAATTTGACAATCGCTCAAAAAAGGCTCGTGTCGATTGGTCCAAAGAAATGTTGAATAAAATCGATTGCGGTGCTTTAAAAGACGTCTATAAGATTGTGATAGGCAACGAATTATGGGTCAATGCGTATAAGCCAGAAACTAAACAGCAGTCGACTGTATGGGTCTTTCAAGAGAAGCCAAATCCAACAAAAGTTGTTTGCGCACGAAGCAAATGGTGGCTTGTTTCTTCGGTACAAATGGTCATGTCGCAACAGTGCTCTTAGTGAAACGTCGTACGGTCAATTTTGAATGGTACACCACCATTTGTTTGCTAGAAGTATTCGGATAAATGAGGAAAACCAACCGCCGAAGACGTATCATTCTCCACCAAGACAATGCGAGCTCTCACACATTGGCTCAAACAAATGACTTTTTGAGCACTCAAAACATCAAATTGATGGGTCATCCGCCATACAGCCCTGATTTGGCACCCAATGACTTTCTTTTACTCTCGAACATCAAAAATAAATTGCGAGGTCAACGTTTTTCGACGCCTGAAGAAGCGGTTGATGCGTTCAAAACGCATGTTTTGAAGTTACCTCATTCGGAGTGGAAAAAGTGCTTCGAAAATTGGTTCAAACGTATGCAAAAATGTATTGATCTTCATGGAGAGTATTTTGAAAAACAATAAAGCCATTTTCGATGATAAATATTTGTTTTTATTTGTCTGTCTCAAAACTTAAGTAGCAGCCCTCGTATTATAAAGCCAAGAAATCTGTGTCTTTCCGGCGCTTTACCAGCATTCGACCTTTTCTTTCGTGATGGGATGCAGAAGTCCGTACTTATCGCCACGCAATATTATTTTAATGTTACAAATGAGATTGACTGAGTTAATTTAATTTTTGATTAATGAATGAGACTACCTAAGACCATGCCTAGCTAAGTGATTTTCTATATTCACACACTTGTGTTTTTTGGCATCGTTGCACCTGTACTCTACGGTTCGTATTTCAATAAAAACATGTAAAATTCTCCATTTTGTATTGTGGCTATTAAAAAAAAGAAAATGGATGAAATAACTGATTGACTTTTCATAGGAAAGTATAACATATATGGCGGAATATGTTTTCAATATTTTTTGGTTTTTCCTTGTTTTAGTTTTGGTACTTGTAATATATATCACTTACCGAATAGAAGCATGTCAATACGAGTATATCAAGGTCCTTTATAACCACTTTTCGAATCCATTGAAAAAGTATTTTGTATCTCTGTTTTTCCATTTACTAATATTTACTGTTTTATTTTATTTTACTTGATACTAACACTCAACATCATAGCGTAAACTTAAAAACTGTATATATACCTTCGAGTGTTACTTATGAAAGCTCAAGTAGTGGAACAAAGAATGGCAAGAGAGCTCAATAAAATATTTAGGTAGAGAATACACAAGGGAGGCTCAATGGATGATTTAAAAAAATTATAGACCCATATCTTTATTAAGCATTCTCTCAAAAACCAATTTGGATAATAAGAAAGCATGTTTGACAGTTTTTTTGGACCTTGCAAAGGCTTTTGATACAGTGTCTCACCGAATATTACTTACCAGATTGATGGAGGTGGGCATATGTGGGCGCTCTTCTAGTTGGTTCTCTTCATACTTATCTGATAGAACTCGGAGAGTTAAATTGGGTGATAGTGTATTTGGTGAGCCTCTTTTTGTGAGATTCGGAGCCTCTTTTTGTAAGATTTGATATATGTCAATCAGTTGTGTAATCTTTCTATCAGGGGTAAGGTTATTACTTTTGCGGACGACACGGTTTTTTTGTTCGAGGGCCAAACATGGGATGATGTATTTTCAAAGGCAAACGAAGAATTACGTGTAGTTAAAGAATGGATGGACTTAAATTTATTGACTCTAAATTCCCAAAAAACTAAATACATCACATTTAGCATATTTATAAGAATTCAAGCACCTACAAATAAATACATAACACTGCACACTTGTTCACCCTTGGCTGACTGTAGTTGTGTTTGTTTGGAAAGGGTTGATAGTATAAAGTACCTTGGAGTTTTTGTTGATGAGTTCCTTCGTTGGGAGGTCCATATTAACACTTTGAGCACACAAATCAGAAAACTATACTTCGGAAAGTCTAGGATGAACCGTGCGACGTTTGTCACAAAGGGATGGGGTAAAATCGTTTTTTTTTTACAAATCGAATAGTTTTTTTATAAATCGAACAATTGTTTTTCTCTAAACTGACGTTTTAATTTCTAATTTTCATTATACTGACTTTCTAATGTATTGTATTGTATGATTTGTATGTATCTTTAAATAGGCTGAGATCCACTATGAATTAATACTAATTACGAACATTTATTTAAAATCGATTTTACTCAAGTTAGTCACGACGTTAGTAGCGACTAACTTGAGTTAAATCGTTTTTTTTGTAAATCGAATCTTATTCGAATTTAATCGAATATTAGCATGAATTTTGATCAATTAATTAAATGAAAATAATGATACCATACGAAAATAATGATTGTCAAAAAATTACATGTACAAAACAATGGCAACAATAAAATTTGAAATGGCCGTTTGTGTAGCGTCTCAGTACGAGTGCTTGACGTCTTGTATGTGCCTCATGTTTTAGATCGTTCCGTGCCTTGTTGCTGTCCTTTTTTGTTAATATTGTTACTGTTTATTTGTTGAGTTTTACTTTATTGTTTTGTTATATTTTGTTATTAGTATTCTACCATGCCGAAAAGATAAAAAAAAAAAACTATTCTCAACAGTGAAACGCGTGAGTTTGTGGTGCGTTTGCGCGATTATTTTGAACGCGAAAACCAAAATGGCTGCCTCTAGAAAATGTTCGTGATCGCGTAGCTGAGGCTCTGAGGATCGGGAAATCGACTGTATTTTGGATCGCAAAGGAGAAGTACGGTGAATCGTCGAAGTACATACATACTATTTAAAGATACATACAAATCCTTAATACTAATTACGATTTATGTATAAAAAAAATCGAAAATCAAATTATCGAATACCCCATTCCTAGCCAATGCAGACTAACGTAGTGACTTTTGACAAACGTCACCAAATATTATTTGATTTTATCAAACTGCCACATTTTTGCTAATTTGTGACAAGATGTATTAATTTGTCATTATTGTTAGTTTTATGTAATGTATTTACCTAAATAACTTATTAGAATCGAGGCTTATATTAAAGTTGATAAAATAATTAAAATTACTGAACATCGTTACAAGGTTGTATTGGGGTCGACATCGTTACAAGATTCAATTGAAAAAACACGAAAAATTTAAACAAAAAACCGAAACAGAAAAAAAAAAATTATGTATAAAAAAGGAGAAACAAATAACACAAGTATGTATAAAACCCCATATTTATAAGCACTTTAAAACCAAAATAACAGTTTAAAAAAGGGATTGGAACACACTTCGAAAAATTCATGAAATAATAAACAACTCCGAAACAACTAAATTTAAACCAGCATCGAGATCTGCAAAAACAGGACTCCGGGATTGAAAATGCTCCAACATGAAATTTGAGAACTCGATAGATTTAAGCTTCTCTCTGGAAGAGCTGAAATGTCCTCGTACATTACGTTTCCCAATCTATGCAATCGTGCAAGGGCAAGTTAAATCCATATTATATAGTTTGGGTTTTCTTCTCTGTAAACCCTGTCAAAACGAATATTGAAAACTGGACTGTTCGAGAGGTGAAAATCAAATAAAATCAATCAAAACCGTGGCAATTCCGAGGTGTTTTTAGTACGTGTTATGAAAGAAAGTAGAAAGCCAAGTGAAAATACGCAAAACATGCAGTGGTTCTTTGCCGACAGTTATTTATATAATCTCCTGGTCTATCGGTCCTCAGCATGGTTAGTTACATAATCAGACCATTCCTGCTTCAGGACTTTTGTTACGTCAATGATTCTTATTTTCGTTCTGGTGTAAAAATTTTTTGTTCACTAAAAAGCTTGAATACTGAGCATGTTTCTCTCCAACACATTTTATGATGTTCGCAATTTCTTTACTGAGTGGTTTGATTAAAAAACCAGAAAATAAAAGTGAAATATAATCTAGCTAACATCTTAAAAAAATCCAACACCATTACTACTTCACACTATAATCTTCTGGAATATGATTTCATTTCATATAACAGTTTTATGACTACGTGGGTTGATTTTACGACTACCTCTATTTTATTTAACTAGCTCGCGGAGATATGGTCTGCTTTAATTAACTGCATCCTCCTCACAGTTAGCAAAAATGCTAAAATCGTTTCAAAGAATCTAAATCAGTGGTGACAAACCAAAAAAATCGTGACAATGACTTTGAATATCTACGTTTTATTAATATAAAGGCTTTTTTTAATACAAGTTGGCACAAACGAAATTTTCATTAAAAAAATTACAATGTAATATATGTCACTGTCATCCGGTGTAGGAGGAGCCATTAGCTCTAGCGGTGAGTTATTCGAAGTTTGTCTTTCATAGCGTGCGGACGTGCGTTCTGATTTTACAATCCTTGAAAATGACACATGTTATTGTGTCGAAACGTCGGTCTAACGGTTCTTTTCAGGATCAAACCAACCAAACTACGCGGATTTCCTGAGAAAATAATCATTCACATACATATACCCGCGAAAATATCCAATATAACATAATAAACCTCTACGGGGAGGATATTTATCAACTTGTAAAGCGATTCGAAAAACTCCGAACCCGGCGCGCTAAATTACTCTGTGATTTGACTTTTTTGCGTCGCTGTCGTGATTCAAATATTATTCCTGTTTGCTTCAAATTAGTTCACAAACCTATGACTCACTCAAAAATTAAAATTCTTGACAAAGCGAGTCTCGGTCTGATTCGCGATGAAATTCAACAAAATCGCCTCAAACTTGACAAAGTCAGTCTTGAACTTTACTCCGTGCATAATCATATTTCTAACAAAATTCACCCCCTTTTGTGGCTTCAAATTGACCAGTTGACAAACCAAAGGGTAGAAAGAAATACCGAAATAAATGGTGATCGTCAGAAAAATAAATTTACAAAACTAGAGAAGAAGAAACCCCAACAGACTACCACTTATTTAGATACAAACTAAATTGTTCATAATTTAGCCGACATTCTCCTTGACCAACCCACTTTATCGGTTCTAGCAAAGGGATTTAACTTTTCGATCTCACCATCACATATCCCAACTGAACAAATTATTACCGAAGTGGAATCGGTCATATCAAATTTAAAAGAAAAAGAAGAAGATACCGAGACAATAAGGCAACAATGCTGTGAAATTCTTCGTAAATCTCGCAAACCAAAAAGGAATCTAACCAGAGAAGAATTTCTTTCCCTCAAAGCTCTCCGCAATAACAAGGAAATCATTGTACTACCGGCTGATAAAGGAAACGCAACGGTAGTAATGAAACACGATGACTACAAAAGCAAAATGTTAAATCTTCTTAATGACTCCACATATAAAATAAACCCAAGAGATCCTACAACGTACTTGGAAAAAATAACAAAAACCAAAATATTAGAAACCAATCTGGACCCTGAGACGAAAAAACAACTTATTCCAAGAGAAAAATCTTCTCGGTGCCCAAAACTTTACGGGCTACCGAAAATTCACAAGGAAAACACACCTTTGAGACCAATTGTGAGCTCTGTCGGCTCGCCTCTTTAGACTCTAGCAAAATATCTAGCTTAACAACTCCAACCGTACGCCAAGGAAGCTTAGTCTTTCGTGAAAAATTCCACTCACTTTATTAAAATTATAAAGGAACAAACTCTACAGAATGAAGACCTTTTAGTCAGCTTCGATGTGGTCTCACTCTTTACTAATATTCCTATTCCAGAAATATTAGAGATATTAAAAGATGTTGTATCAACTCAAACATTAAATTTGATCGATCACTGTATCAATAATACACACTTCATGTTTGATAGCACCATCTATAAACAAGTAAAAGGGGCTCCCATGGGTTCATCTCTCTCACCAATTATATCACACATGTTTATGTCACACTTCGAAGAGAAAATCCTCAACGAAGCAACACATAAACCAAAACTCTGGTTGAGATATGTCGATGACACGTTCGTGATCTGGTCTCATGGAAAAGAAAAATTGAATAAATTTTTAGAATTCCTGAATAATTCTCATCCGACAATAAAATTTACAATGGAGATAAAACAAAACAACTGTCTTCCGTTTCTTGATGCCTTGGTAAAAAAAAAGGATAATGGAGCACTCTCACATACAATCTACCGCAAAACTACACACACAAACAGATACCTCAACGCCAATTCACACCATCATCCAGCTCAACTATCATCAGTCATACAAACATTATTAATACGCTCCAAAGCCCTAACTGACACCGATCATAGTAATGAAGAAATGAGAACCATTGAAGAAATTTTGAAAAATAACGGCTAGCCAAGAAAATCAATATTAAAGGCCAAAAATTCGAATAAAGTAAGACTGATAGAAAACCAACCGTTCAGAGGCATAGTCCAACTCCCATACGTCAAAGGCACTACTGACAAAATTGGTCGACTTTTGTCTAAGCACGACATCAAAACGGTTTTTAAGAGTGAAAACAAAATTCGGTCGGTTCTCCGTTCAATAAAAGATCAAGTACCACTTGAATCTCAAGGCGTGTATGAGATACCTTGCGACTCATGCGACCAACTATACGTCGGTCGTTCGAATAGAAAAATATCAGCCCGCATTGCAGAACATCAGTTAGATGTACTTCAAAGAAAGCATACATCCACTCTAGCCCAACATACAATGAATGAAGGGCATAAAATCGATTTTGAGAAATCCAAAATGTTAGTCAGCCTTAACCGACTATAAAAAAGCTATATGCTACTTTCTCGAGAGTTAGAAGACGAGCTGAGATAAAATTTAACTATACTCGTACCTTCCGGTGAAGTAAAATCATTGGGAGAATCCGATTTTATTTTCCCGACACAGACGATGCCTCTGTTTAACCAAAAATCAACTACATAAAAAAAAAAAATATTCAAAACTTTTGTGAAAATGTCATCCTGTCTCACCAATAGACACCCCACCACTCAAGTTCAATATTAAACATGGGCGGATGGCCTACTAGAAAAACTATATGTTATTATACTTTCTCAAGGGTTTCGAGACCATCTGAGATAAAATTAAAATTGATCCTGGACACAATCGAGTAAAGATACTGGATTAATCCAATTCTATTTTCACCAAAAAAATGTGTGCAAAGAAATATTCTATTTTTATCGCAGATGTTACCTTTGTAAGCATAACAATTAACAAAAACTTAGTAACTATTATCGCATGTACTTGAACGGGCTTTCCAGCTAGTAAATAATCAATTTATAAGATTCTGATTACCCAGGAGCTCCACACTCAGAAACTTGAACTATTTTCCAAGCTACACAGGCTTATCATCGAAGAAGGCGTCAAAATTTTAGTAAGGTTTGGAGAATGTTTATTATTTAATTTGCTCGACCAAAGTCATTATGTTACGCTGTTTTCTCGCTAGATTTAATCTGGGTTGATCCCTCAACGCTCTTAAAATAAATGATTGCAATAGTCATAGATCGTTTCGGATTTGTTTCGGTCACGGTTTCAAGGGAAGTGAAAGTAGCTTTCTCTTTTAGAGTATTTGTACAATGCCATTAAACCTCTTTAATTACTAATTGACAAAACAGATAAAGAAAATGCTGTTCTACGCTTAAGTTTTTTTAGATTAATTCCACTTGACATATATCATCATCATCGTCATTATCATTGTCAACCAGGGTCGATCCACTGCTGGATAAAGGTCTCCCCAAGTTGACTCCAAATAGTTTGTTTTTTTGCTCGTTGGTGCCATGCTTTTTGATTTCATCTATCCAGCGTACCTTCGGTCTTCTTCTGGGTCTCTTTATGCCTCTTGGGTACCATTGGATTACTTCGTATGCCCATCGGGAATCTGACTACGTGTCCTGCCCATTGCCTTTTCATTTTCTTGCACACCTTTATGACGCCTTCTTCTTTTGTTTTATTGCAAATTCAGGTGTTTCGTTTACGGTTTCATTTAGTATATCCCTAGATGCATCACTCCATGCTCCTTTGTGCGGTCTGGAGCTTTCGTGTGTTCTTTACTGTGAGCCTCCATGTCTCGCAGCCATACGTAAGTACTGGGAAAATACATTGGTTGTAGACCTTTTGCTTCAACTATATTGGGAGATTACTTTTGAAGATGAAGCTCCATTTAAATGAGCTCCATGTTAGTTTTGCCCTTCGTGCTATTTTCTCCGATATGCCACCTACAAAGGAAATAAGTTTGCCCAAATAAACATTCCTGGACAAGTTCTAGTGGTTTTCCATCTACAATTATTGGATATGTATTTTTGCTGTTGCATTCTTATTGATGTTATTGAACAACTGAATGTATGTTCTATCAATGCCTTGTGTCTTTAGAGCTCCTCCGGAGGTTCGTCTATCCAAGAAGCGGGGGCTTAATGATCCCAAAGATTTCGAGCAGTTCAATATCACTCCATTTCCTCTCCCATAGTGATCTACCTCTCCCATGTTAATCTGCTTAAATAAGGATCTCATTTATTTATGCCTTCCTCCACATCATCCCTTTCCTTAATAATCCTTGGAAGATAATAAGAAAATTTCCAGCACTCCGAAAAGAGTGTCATAGGGATGGAAAACTCGAAAACATACCTCATATCTATACGTTTAGACAGCGTGGTATAATAAAAGAACAAATAACTCCCTATCCACAAACCCCCAAGATATAATGCAAGACAATTAAACTATAAGAACACCCTCCGGAAGACGTCCTGGACAAAGCTACAGCAGCGGTCCTAGAAAAGAGGCTTCGATACGGACACGGAGGATTGGTAATGGCTGTTTTCAGATAAACATTGCAACGTTTAATGCTCGAACACTATCAAGTGAGGCCCATATCACTGACCTTCAAGAATAACTAAGCCACATCAAACGGGATATCGTAGGGTTAAGTGAAGTCAGAAAAAAGGGAAAGGACATGATTAAATTGAAAAAAATGGACGTCATCTGTATTTCAGAGGTACCAATATAAGACAAGGGGTAAAGCAGGGATGCTCTCTGTTACCTGTTCTTTTTAACGCCTATATACAGAGCGCGATTGACGACTTGAGAGAGAGAATGAGTCACAGAGAAGGTGTAAAGATACACGGGCAAAAGGTGGATATGATAAGGTTCGCTGACGATATTGCTATGGTTGCTGAAAGTGAAGAGGAACTACAAGAGGCCTTAACAACTATGGAAAACATTCTTCAAAATAACTACAGTATGAAGATAAATAAAGACAAAACAAAGCTGCTGACTGTAGGCCGAGCGCAACACCAGATGAGAATAGTGATGTCGGGTAAACCACTAAAGAACACCAAGGAGTTTGTCTACCTCGGGAGCAAAATAACATGGGACGGTCGGTCCAAGAGCGAGGTCGACAGCCGTATACATCAGGCTAGACTTGCATTTAATAAAAGGTCGAAAATAATAGAATCAAATAATATAGACCTAAAACTGAGAATACTCCTCATCAAGACCTATGTATGGAGTATCTTGATGTACGGCTGCGAGACATGGTGCCTATCCAAAAGAGATAGACGAAGACTAGAGGCTTTTGAGATGTGGTCCTATAGAAGACTATTAGGAATTTCCTGGAGAGACCGCATCACAAATGAAGAGGTTCTCCAACGAATCGAAGGAGGAAGGCACCTGCTCAGGATCCTGTCCGAAAGGCGTGCAAGATGGATCGGTCATGTAATACGACAAGAGGGCCTCTTGCATGCCATAATGGAGGGTATGACCGAGGGGACAAACTCTAGGGGACGCCCACGCCGAGAGTACCTAGAGGACCTGTTGGTGGACGTGCGCTGCTCAACATATACAGATTTAAAAAGAGCCGCACAGGACAGGGGGGAATGGAGGAGAAGAGTTGAAATTGCTGCAAACCAGTCTTAGGACTGCAACCACGGAGAGAGAGAAGATGGAATAACATGTGGAGTGGGATTTATCATCCACAGGAAATGGAAAGATCGCATCATAAAAACTGAGAGCTCCTCTGACAGAGTGGATTCTCTAACTTTGAAAATTAACAAACGATATCAGATGTAAATCATACAGACGTATGCATCCACGCAAAGCTACTCGAATGATTTTATCGAGCAGTACTATCAAAAAATCCAAAATATGTATGATGCAGACACACCTCTCTTCAAATTTGTAATCGGATATTTCATCCCAGACCTATTGGCCTAGGCACCCACGATGGCAGAGGAAACAGGCTTGTAGAGTTTGCTCAAAGCAAATCACTTATTGTTATGAATTAATTTTTCAAAAATAAAGACTCGAGAAAATGGACACGGAGAAATCCGACAGGTAACACAAGTGAAATCAACTAAATCCTGTCAAAGAAAATATTTACTGTCCAAGACTGCACTGTTCTTAGCATTTTTAAAACAGGCAGCGATCGTCGCTTAGTGAGAACCAACATAAGGATCAACACCAAAACTGAACGTCTCAAAGTGGTTAAGAAAAAGGAAAATAATAATAGACAATGATCTAATTGCTAAAAATAAAAAAAGATTTCAACTACACCTTAAAAATCGATTTCAAATCCTCCGCGAACCAGAGCTTCCGATTACAATATAATTTATAGCAGAACAGATAGTAAAAAGTCCAAAAAATTACAGGAGCTCATATTCTCAAAAAGAATC
Source organism: Odontocerum albicorne (assembly GCA_949825065.1). NCBI lineage: Eukaryota > Metazoa > Arthropoda > Insecta > Trichoptera > Odontoceridae > Odontocerum > Odontocerum albicorne. Next base: position 36,020,099 of record OX463838.1, read on the forward strand.
AAAGTTGTCGCAGGAAACATTATATCTTATGAAACAAAGAAGAAAAATGATATCTACAAAATTTACTTCTACATCACCATCTTTCTCAGAGATCAATAAAATACAACGCCAAAATATTCGCAAAGTTGTCTGCGAATATAATACAAAAATGGTTCAAAGAACGGTTGGGAATAGAAGAAGTCTCAAAAAGTTAGAGCAAAATATGTCTTTAGGAAAACGCCACATCATTGCCTTTAAATTTTCTGATAATACTGTTACTAAATAACGAGACCTTATCCTGAAGAGAACGAAATAATTTTACAGGGAACTACATGCCGATACAGATACGGTAACTGTACTTGATACAAACTAAAATCTGGAAACAACTGAGGACAAAAAGATCCCGATGATCTTACCAGGAGAAATCAGATAAGCAATCAACGGAATGAAATCCGGTAAAGCCACGGGTACTGACGGTTTGTCCATTGATGTCCTTAAACAAACAGGTCGAGAAGTGGATACAATCTTATCAACACTCTTCAACAAGTGCCTTCTATTAATAGACATTCCAGAAGATTGGAAATTTGCAGCCGTAATACTTCTCCATAAGAAAGGCGATCAAGATGATCTTAAAAACTACTGTCCGATCAGCATGTTATACACCCTTTACAAAAATTTTACCAAGATCTTAAGTAACCGACTCTCGAGTACTTTTGACACGAACCAACCACGAGAACAAGCTGGATTCAGGAAGGGTATCAGTACCATGGATCACATTCAGGTGCTGCGGGAAATAATAGAACTATGTAAGGAAAACGAACTTCCTCTATACTTTGTCTACTACGAAAAGGCTTTGACTCTGTCAAGAAAGTAGCCATACTAGAAGCTCTAAAGACTTAATATATACATATGATACACATAATCGTATATGTCAATAGTTATATATTGTATTGTATATTACTTCTGTTGTTCTAACAATAGTACAATCCGGCAGATTTATTGTCATGACAATGACAATCTTCGTCAACTAACCACAAAAATGTAGAGATCTAAGGTAAAACATCACATTGGAATCTTTTTGAATATCTTTAAAAAGCTATGGGAATTGTGCCCGTAACCCTAGATTGAAAGAGATGCGTCTAACCAGTGGCGGCCGGTGGACCAAATAATTGGGGGTTCACTAGAGTAGGTATCCAAATACCAAATAATATAAAGAAAAAAAAAATTACATACCTATTTATAGAGAAGTTCTATTCTCCGCTCTTTTTGTTTAGCGAAGACCTCAATTACCCTTTTGTTGAAATCAGGTATAGACTGAATTAGCTCTTTTTCGATGCTTAATATTGATAAAGCATTCAGTCTGTCCTGGCTCATTGTATTTCTCAAAAATGATTTTATCCTTTTTAACACTTCCCTTACTGTGCTAAAAAATTACGCCAGTTACGGTGTTGGACACTGAGGGTACACTAAAAATGTATGTTTTAAATTAAAATTATGCAAAATCTATTAGTTTTTTTTTAATTAGCTATAAACATCATTTTATTGTGTAATAAAATGTCGAATAATATAAAATAAGTGTAAGAAATGATAAAATAATAGTTGAAACAGAGAAGTGACATTTCTATACGAATATAATTTTCCCACTGCGTCGTTCGGTCTGCGCAACGTTCAGAATGCGCATGACTGAAAAGAGATCTCCAACCTTTTAACACTTCCCTTACTGTGCTAAAAAATTACGCCAGTAACGGCGTTGGACACTGAGGGTACACTAAACATGTATGTTTCAAATTAAAATTATGCAAAATCTGCTAGGTTATTTTTTGTTATTAGCTATAAACATCATTTTATTATGTAATAAAATGTCGAATAATATAAAAAAAAGGTAAGAAATGATAAAATAAGAGCTAAAACAGAAAGGCATTTCTATAAGAATATTATTTTTACGCTGCGTCGTTCGGTCTGCGCAACATTCAGAATGCGCATGCGTGATAAGAGATTTCCAGCCTTTTAATTTTTTTTCATAAAATTATACAATAAAATGTAGCGTGTATTTTTTTGGCAATAAAACCATAATTCGAATAAAGACAATAAATAACATATAAACAAAATATAAAATGAATATATAAATTCAAAAATCAAGGTTTTAGGGCGAGAAATTTATATAGTATAAACAAACACGAAATTCAAAATTATATATAAACAAACACGAAATTCAAATCAATAAAATATATGCAATTTGGAAAATATAAACACTACAGAAAATTTGAAAATAGGACAAACATATCATATAATCAAAGTTTAATCCTGTGGAGAAAGTTATCGCAATTGGGGCATGAAACCACTTTTTTTTTTACTATATTCTACGTACTAAACACGCACGTGTTTGACAAATATTGCAGAATAGCCTGGTTTTTTTTCTCGAATGTTTTTAATAAAACCCACAACTTCCTCTTTTGAGGACCTCACGGGGTGCCAACAGGGTATTATTTACTAATGTTTCGGATATTGACTCGCCACAATATGTTAAAACTGTATTAAAAGCATCTTGTTGCTATTTTTCCTTTTTAAGATATTGGGCATTGCCAATTCCAAACTTAACTCTCTTTTGAAATGTTTTCGGTGGTATTAATTATTTTGTTTCCACTCTGGATATTTGTCTATCCATAAGAGGTATGCATTCAATGCAGCCATATCTATAATTTCCATAAAAAGACGGAAAGGCCATCTTCTCGTTGACCTTGAGCAAGAGTACTCTCAAGTAATTTAGTCTCCCGTACCTACTCCAATTTTCGTATTATTATAATGATGTATAATTACTATAGTGGCTTTTGTTTTTCTGAATAATCAATTTCTGCATCATTGAATTGAGTGGATAATAATAATACTGCTTTATTTTTTGTGGTACACACGAAACAAGTATTTTATTTTCAGCTACTATGGATTGTTTTCTCTCTAGACGGTATAAATTCAAGTGAGATTACTCTTTTATTTTTTCGAAGCGTGCCAGTTAGAGTTAAACCTTTTAATAAAAGATTATCGGCTAATTTGATGGAGGTAATAAAAATACCTGTGGTTATCCTCCTGTTCGTGCCATACTGCAGTTGAACCATTTCTATAACTACTCAGTTACCTTGATTTATCTCTCTCTACGATTATTTATCATACCAGAATAAGCCTGTAAATTTGGTATGCGTCATATGCCGCCGCAGTCGGCAGCAACCCAGATTTTGATGCCATATTTACCAAGTTTAGACTTCATGTACACGCGAAATGAACAATTCTCTCTAAAGTTTGGCAAACGTTCATCTACAGTTATATTCGAAGATGGAGAATAATTGCTTTTGCACATATCCATAAACATTTTTGAAATCCACTTAATTGGTTCTAATTTATCTGAAAAAACCCTGATATCTCTCTTCTCGGGTTTCTTTATCATCAAAACGAATATGACTGTAAATATAGATGAATCTATCTCGAGACAGAGCTGTTGTGAAAAATGACTGGCAAAAGGGACTTTCACTTATCCACAATTCACTCAAAGATAGCTTTTGTGTTCGATTTCTGCCAGGTGCGAGCAATATTCCAATGAATTCATATAACTCGTCTTTTGATATTGGTTGGTTCTTTTCTGAATGAATTCGATTTAAATGACGATTTGTTTCTTAAACATCACTTTTACCACCTCTTCATTTACAAACAGACAACACATATATTTTATGGAATGTACATTTATACTTGAATTTCTCAGTCCAGAATCTTCGATGAGAATATTTGATACCCGACCGATGCCTCGAAGATTGAGGTGGTACTCGTAATGAACTCCATTCGAATCCATGTTTTGATGTAAATAATATTTCTTCGTCTTCTTCACTCGTCTCCAAATCAGAATATACTTCATCCTGTACCTCGACAAAATCTTCTGATTCTGATATATTGCCTGTCGCCTTAAATTCCAAATCGCTATCATCGCCGTCGATATTTCCCGCCATCTCAATTATTATATTTTTGAAAATGAAATTATAAATAAAATGTACATTTATTATAAAAAGAGTAATGGTACAATATAACATACCAGATAAAAAATGATAATAGAAAAAACATACCAGATAAAAATTAAAAATAACAATCAGGATTATAAAACTGGTGACGAACCCCTGGAACGAACTGTCAAAAAAGAATGAGTGTTTGACATTTCGTCAATTCGCGATTTAAAATCATTAATTTCTGTTGAATTAACTATGAATGTTTTGTTTCCTAATGACATCATTCAAATCATAGAGGTTTCGATGAGGAATACATAAAGTATGAAGACCCTGCAAGCAGTATATTTCGAGAAATTAAATAAAATATAAGTCATGATCACTCGCTATCCATCACCGTACGGCAAGTGTTAACGTAGAGAAACACCTTTCACTCTCAACAGAAGTCATTGGAATAGTGCATACGAGTTTAATTAACTTTACAGTCTGAGAAAAATCTTCTAGTAAACCAGTATTATAAAAAAGTTGTAAAATAGACAAAGCGCCATCAGCATTGGCAAAATCATCGCGAGCATAAATTGCACTGAGTTCACCTTTTAATTGAACTTTATTTAAAAAATCGTATGTTTTTACCGTCAAAACAAAATCATGTTCGGGAAATTTTGACCTATACTCAGTAAATTTTTCGCAATAGAGTAATTTTGCTGCAGTTAAGTGATTGCTGAATGCAAAACGTTGTTTCATTTCACACAAAATTGTATCGCAGACTTCTTTACAAATAACTGACTTTGAGGTTTTTATTCGTTTAGTCGGTGGTTCAAAAAAATTATCCGTGGAGTTACGCACATTTTGAACACATTTTTCAAACTCACTGATATTGTTACGAATTATAACGGGATCTAAATTCTTAAATTGCAATTGTTTAAATAAAATATCACAGTGTGGCATAATTTTTTGGAAAAAACTCAACCAATAAAGAAATGTTTCATCTGTAAGATAGCGCAAAAGCATATCTGCTTGATTAATTGTCTGGTTATCATTATCGGATGCCAAAATGGTTTCCATACACTCAATTAGAGATTCGCGATTCGTGCTAATGGTTTTAACTGTTCTGATGTTAAAATTCCACCTCGTTTGCGGAACTGGTGGAATTTTGCGTTTTACTATTTCACTTAAAATGTCTGTACGTTTAGATGAACGCGAAAAAAACTTTGGAAATGTTTGTAAGTTCGAGAAAAACATCTTTACTTCTCTATTTTGAGACACACTTTTTTCGACTATTAAATTTAGTTGATGAGCGTAACAGTGAACATAATGCGCATAAGGAAACATATTTTGAATTTTTGTCCGAACTCCTCCAATTTGACCGCTCATTACTGCAGCACCATCGTAACATTGAGCGATTAATTGCGTCTTAGATATATTTAAATACTCAAGTTCTTGAAATAGAGAATCGGATAATCCCACAGCGCAATGGGATTTTGGCGTTAAATACTTCCAAAATCGTTCGTGAATTTTGCCATTCCATTCATATCGAATGACCATAACCATTTGCATAACTGTCGATACATCAGTTGTTTCATCCGCTTGGATTGCTACAAAATCGCATTTCGAAATTTGTAATTTTATTTATTCGTAATATACTTCCAAAATTGCATCCAATATGTCGTTTTGTATTGTCTTTGAAGTGCCCTTGAATAAAGAGTCGGATTCCATGTGTTGCTTCATCGATATGTCAAGTCCAGCCACAAAGTCAATTAAACCACGATATATTCCTGGATTTAACGAATCACTACTCTCATCATGGCCACGCATAGCTAGTTCAAACACACCGCAAAACTTCACACAATCGATTAGTTTGGACAGAATGTATCGGTTTTTGTTAACGAGCTCGGTATGATATTTAATATGTGAACGATAGCCTGAATCCAATTGCATTCGGATATCAACTTTTCCTAACACATTTAGGCTTAAAACGTTTTTAAGATGAATTTGGCATGAATTATGTGTTTTGATCTTTTCTGAAAGGTGAGTTAAATCGTTAATGCCGCCAATTGTCCAAGCTGAATCAACATCATAAATAAGACACAGAAAACAAAATAAACTATTGAGTTTTTCACATCCACAGAGCCATGAAGCTTTATTATACATCCTCTTGTTAAAGGAACGAATACATTTTTTAGCACCAGATTTACACTCTTGTTTTATCACAAGTTCGGGTCTAGGAGGACCGTTTTTTTTTATTGTCACTTTGTTTTCAAAGTTTGACTTATTTTTTTAAATATTTTCCACAGTTATAATATTCATGTTTATTAATTTACGCAAACAAGCACAATAAATAATCCAAATTGTTACGTTTATCTTGCAAATGGCTCGTAATATTATATAGATAGGTAGAGAAAAGTTTAGGTGCGCGACGAAACTGAAAAAATGTAATAAAACACAACTCATGTTATACTTAAAGTAAAGAAAGAAAGTCGCTACCTAATTAAGCAAAAACGTTTGTTAATTTGGAGACATATACTCGCAAAGACATATGTACTAAAAAGATGCCCCAGTTTAGACGCTACGAACAAATCATCCCTTCTCTGCGGTGGTCATATTTAAAAAAAAACTTTAAATTGATGTATTACTATCCCAGCGAACTGTCATTCGGAAGTTTTCGGGATCACTCGGATATTTCGTGCAGCGCACTAAACATAGTTAAAATTCCTAGAAATCCCTATACAAATATAGCTGTCTCAAGATTTTCTGTGCTCTTTTAACTTCGAAACATTTCTATGATTTTGGAGCTCGATCTATAACGCACGCAGAACCCAACATGCTCGCAGATTGCGTCTAGATGCAAAACACATGTATACAACAAATGAACTCTAACAAATTGAGTTGCATATTGTGATGAGCCATGTCGACATAAATATATATTATTTTTCATAAATATTGTTATGATAATATACATATTTTCGCTATACTTCTTTAGGTGTTTATTGTTATATAAATTCAGTAGTTCGACGCACGAGAGCACTAATGAGCCAGCCGCCACTGCGTCTAACCAACAAGGCCACTAATATACTATTATTTATCTGTTCTTTCAAATCTCATGTTCCTCTTCTCTATTTCTATACAGTTTAATATAACTACCATTATTAATTTTCAATATGTTTTAATTTAAACATTAAAAGAATAAAAGCATTTTATCAAATACCATCAATACAAATAATTGATTTTGTGAAAAATAAACAATAAAAAAGGAGTTGCTAAAAATATCATAAATAATCAGTCGACAAAATTTTCAATTGTTAACTTTATTCATTGTTTATTATCTTTATATTTTACAGTTAAAAAGAGCCTTGGTTTCCAGATTAACAGTTCAAGATGGTGCAAGCCTTTATTGGAAATAATTCTCGAGGGGTTCGTCTAGCGCTAAACTCTTTCAATTCTTTTTACTCAACATGCTATTGGATGCTTCAGTGCAAACAGGGTTAAATTTCACAAAAATAGCAGCGACTTCCTGAGGGGATAATTTACTGTTATTTTGTTCAAAGTAATTTCACTCTCTTTTCATTAAGATTATTTTTAGGATAAGTAAAAAATAAATTATTATAACAGGATGAAAAAAATGTTGATATAAACTTGGCGGTATACTTTATCTAGATTCTGCTCAATTTGATTAGTTTAAAGCTAGCATTATACCAGAAATTAATTTGGACTTATTATTTAATTTTATAAAAGTGTTATCGTTTTATTATTATCTGACGATTTCATTAAATACTATCTAGGCGTATTTATTGCCATGTGTCGATCTCTTACGATTAAAAACAAAACTATTAAAGAAGTTAAATCCAAATTAATGTCAATTTTTTTGGGTGTAAACGGGAATCGAGCCCGCAACCATCGGCTAGATAGATAGGCATCTTACTTTTTATCAACGGAGGTCGTTACTTCAAAATGATAATTACTGTGTTAATTTGGCTTAAAAGAACAGCGATGTTTCGAAATCATTACCGACTTCGTCCTCAAGGGGATGGTAAGGAAAAAATAAAGTAAGCGCACACAATGCATCGATTAAGTTACCCGTAACGTAACCATAACGATGTAGAAGGTAGGATCAAACGCAGGCCTTCATAGTTATTTGGTGACTGAATTGCTCAAAAAGCGATTACCTTTATCGGCGCTGATAGTCTAATGGTTACCGCACTCTGTGCATTATACGAGTAGTATCCTGGACCTGTTTCTGGTAGATAATTGTTCAAATGAGTTAAGTGTTGTTATGGTGTTTACTTGTCTAAAGTTGATTTAAATACCGCGTTCAGAATGAACACAGCTTATACGAGTATAACAGCGCTTTATTAGTAATTGTAATGTATGGCGATGAACAAAGAATTTAACAATTGTTTGTTAGTATCCATTTTAGAAGTATTTAAAATCGAGTTTGAATGTTTGACTTTATGTTATAATGAATCATATTTTGATTAAAGTTTATTTTAACATTACGAATCCTTCTAGCAGAACCATTTTAAATTTGTTTAAATATCTTTGTTTTGCTTTTATAAAATATAACATACGCATGTTATAAAAGTATGTTTGTTAAGTAATAACGATAATTTGGAGGAAGTTATTTTATTGACTTCACTACTTTAAACTATTCATATATTTAATCTATTAATTTACATGCTATTTAAGATTGTTAAAAAAACTCAGTAATGAAAAATTATAAGATATTTTTAATCTTTTTTTTATTTCTATCCTATGATGAAACTTTTACGTTCCATTGGTTTTCAATTATTAAATATAGTTTCAAAATAAATCAAACAAATTAACCCCTACACACGCAAAAGGTTTCTTAATAAATGATAAAACATGGACCAGGGACTAGAAAATTTTGTGTAATTTTTTTATCATTTTAATGTGTATATTAAATGAATTAGATGCTTGTGAATAAAGAATGAGAATTGTTTATCTTGAAACAGAATATCCCAGTTATGAAAATATTTAAATCTATGAACTTTTTAATCCTTTGATATTTTGAAGTAAAAAAGCGACGTTTCATTACAATACTTTTCCTTGGTCTACATTAAATTTATCAAGTATATTATATTTTAAATGAAGGTATCTGGAATAACCGAAAAAAACATTACTTTTCCGCGAGCTCATAGAAAGTGAAAAAAAAGTAAATGAGATAAAAGAATATCATGAATAACAAAATTTTCTTTGTTGTTCTTAATATAACTTGTGTAAATAATAGAAGACGTATAAAAATGTAATAAAAACTAGAGAAAATACGAATTGTACTGTGGATGTATTCACGGGACGGGTACAATGGATAGGCTTGTACGGCGCGACATTACGCCGCGTTCTCCGCGACGCACACTGGCTAGAAAATAGATATTTTGATATGGTTGAAAGTTTTATTTGAAACATAATTTTTTTTTATAAACCATTGGTTAAAGCATCCATCATTTTAGTTTTAGACGAAAATTAGTCGGTATTCTTTTTGAAAACGCCGTAATAGTGTAAATTTCACAACTAAAAAAAATCTTAACTCAAATTATATTTTTATTTATGAAAAAATAAGTTTTCCACATTATTTAATGAATTTCATTGAAAACGGTCCAACATTTATAAAACGTAATATACTCGTCGATCAATTGTAAACGTTTGAATGAAAAAGTATTTATTGGGTGTTAACATAAGTTGTGTCCGTTTTTTTCCAATTTTAAAATGAACACCAAAAGTAAAACAAAATGGTAAATGTTATACGTCGTTCGAAAGAATATTTTCTGTTCTACAAGATATTGTGGTTGTTTTTACGTTACATATATTATTTTATTTGATTACAAGCCTTCAAAATGGAATGTCGAGTAGACGAAAGTGAGCATTTTTGACACCTCCTTCTATTCGCGTTCAATCGATAGAATAAAGCTGCCAAAGCTGCTCGCGATATTTGCGAAGTGTACGGTAAAAATGCTATGAATTAAAGGATAGCTCGTCGATGGTTTTTGCGTTTCAAAGACGGTAATTTTGACCTGAAAGACATGGAGCTTTCCGGACGACCAGTGGACTTCGATGAGGACCGCTTAAACCATATTATTCATGAAGATCCCCTTCAAACCACCGTAGAATTGGCTGAGCAGATGAATTGTAGACACATAATTGTATACCGCTATCTTAAATCAATGGGAAAAGTCCAGAAGTTTGGCGCTTGGGTTCCCCATGTTTTGAGTGAAAACAACAAAAATCAACGTTCGACAATTTCTGCTGGTTTGTTTGCGCGTCATCGAGCTACGCATGGCCACAAGCAAAGGTTCCTTGACCGCATCATTACTGGTTATGAAAAATGGTTTGAAAACGGTGATGGAAAAAAAAATTGTGATGAAAAATGTTTGAAAGTGATCTTCATGAATAATATGGTTTAAGCGGTCTTCATCGAAGTTCACTGGTCGTCTGGAACGCTCCATGTCTTCCAGGTCGAAATTACCGTCTTGGAAACGCAAAAACCATCGACGAGCTGTCCTTTCATCCATAGCATCTTCACCGTACACTTCGCAAATATCGCGAGCAGTTTTGACAGCTTTATTCTTTCGATTGAACGCGAACAGAAGGGGGTGTCGAAAATGCTCACTTTCGTCTACTCGACATTCCATTTTGAAGGCTTGTAATCAAATAAAATAATATATGTAACGTAAAAACAACCACAATACCTTGTAGAACAGAAAATATTCTTTCGAACGACGTATAACATTTACCATTTTGTTTTACTTTTGGTGCTCATTTTTAAATTGGAAAAAAACGGACACAACTTATGTTAACACCTAATAAATAACAAAGAATCTTAAACACGCTCTTTTTTTAGTCAAGTATTCAAATAATGGAGAATCTTAAAAACGCTCCTCTGTTGAGTCAAGTATTCAAAAAATAAAGATTCTTAAAACAGCTCTTTTGTTGAGTCGAGTATTCAAAAACGGAGAAACATAAAAACGCTCTACTGACAAATAATTTTAGAGATGATAAATTGATGATGATATGTTTATCAACTTTCATTGATTGATTACTAAGGAAAATATTTATTTTTCTATTATCTTTTGCTTCCCAAGAGAGTGCATGATATCATCTAATTTCTATTTGGATTTTTATTACATTTAAACTTATAGCACTTCTCGACAGTAAACATAATTGGTTTATTGTCGAGAAGTGCTTTTTTTAAATACATTTATCAAGGTATCATTATAAAAGAATTGAAATACGCTTCGTACATACACAACATTACGCCGTTTCCCTGTTGGGGTTGGCAAATACGACATAGCTTTAGACTTTCCTATAACGACATTCATTTTTCCCCTCCGTAATATGTATACAACTTGTCATACAGTTGCAAACAGCACATGTTGTATAAACGTGCTCGACCGACATGGATTTTATTTTGTGTTTAAACACCGGTTTTAATTTGAAAAATATGTGCGAATACCTCATTTTATTGAAAATACCAAATCTTTTAAGCTCAAAGGATTCAGATTTAACAAAAATCTAAAAACTGTTTTGATACACCCATACATACCGTCACGCCGTTTCCTTACTGGGATATTGCAGATGAGATAGAGTACCAGACTAACAATAAACTTTGTCGATTTCTCTGAATTTTAAATATTCCTTCTTTCAAAATATCATTAACTTGATCCAACAATACTTTCCTTGATCTTCCTCTACCACGTCTTTCATTTACAATTGCAGTGTATGATTGTTTTGTTAGTATTATAATTCTTAATTTATTTGTTATACGTGCCTAAGCCATTTCAGAGTACTTTTCTTCATCCTACATAATCCATCAGCCTTAAGGTCTCTCAAACATTGATATCCGATATATTCTTCCCAGTGCGAGCATTTCTACAGTATTTTTTTGGTTCCTTTCAGTATTTTTCCACGTCCACGTTTCACACCCATACATCACAGTTGGCACAAACATATTATTATGAACTATCATCTCTGTAGAATTTAATGTTGCTCAGTTCGAGTATTTAATAACTAGTTTTCTATAACCTCACGAATTTCAATATTCTTCGTGTAATGCCTTACTTTGGATTAAATTAAAATACGATAAAGTTTTAAAAATCTTTATATGGAAGTTCATTTTATCATTTAATAAAATATGCAGGTATACATTAGAACAGTTCTACTAAAATTGTAGTCAGCGGATCGGCAGCGGTCGGCAGTTCCGCACGCTGGCAGTATCCCTAAACCGTAAACATATTAAGGTCTAAGTATTTACATATTGTATTTCTTTGAATTTCATAAAACTATATTCGTAAAACCTTTTTAAATACCCATCTATCTTAAAAAAATACGGTTCGTGGGTAATACTGAAAGATCCACGAGAAAGTTTCAGTAGCACAGTCTTAGGAAATATTAAAAAACATTATGTGAAGATCCTCACCCACGAGATGACGCATGAAAGTTGATGTGTTTTTTTCTATAGTAATTAAACGACGAAAGTTGATAAACCTTTCAAAAAGCATATTCAAATCATCATCTATAATGGAGCATAATTTTATGTTTCGTATAAAATATACACTAAAAAATCAGTTTCTCATATTAATTTTGTCTATGCGAGGGCTGTTTTCTATCCGGTGTGCAGCGCGCGAGTGGGAACCCCAAAATAAGATTTCATCTCGAACGGATGCTGGAATAAACGAGAACAACAGAAATTACTGTAAAAGGAAATTTATTATCTGTAAAAGTGATTGTATCCAGCCGCCTGCGAGCTGTATTTTAGGTGTTTTAGTTCCAGCTCCCGTTTTATTTACGTTTTAAGAACTGTTTGTGTTTGCCTAAAAAATAATTTAGCCAGAGAAAGGGAAGGGAATACTCCGGAGAAGATAATATGGCGAACGTGTATAAATACTAGCTGAGAAATGAGTTTTTTGTGTATTAAAATGTAATTTCGAGTGTTCAGACACATTTTTTAAAATAAATAGGAGACGGGTTTTCTTTTTTAATTTAATTTATAATAACTAATTATATTAACATGTGATTTATTATTATGTGATTTACGTCCAGATTAATATTATGTGATTTACGTCCAGATTAATATGCATTTTGTGTACATTCAAACATATTCTACTTGTTTTTTTATTATATTCACAGTTTATATTACGTTTATTTTTATTATCAATTCACTAAAGGCCATCCTAAGAAAGTGAAATTGAAAAATACAAATAATATACCAACGATTGAATATAAAACAAATGAATATATTTGAAAAATAAACATTTTACTACCCAATATCAAAAATGTTGTCACTTATGTTAGAAGAAAGATTTTTCAACTTCCATTTTACTATCTAAAGTTTTTGAGAACGTATTTTGCTCAAATTTCTTTTTTGTGTTTTTCATTATAAAAAAAAAAAAACAATTCTTATGGAATATAAGTCAAGAGCAGATACATGAATAAAAGTATTTTCAGAACGAATGCAATGAAAACTGTTAGAGCCATCGCAGGCCAAATTTTAAGAGATATAGCTAGAAACTCCAGTATCCGAGATATAATATGTGAAGTTGAAAATATTTGGAGAGGTGGTAGAAACCGTAGATGACACTGGCGGGTTCATGTGGAAAAGATGGATATGATAAGGGTTTCCGCTACCTGCTGGTAGTTGTCCCCGAGGAAAACCTCCAAAAAGATGGAAAGATAGCTGTAAATCAATATTTAGACAGATGCAGACTTGATGATAACATAGCACAGTTTTAACTTAGGAGAACAAAGTAAAAGAACAAAGCATTGGGAATAGAAAATATGTAATTAAATAAACTTTTTTTTAAAGTCATTTATTTAGACTTCAAAGGTTTTTTTAGTAAACAATAACTGATAAAACATTTTAAAACGGCTTGTTTTAAAATGTTTTATAAAAACTAGACCGTAGGATTTTTAAAGATTATGTTTTGTGAAAATCCACCATATTGTGCGAAAAAAATCACGTAAATTACAGTTTTAATTTTATATAAAAGCAAATATTTTTTAAATTTTTAATTTTCTTATCTGACACTGAATAATTTTTTTTTGAAGTTAATTATTTACGGAATTTATAGACTAGTGAACAGATTTTAATTATTATTTATAGAGTATGGTAAATATCATAAGTGTAATAAATTACCGACGTAGTTCGATTTCGAAGCATTTTATTGTACGCTCCTGTTTTAAGAAAATTTGCACATTTTGTGTTTGATCACCCTGGTGTGCAAAGCGTTAAGATGTTCTAAGTTTAGGCGATTTGATAATTTTTGAGATTCTTTCGTAAATTGAAATAACTTTTAGTATAAGAGACCAATAACCTGCAAAGATGGATATTTTTCCAAAGTGTATAGATAAATAGGAGGTTTAATCCCACTCTTTTAATGTCTAAAGTGAAGTACCACAACATTTTTTTTATAAATGGCTTACTTATATAAATTGAAAAAGGGAATTTTTGGTAGTATAAAATTGATTCATTGAATTCAGTAATAATTTGTTTTAGCCTAAAAAATAAAAAAATTAGTTTGCGTTTCGCACGATTTCACGTATTTTTGGTAATACAAATTAAAACTGTTAAACTATCCATAATATTTCATTGTAAAATATTATTCATGTTGTTCCTTTAGTTAAACATTCAAATAAATGGTAGTAGTCAATTCGGTTAAAACAATGAAAAAATAAACAATTGATATTTTAGTAAATTATAAAAAAAATATTTAACTTGCCACCAACAACCATTACTTGAAATATTTAACTTGCCACCAACAGCCATTACTTGAAATATTTAACTTGCCACCAACAGCCATTACTTGAAATTAGAGAAGAACAAAAGATGAGATGTAATATTCCCGACGTAACCAGTCAAGAACCACTTTATCTAAATTCTCATTTAAACCTATTGTTTTTCGCAAAATGAACAATTTAAAGAAAGCTTTTGTTAAAAAGATTTTGTTATACTTTTAAATTTCGTCTCAACATTACAAGTTTAATTAAAAATCTCAAGGTGCCATTGTTAATAATAGAATAGAAAGCGGGATACAAAAACATTGTTTATACAACATTTCTAAGTGTCACATTTTACCGATAGCTTAATTGGTTCAAAAAAGAACATTAACTATGGAATTATACATTAATTAAAATTGTACACTTCAAACGATATTCACATTTTTTTGCCAATTGGAATATAATCCATCTTGTATTAAAACCCATATTTTTGTTTCTTTATTTTGTTACGAAATAAAAAAAAACGAATGATACACTTATATCAAAAGCTGGTGACTGCAAAAACTTGACTAAGATATGACTAAGCTTTTAACTTAAAGGAGAAACAAGGTTTAAAAATATTTCTGCATCGAGTTTAAAATATCGATACCAGAACTTGTATACGTGAATTTTTGTTCAAAGCTTCTTTAAAAAATTGTGTTAGTACACTCTATTAATATCGAATAGACAAATATATCACGTTTAATACTGTATTTTATTTATTAAAGTTACATTTTAAACAATAACTAAACGTTCTTAAATTTAAAGACAAAAATTATGCTTTTAAAATAAGAAGCAACGAAAAAGCTGCTTGTTAACATTGGTAGCTATTTTCTGACATCGCTTTTGAAGATTTAATTCTTCCTGTTGAAGTGTATTCTTTTGTTGAAATTATCATTACTTCGTGAAAAAACGTGAATTTACTTTGAAAATAAAGTATAAAGAAATCCTGTAAGCAAGTAATAAATAAATTCATTTTGCTAAACAATTTACGTTCTAAAGGAAGAGAAATAAAAAAGAAAGCAATTAAGATGTCTTACTTAACTCTTAATGATATTGCTTTCCATTAAGTGTGTTATGGGAAGTAGAAATCGAATAAAATTTATGGTTTTCTGAGAAAAGAACTTTATTACACATTATTTTACGTTATTTTGGCTAAACTAGGGAAGGAAAACCCACCTTTTGTAATGTATTTTGTAATAGACCATCCTCTTTAAATATTACCAAAGCTATCTTTAGGATGGGAACATATGCA
The DNA here is from genome assembly GCA_949825065.1 of Odontocerum albicorne. NCBI lineage: Eukaryota > Metazoa > Arthropoda > Insecta > Trichoptera > Odontoceridae > Odontocerum > Odontocerum albicorne. Next base: position 36,036,077 of record OX463838.1, read on the forward strand.
TTAGGCGGAAGAGTTAAACAAATTATGTTTGGGTGGGCAGACCATGATTTTGTAATAGACCATATTCTTTAAATATTACCAAAGCTATCTTTAGGATGGGAACATATGCATTAGGCGGAAGAGTTAAACAAATTATGTTTGGGTGGGCAGACCATGATTTTGTAATAGACCATATTCTTTAAATATTACCAAAGCTATCTTTAGGATAGGAACATATGCATTAGGCGGAAGAGTTAAACAAATTATGTTTGGGTGGGCAGACCATGATTTTGTAAAAGACCATATTCTTTAAATATTACCAAAGCTATCTTTAGGATAGGAACATATGCATTAGGCGGAAGAGTTAAACAAATTATGTTTGGGTGGGCAGACCATGATTTTGTAATAGACCATATTCTTTAAATATTACCAAAGCTATCTTTAGGATAGGAACATATGCATTAGGCGGAAGAGTTAAACAAATTATGTTTGGGTGGGCAGACCATGATTTTGTAATAGACCATATTCTTTAAATATTACCAAAGCTATCTTTAGGATAGGAACATATGCATTAGGCGGAAGAGTTAAACAAATTATGTTTGGGTGGGCAGACCATGATTTTGTAATAGACCATATTCTTTAAATATTACCAAAGCTATCTTTAGGATGGGAACATATGCATTAGGCGGAAGAGTTAAACAAATTATGTTTGGGTGGGCAGACCATGATTTTGTAATAGACCATATTCTTTAAATATTACCAAAGCTATCTTTAGGATGGGAACATATGCATTAGGCGGAAGAGTTAAACAAATTATGTTTGGGTGGGCAGACCATGATTTTGTAATAGACCATATTCTTTAAATATTACCAAAGCTATCTTTAGGATGGGAACATATGCATTAGGCGGAAGAGTTAAACAAATTATGTTTGGGTGGGCAGACCATGATTTTGTAATAGACCATATTCTTTAAATATTACCAAAGCTATCTTTAGGATAGGAACATATGCATTAGGCGGAAGAGTTAAACAAATTATGTTTGGGTGGGCAGACCATGATTTTGTAATAGACCATATTCTTTAAATATTACCAAAGCTATCTTTAGGATAGGAACATATGCATTAGGCGGAAGAGTTAAACAAATTATGTTTGGGTGGGCAGACCATGATTTTGTAATAGACCATATTCTTTAAATATTACCAAAGCTATCTTTAGGATAGGAACATATGCATTAGGCGGAAGAGTTAAACAAATTATGTTTGGGTGGGCAGACCATGATTTTGTAATAGACCATATTCTTTAAATATTACCAAAGCTATCTTTAGGATAGGAACATATGCATTAGGCGGAAGAGTTAAACAAATTATGTTTGGGTGGGCAGACCATGATTTTGTAATAGACCATATTCTTTAAATATTACCAAAGCTATCTTTAGGATAGGAACATATGCATTAGGCGGAAGAGTTAAACAAATTATGTTTGGGTGGGCAGACCATGATTTTGTAATAGACCATATTCTTTAAATATTACCAAAGCTATCTTTAGGATAGGAACATATGCATTAGGCGGAAGAGTTAAACAAATTATGTTTGGGTGGGCAGACCATGATTTTGTAATAGACCATATTCTTTAAATATTACCAAAGCTATCTTTAGGATAGGAACATATGCATTAGGCGGAAGAGTTAAACAAATTATGTTTGGGTGGGCAGACCATGATTTTGTAATAGACCATATTCTTTAAATATTACCAAAACTATCTTTAGGATAGGAACATATGCATTAGGCGGAAGAGTTAAACAAATTATGTTTGGGTGGGCAGACCATGATTTTGTAATAGACCATATTCTTTAAATATTACCAAAGCTATCTTTAGGATATGAACATATGCATTAGGCGGAAGAGTTAAACAAATTATGTTTGGGTGGGCAGACCATGGTTTTGTAATAGACCATATTCTTTAAATATTACCAAAGCTATCTTTAGGATAGGAACATATGCATTAGGCGGAAGAGTTAAACAAATTATGTTTGGGTGGGCAGACCATGATTTTGTAATAGACCATATTCTTTAAATATTACCAAAGCTATCTTTAGGATAGGAACATATGCATTAGGCGGAAGAGTTAAACAAATTATGTTTGGGTGGGCAGACCATGATTTTGTAATAGACCATATTCTTTAAATATTACCAAAGCTTTCTTTAGGATAGGAACATATGCATTAGGCGGAAGAGTTAAACAAATTATGTTTGGGTGGGCAGACCATGATTTTGTAATAGACCATATTCTTTAAATATTACCAAAGCTATCTTTAGGATAGGAACATATGCATTAGGCGGAAGAGTTAAACAAATTATGTTTGGGTGGGCAGACCATGATTTTGTAATAGACCATATTCTTTAAATATTACCAAAGCTATCTTTAGGATAGGAACATATGCATTAGGCGGAAGAGTTAAACAAATTATGTTTGGGTGGGCAGACCATGATTTTGTAATAGACCATATTCTTTAAATATTACCAAAGCTATCTTTAGGATAGGAACATATGCATTAGGCGGAAGAGTTAAACAAATTATGTTTGGGTGGGCAGACCATGATTTTGTAATAGACCATATTCTTTAAATATTACCAAAGCTATCTTTAGGATAGGAACATATGCATTAGGCGGAAGAGTTAAACAAATTATGTTTGGGTGGGCAGACCATGATTTTGTAATAGACCATATTCTTTAAATATTACCAAAGCTATCTTTAGGATAGGAACATATGCATTAGGCGGAAGAGTTAAACAAATTATGTTTGGGTGGGCAGACCATGATTTTGTAATATACCATATTCTTTAAATATTACCAAAGCTATCTTTAGGATAGGAACATATGCATTAGGCGGAAGAGTTAAACAAATTATGTTTGGGTGGGCAGACCATGATTTTGTAATAGACCATATTCTTTAAATATTACCAAAGCTATCTTTAGGATAGGAACATATGCATTAGGCGGAAGAGTTAAACAAATTATGTTTGGGTGGGCAGACCATGATTTTGTAATAGACCATATTCTTTAAATATTACCAAAGCTATCTTTAGGATAGGAACATATGCATTAGGCGGAAGAGTTAAACAAATTATGTTTGGGTGGGCAGACCATGATTTTGTAATAGACCATATTCTTTAAATATTACCAAAGCTATCTTTAGGATAGGAACATATGCATTAGGCGGAAGAGTTAAACAAATTATGTTTGGGTGGGCAGACCATGATTTTGTAATAGACCATATTCTTTAAATATTACCAAAGCTATCTTTAGGATAGGAACATATGCATTAGGCGGAAGAGTTAAACAAATTATGTTTGGGTGGGCAGACCATGATTTTGTAATAGACCATATTCTTTAAATATTACCAAAGCTATCTTTAGGATAGGAACATATGCATTAGGCGGAAGAGTTAAACAAATTATGTTTGGGTGGGCAGACCATGATTTTTCGCCTAGAAAAAATATTGTACTACGTATGCGAAGCACGTCATGAGGAAAAATGTATTTGAATTAAAATAATAATTACACATTTTTTGAACTGCAATGACTATTATTAATGAGTCAACTTTGTGATGACCCTATTGTCCTTATCAAGGCATGTTGGTTGAACATGAGTATAACAACCTTCGATACCTAGTTGGTAAGACGCCTGTTTTTCAACCCGAAGGTTGCAGTTTCGATGTCCGTTGGATTGAAAAAAAATTAATTCGGGTTTTCCCAAAAGGCTTCTTAAACATTGTACTCTATGCCAGTGGTTTTCAATCACAGGTCTGCATAAATTTCTTGCTGGTCCACCAAGCGTTATTACCATTTAACATATGGTACGCATAGAATCTAGGATATAATTTTTTATAGATAGAAACTTACACATAAAATACTATATAAATAATGGTTTTATTTTTACTCTGGAGGTTCGCGAAATATTTCTCCTATTTTCACCGGTCTGCATGTGTAAAAAGTATAAAAACCACTGTTGTACGGAACAAAAGTTTAATAAAATAGTTAAATTCTTTACGAAAACAGTGAAAAGTGGGAAATTAACTATTTTACGTATTAATTATACATATATGGCATTTTTCAAAGAGGTTAAACGTTTCAAATCATTTTAATTTAGTCACACATCATTAATCTCATCTACTCGTATTAGTTTTATAGATGATAGTGCCGTGCTGACTTAGTACTCATTGAAGTAGAATTATGTATATGTAACACTTAGTTGTTTTTGTAATAAATTAGATTTGTAACATTTATAACTGTGCCAATAAAACATATTTGAAGATTCAATTATATACTATTATAAATATTTTTTTAGTAACGACTCTTAATTGAAGTCGTTCACGAGTCAATCTTTTAAATAAAGATTCGTATAAAAAAGGTAAAGTTAGGAATTGAAGTCAGAGAGGATGATTTAAAAAAGAGTCCTGACGTATTCTCGCAGAAGCAGACAGTTTATTTAAATTCAGAGAAACTTGAATTTGATTTTTTAAACAAGTAGGAAGAGTATTTCACGTAAAAAAATAATTAAATTATTTAAGAATAAAAGTTCAATATTCAGGAATAATGAGGTGAAAGAGGTATGACATGTTAGAAATATGTCGTGTTTTTCTGTTTGCTTATTTGGAAAGATACCAGTCCGGAGATTGCGGGCCCGATTCTCGTTGAAACCCAAATATATTTTAACAAGGATTTCAGTCTAATTTCCACCTAATGCTTTTTGAATATATTATATTTCAGGTTAGTTGAAAGAGATTAACAGATGGCATGATATAAAGTCTGGTAGGTTATACTGCGTACAACGAAAGTATGTTATAATGATAATATAAAAGTGGAATCAAAACCACACAGTCAGGAATGAGAAAAACCTATACTCCATAGTTAATGCCGATAATTCCACAAAAGTTATTATATTCAACCAATCTTTAAATTAAATGATAGTTAATTTAGTATGTCATTTTGTTCTGAATTGGCATATCTATTGTACGTAAATATTTGAGGTACCCCTTGTGATTTTGGATTGAACATACAAAAGAAATGAAATAAACAGAAATATAAATCTGTGTGAAATTCTGAGTTTTTTTTTGCCAAAAGATTTTACATCTGGCGCCAAGTAATTTGATAACATCTTTTGTTCTTATATTATATAATTCTCATAAATATCAAAAGTAAGCAATTTTCTGTGTCATATTTCTTTATTACGAACTTCTCCGCTAAACATTAAGTGTAAAAATAAACAACTTTCTTTGTGGGTATCCAAAATATGTAGTCGTACGCTTTAAAATATTGAGGTGTATTTACTTTAAGAGTTTTGGTAACATATCACTTTTATTACTTCCACTAGCTCTCTTTATACTATGTATTATGTTTGCCGAAGAAATACAACCTCGCGCAAAAAACCTTTAAATGTGGATATCATAAGTTTTTCATCATGTTTAATTTTTTTTAACATTATAAAAAAGTGTGCGTAAAAAATCCCTTTTGCGTATATTTCTTGATCCAAAGTTCTTGAATTAAATAATAAAATACAAATATGAAACCCTTAATAAATGTTATTACTAAATGTGTGTATTTTATTGTATTACACTTTCGTTGTACGAGTATATCTGGCAGGCTCATCGCCACGGGACAATTATTCTTCTATTCTTCTATAATTATTCCAATCAACCAGGAATATGTTTAAGAGGCCAAACTGAATAATTTATTCAACCCATTTGGTTTCTAACGGAAATCAAACGCGCAACCCCCGAGTCGAAAGACAGGCGTCTAACCAACTCCACGAAATATGTTTTGTGCTAAAACATAGGGATTATACCTATACTTGCGAATGAAAAAACATTACATTTTTGTTAAGGGACAGACGGCTTTGTTGATAAGAAACTCGGGGTTCGTGGGTTTGAAAATCATTGCTATACATTTTTATTTCAATAGGGTTCCAATATGGTTTTAATTTAAAAGATTTTTTATATTATTCTGGTTGGTTCGAATATATTTTCAAGTTGCAATAAATCCACCTAGATATAATGTATACTAGCGTAATACAAAACAAATGGAAATAAATGTATACACGATACGTGTATGTAGAATACTATGTTGCCATAGGAAGCTAATTTTAGGGTTTATAAGACATATTCTTTTATGTGATAAGTAACTTAGGAAGAAACGCTGAGGAAAAAACCTCAAAAGGCATGTTGCGAAATGTTATGGTGATTGAAAAGTGTAATAGGAAAATATAAAGCGGTATAAGGGTGAACAATGAACGATTTAAACGAATAGAAACATTCTGCTATTTGGGAAGTATATTCTCAGATGGCTTTAAAGTAGAAAGAGATATTGAACGTCGAGTTGCAATAGCACACAAAGTTAATGGGGCACAAAAATCTATATACTCAAACAGTACGTAAGTGCCAACATTGATGTAATGTTCATAAATCATCATAAATTTTGATAAGATGTCACAAAAAGGGTTGTTTTCAAGTACTACTTAAAGCTGTTAATATCCCCCATATCTCTAATATTTAGAGACATACCATTTCATCCCACATAACCAGCAATTAAGGATGAATTGTTTTAAATAGGATGAAAAAGAGTATGTCGAGAGGGTTTGGAAATGGATGAGAAAAGACTTACTTATCATCGATGCGTATGTAAATGCGAGTCATGCGAGGGGCCGAGAAAAGCACGGTTAGTCCAAGAGAATAAAATTTGAAGAAAGAAAGGTAAGGAGTAAGATAAATAGAATATGTATGAGAAGGTGGATGATGCGAAAGTTTGACGCTCTGTTTTCTGAAACGGTGTTATGGTATGTATACTTTTGTGTAAAGTGTATGTTGCTATTGATAAATTTATAGAAGAAAATTCGTGGAAAGAACTGAATAATAGGCCTCTTAGGAATTATGCAACGAAATGACCTTTTTTCATGAACTCAAAATAATTTAAGTAGAAATAATGATTATATCCACAGTGATGTATGACTTGGAATTTTTAGCGTTTACTAAATAGTAAACCCATAAACTTCAAGTACAAATCAGAGAAAATAAGAGAATTTGACGATATTTCTGCTGAAAATTTATCGTTGAGTATTCAGAAAATATGATTGTTTTTTGAGTTTTTATATTTTCTACAATAATTTTCTTCAAAATATCAATCTTTTAAAACCCGATGATAGGGGACAAATTGATTATATTGTATGATATTACCCTTGACGTTGTATACAATACAACCATGAGGTTTATTGTCATCTAGCAATATTTTACATCCAACCAGAAAGATGTTCAAGAGGTCTTAAAAGAAAAGCAGACTTACGAGTATTTAAAAAAATTGGGTGCCAACTGGAATCGAACCTACAACCCCCAAGTCGGAAGACATGCACCTTAATAACGAAACCGCAAAAGTAGAAAATGCTTATTACTTTGTATTTAGACAACGATTTTTTATTAAATGTCAGTGAAAGAGTTTAAACGAAATATTTTTAATATTGAAACTGACGATCTTTCATCAGGGCGTTTCGATGGTACCCAAAAATAAAGATTGAATAAAGGATACCAATCTGGTCAAAGAATTCGCCTGGTAACAATAGTCGCACGCGTTAGAATGTCTGCAAGTGTTGTTCCCTGTTGTCGTGCAGTGTCTCCAACGCATGAGATGGCGAACGGTGAGTCGTTTATCTACTTTAGTGGTTCTAAATCCGAAGGGTCAGTTTTTGGAATCGAAGACAATAATGTTTCCCGGCCACGCTCTACAAGATGTCCCAATCATTGATTCGGATATTATGGGTACCATACAACCATGTGAATTTAATTTGAAGCTTTTTAGAGTAAAATTAATTAACGATAACATACTTCTATTGAAAATTCCGTTCAAATCTACACAAATTAAACTAATGATAAAATTTGACATGCTATTTTCGAAATGTTCTACGTAATTAAGCGTTGTTCTTCCAACGTGTTTAGATTTAACATATAAAGTTATTTCGGTTAATGTTACTTCGTAAAAAGTTTGTTGTGTTTATGTAAAGCATGCAAATGTGTAATAAAAATGTCATGTCACTCAACCATCCATAATGTTCAAACTAGGGTAATGTAAACAAAAATGTGTATTATTTGACGAAGTAATGGAAATTTTTGATTAAATACCACTCCTTTGCATTTATTTTAATAAATAATGTTACAGTGTAGCGTTTTAATGAATTAATTTGAAAAACTTTTGAACGAATAATTCAGTAATTTACCATCAATTTGAGGTACCTTTTATGTTTAGTCATACTACATGATAAAAATCATTTTTATCTGAACTATTACAACTTAAAACATATATTTTCGAATGCAAGGTCGACTAAATGGATTTTTTTATATTTGATATAATTTTCTCATTATAAAATTATACATACCATCACATCATGTCCCTTTTAGAGGATGGTAAATAGGGCAGATCTCTACCTTTTCTTTCCATAATAACGAGTTTTGCCTCATCCCATCCATACATCCCATCACACATGTTCTTCTGTTTCTAATATTTTTTACCTGTCCTTAAGTTAAAATTTCTCCAACTCTCTCCTTCTAAACTTTCTTCTGTCTAACTCTTTCTCGCTCTTCATACATTTTTACTCGTACATTCATAAGATTATGGCACTAACGCATTATAATAAATCGACATTTATATATATACTAGCTGTACCCGGCCACGCGTTGCTGTGGCTCACTCTGGTTAAATGGAAAAGAAAGAAAATAAAAAGCATACGTTTTTAATATGTTTAATTTCATAATGCTTGTGGGTATACAATATTTTTGATGTATTTCAGCCACTCTCAGTTTGTCGCGTTTATCGCCGTGCTCGTAAATGATCGTATCACTCCAAGAGGTCAATTCACGATATGATTTGAATTCAAATGAAAGATCGATTGCACTGAAAAAGAAGAAAAAAAGTTATAACAAAAAAATATAAAATTGAGAAACATTAAAAAAGGAACTGAATAATATTGTTAAGTTCGTAGACGTCTTTGTTCTTGGCGGCAGCAATAGCTCGTTCACTATGCCAATCGTGATTCTTATAATTGATTTCAATATAGGGAAATACTTTTTCCACCAATTCTTCTTTTGACGTCACAATCAGTGATACAGTAGTGTTTTCGCAAACGCGTCATTTTTACATAACGTGAAGAAAGCAGTTAACGTTGTAGCCGGTGGATTCAGGGCTATTTGTTGCACATTTGCAGCTTTGAAATAAACGCGTTGTCCATTTTCTAGATGTACTGCTAAGTGAACAACAGCTGGACTTCGTTCATGTATGGGAAATGAAAGAATTCGCTATACAGCTTCATTGCTGCTTATGTACTTCCAGCCTGATACTGTGCGATTTCATCGATATGTATAACCGCATTCCCATCCCGCATTCTGCTTGCACGCCAAAAACTGCCATGTAGCTGCCTTTATTCACGTACTTACAAATATATTTGATCGATTCAACGGGTTACAGTATTCCACGTTTATGTGCGCTTTGTATGTTTTTGAATAGCAAAGGCGAATATGCAACAACCCAATGGTTGTCTACTTCGATGTCACCGTTTCACATTTGTATGGTTGCTAATTTCCCGCCATCTTCTGTTGATCTTCTTCTGTATTAAGGATATCCATCGTTTCCTGTAACTGTGTTGGATACTAATGCTCGAGGATATCGTTTCGATCATTTTCCGTCTATCATGCATGGTGAATTTGGATTCAGTGTACCGCAAGGTCCATGTATCATATTTTTTGTAACAACTTCATGCAAATCCTTATCGACGTCGGCATCTGGTATTTCAGCGCACATTACATTGTCGATTTCGTTTGAAGTGATTTTGTTATAGATCCAGATTAGTACTATATATTTGCATGAGGCCATCCTCTCTTTTGCCATTCCACTGAGTATATCCAGCAGCGCACATACCCAAACACTTCATGTTTTACCATGAGCTGTTGTATATCGTCCCAAGCTGGATTGCATGTGAATGTAGTGAATAGGTCTGGACACCGTAGTAATGAACATACGCAATTGCATATTGAGCGTAATCATGCATATGACGTAGACTGCCTGTATATGAAGATGGCCAAATCGTTAGTCTTCCAACGTTAGTTGTATTACCGTCATTTACAACTGCATCTCGCAAATGAACGTATTCTTCAGAGCGAAGCTTGGTTTGATTAAAACGGATGACTATCAAACTAATTAAAAAATCTCCATTTCTACACACGATTTGATAGATTTTGAAATATAAACATAGAGATAAAATTAAATTCTACATAAAAGAGATACTTTTGATATTCCTAATGACCTATTTCAGTCACTATCAGCCTGTCGCGTACATTCTGTTGAGAACGAACCAGTTCTGAAACTGCAGAACGCGATCGCCGTGCTTACAATCGTGCATCCTCAAGTCTGGCTACACGTTCTTCTGCTGCTTCCTCGACATTTTGATGAACTAAAGCAGATAGATTGCACTGAAAAAGAAGAAAGAAAGTTATCAGCAAAAACATATAAAATTGTAAACCTTTAAAAAACATGAGTGAAACATTAAGTAATGAGACAATGAAATTTCCGTTCCCAATTTCCCAGCAATTGATGTGAGAATATCTCAGCTGATCAATCGTTTTGCAGCTGGACACGCATTTGTCAAATATTTGTCCAATAGGAGTATTGTTAAGGAAATACGGAGATAATTGGAACGAATTAAATGCTAAGCAAAGATAGAGGTTATTGGAATTAATTAAATGTTAGGAAAGACATTGCAAACTACGCACGAATTAAATTTGGATGTGACATGTTTGATCGCGTCATTAATGAACAATAAATATCGATTCTAATAAATAGCAAGTTATTTAGGTAAATACATTACAAAAAACAAACAATAATGACACATTAATACATCTTGTTACAAATTAGCAAAAATTTGTCAGTTCGTTTAAAATAAATATGACGTTTGTCAAAAATGTACATACCAGCATCACGTTGTCTCTGTGAAGCAAATGATCGCGTCACTCCAAGAGATCAATTCACGATAAGATTTGAATTCAAACGAAAATCAATCAATACAATTAAATTTTACCGCTAATTGAACAGAAAAATAAAAAAATAAGTTAAAAATACTAAGTGAAAAAGATATTCTTAGAGGTAGATATGTCAACAACGCACATTACGAAATGAAAATGGCGGATAAATTAACGCAGATGGCGCTATACAAAAAAACATTTAAAAATAAAATAAAAATTTTAATAATATATTATTAATAATATAATTAAAATAGTAAAGCTATAAATAATTAAATAATTATTTAAAAATAATAAATTTAATATAATATAAAAATATTAATATATTTAATATTAAAAAATTATAAATTTAATTTTATTAAGTGTATTATATTATTATTGTTTATTATTAAAAATTAAAAATATTTTTTTTTTCATTAAATTAAAAGAGACTTCTTGAATTAAATTCCACAGAACCATTTCCTAATCCCAAAAAAATCGTTAACAATCGGAAAAAAAGCAATGCATAAAATCAACTTTTCCTAAGAGCTAAGAAGTTTCACTCTACCACGTGAGAGTATCACGCATCTGTTTTTTTATACATACTATATAAGTTATATTATTTTAGCGATCCTCGATCTTTTTATACATATAAGTTATCTTTATTTTAGATCTTTTTATACATATAAGCTATATTTGTTTTAGCGATTATATTTATTTAAACGATACTCGAAATATTTGAAAACAGATAAAATGTTACTTGATATTTTTACAAATGTAGTATTAGTTCTGTCAAATATATTTCCTGCGCTTGCGCTATAAAGTCCTGATTCATCCATATTAAGATCTTTTCAAGCTGCTATGACACAATGGAACTTATCCTTATTAACACAAATGTTAGTTTGACGTATCTTGGATTCTAACCTATTTTTCGTCTGTAATAAATTACCGGTTTGTGTCTCGACTCAAAAATAAAGCATGTATTATTTATAAAATTTATTACTTATTTTTAAACATTAAATTATTAAATATTTTATTTAAATAGACTTCATAATTAAATATTTGATATAAACTCCGAAACGTCGAAAATGAAATTTGACATCTGTCAAAAATCTAGTTAGTCCCTGTCCCCAACAGGTTCGCGTAGATATTCATGTCTGATTTAAAAATTTTATTATATACACTGATATATATATATATATATATATATATATATATATAATATAAATATTATATATATATATATATATATATATATATATATATATATATATATATATATATATACTATATATATATATATATATATATATATATATATATATATTA